>JARFXV010001052.1:652500-1252500 GCA_031761425.1 Cosmopolites sordidus | reverse complement strand
TGTACGTTTATCTGTCAGTGCGTGGTCGATTGTAGACGGTTGTGTTACAGTTCGAGCTCAGACAGCGTGTATTTTCCACAATCTAATCGTCACTCTTATCTCCGTTCTCTGTTTGTTTGGACTGATTCGATCGCAGGGCTATTGATACAATTTGCCTTATCAGTGTGAACTCCTGTGTTCGATCAACATGAAATTATTAGATTCGTCATATCTGATAGAATATTTTGTGGCGTTTAAGTGACAGGGTTCGTTTTTTTTGGAGTAGATTTATCAACAATGGGATTATTAGCTAAACACGGTCAGTATGTTGTCTATAAGTATTATTTTTAACTATACTCGGAATATAACGAATAAAAACAACGAATAACCTTAATATTCGTGTGAAAAATAGAACAGACACGAAAGGCTGGTATGGAAGATTTTCTTTCCAGTATGATGAGATCACATCGTTGTGGTGGTGACGGTAACTTTCTCCCAATTTTTTTCATATTCTTTTGGTCTCTTGATTTCAATATTTCCCTTCTTGGATTGTGTGAAGGTTTTTACTATTTATATTTTTAGGCTACATTCACTAGTGGGGCTGTATCGTCTCAAAACTGTAGATACTGGGCCAGAGGTAATCCGCACAGCATTATAAACTGTAAAGGCTAATATTCCCAGATAGTCAATCTCTGGTGTGGGATTTTAGGAAACCGAATAATTGGTCCTTTTTTCTTTAATGAATCATTGATTCCGGTCGTTTAGTTAACTTCTGCCATGGGAAATTTTGGTTTGGTTCTTCAATGGTTGAAGCAAAATTTTCCTATGCGCTGGATAGGAAGAAACAGTCCTTTTGAACTGTGGCCTCCGAAGTCTCCCGATATTACACCCCCCGATTGTATTTTTGGGCAATAGTAAAAAATAAAGTTTATAAAACAAGGTCCAGAAATTGAGATGAACTTTGTGCCAGACTAAGGCAAGCCTGTCTAGAAATCAGCATTTCGGAACTTAGACGGGTAGCTAAACGGAATCGAAAAATGTATTCGAATAGACGGAGGACTAGTTAAGAGAGTGTAATCTCTTTGATAGTTAATTATTTGTATGATGAAAATGATTGTTGTATATTTTTTTCTAAATTTAATCAGTTATCAAAATTGCTTTCCCGTAAGATTAAAATAATTATTACGTTGTAAGTGCTATTTATTTTACTGAAATATTTGAATTTGAATACATGACACTATTGACAATGTATCAAGTTTTTCCTTTCCGTACACACTATTTATGAAATTAAAAAATAAAGTTGTAATAATTTGCTGTACATACCAAAATAATGAAAAAATTTTATCATGAAACTCGGTACGTGGCGGTAAAATAATATTTTGAACAATTTTTTCTAATAACTTTTATCGATATTTCTATAACTTCTCATGCCATAAGACCACATCCGTATTTTAATGCTTTCTCATGATTTTTTTCATATCCATTTGAAGCAGTTGACTTGTTTTCGATTTTTATTTTTGCGTTCTTGTGGAAATTCCCATGTAATCGAAATAGTAAGTCTTTAATTTATCTTCTTTGTCTGACTCTTTTTAAAACGACATGTGTTAGAGTTACTAAACTTGAAGAGATTTACCACTAAACACCAAAACGCTTTTTTGAACTGCTCGACGTACGTTTCGCTAACCATGTTAGCATCATCTAATTCTAAAACTAAACTTTGAAGAACTAACTAAACAAGCGTGTAAAAATCATGAACCGTGAAGTTTACTGAGCCTTATATTAATAAATGAAAAAGTTGACTGAACGGAAGAGGTCCTTTATCCCGGTTCATGATTTTTTTACATTTTTCTATTTGAATGCTTTTATGTGCAACCAGATTAAATCATCTCCTGATGATGCTAACATGGTTAGCGAAACGTGCGTCGAGCAGTTCAAAAAACGTGTTTTGGTGTTTAGTGGTAAATCTCTTCAAGTTTAGTGCTTTTAATGGGGTTAATTTTTTAAAATATTTTAAATAGTGGGGAGTTTCGGAGATCTGTCTGGTCGTTTATTAATAACTGTCTAGACTGGTCATTATTATATTTATAAATTTCAATTGCTTTTAAAATGTTTAATTTTTTGCCTTTTGGCGGTGTAAAATTTTTACATTTGTAATCTCGGGTAATATATGTTCGGTATCTATGAAATGATTCGCAGAATTAGAATTTTGTTTCTTTAATAGGTACGCAGATTTCTACTTTTTGAATCTGGTCTGAAAATTTAGGCCCATTTGTCCCACATAGCAAGTTTTTCGCCATGACCTAAAACTCAAAAAATATCAAAAATATCTGTTATGTAAATAATGAATCACTGGGTAAATTCTAAAAAAAGTACTCCATCCAAAAACTTGTTTTGCTACTTTCTGTCCTTTTTTTCATAACATTTCAAAGAAGTTATATTCATATTAAATATGTTGTGGTAATGTAAGAGAGGCAGTTCCTTATTGGTTACTAGTGTTGTCAACTAAGCACAACCAGAACGGATTAATAAAAGGCCGTGTGTTGTTTAATTGGATAATAGTCTGTTAAGTAGTTCAACAGTTGTTGCGACGATTGATACAGATATAGTTTTTTGAAGTTTTAATTCGAACAAATTATATTCACTGCAACCCAAAATAAAATGTACCTAACAGAACTGAATATTAGGTTTGTTCCAGCGAGATGTTGGAAACATGTTGCCAATATCTGTCAAAAAAGCAAACTTGTTCGTAACAGTTGTATTAATGTTGGCGACAAATTTCTGCTGGAACGAAAAAGTAACATTTTTTCTTTTTATAGGGTAATGTGGCAATTCGACACAACACTAAAGTGACGTTATCGCCATTTTAGCAATTTGATTGCACTATGTTCTAGTGTTCTTTGTTGTTTGATAAGTTTTAGATAAAAAGTTTTTATATAATTTAATAATGGAAGGTATTTTGAAAGGTAATTATTTATTTCAATGCACGTACATTCAATAGATCTTTTGTTGTTTCGCAGTAGGCATTAATATTACAAGATATTTATTATAATCAACAGGGTTAACATGTGCATTTTATATTTTAAATTCTATTTTATTTTTAGATATGCAAGAATTTATTATTTTGCCGAGAGGATTGGGAAATATTCCTCTGGTCGAAAATGAAGGATATACCTCGTGGTCAGCTACTACAAAATACTACAAAACGCTTGATTTCTCTATACAAGTCCCACCACACCCCGATAGGGATAAAAATAAAAAAACAAAAACAGTTATGGGAAATCATAACAAAAATATTAAATGAAGAATTTCAATTACATCTAACAGAGTCTCAAATGGAAAATAAATGGAGAACTTTGGTGCGGGCATACAAGAAGGTTGTCGGTAACAACCAAAAAACAGGCATAGGCAGAAAATCTTTTGATTTTGAAGAAGAAATAGAAAATATAAATCCTGAAATGCTTTTAAGCGATGAAACAATTGTTGTTCCACCTAAAAGCATTAGTGATATGGAAAAAAATATAGCCGAGGACAGTGATTTACTGCCAACACCGTCCACTTCCAGAACCTAAAGAGTTTTAGACACACAAAGTCGAAGGAAAAGCATTTTAGGTAGGAACGACATTCTGGAAAAGATACGTATCGACAGACAGAAATACCATGAAGCCGTTATAAAAAAAAATGGTGGCACGGGAAAAGATTGAAAATCAGAAATTAATTGAACGGAGGAGGCAGAATGACATTCAAGAAAAAAGGAATGCAATTCTTGAAGCCTATTTCAATAGGAATATCAATTTACCAAATAATTAGTTGTTTAGTCTATTAGTTAAGTCTTAAGTTAAGTTTACCTAATATTAGTTAGGTCTGCAAGTCAATAAAGATTATTGTATGAAATAAATAATTTGTTTAATTTTGCATAATTTCTTATTTGTTATAGAAAAATTATAATATTTCTTGAAAGAAAATCTTTGGTCTAAAGTTGAAATTCAAAATCTTAAAACAAAAATAAATTTGATAAACAGAGACATTACATGACTTAATTTTCTGAATAATAAACAATTTTACAAATTTAAAGTTCGAAGTGAATAGTTTCTATCAATAATGCCTTCCGGGATATCTCTCTCCAAATCTTCATCACCTATTTTAGGGTTACTAAATACTGGTTGATTTTCATCCACTTCCAAATTGAAAACTAATTCATCCTTTAGAGACATGTTATGTAATACACAGCAATCTCTAATAAAATTTATAATATCACGAATACTTCTTAACTTGCAATGGCACAATTGCCGAAATTTCTGTTTTAATATACCAAAGCAGTGTTCAACAACATATCGGCAACTTGATTATTTTTGATTAAAAACTCTTTGTTGACGTGTTAGATTTCCTTGGTCTTTAAATGGAGTAATCAAATGACGTGAACAACTATAGGCAATATCTCCTAAGATGAAACAATCACCACATTTGTAGTTGTATGTAGTTGTGTGTAGTTCATTGGACAGAGGAAATCTTTGAAATACTCTAGAATCGTGAACTGGTCCTGGAAAGTCAACAAAAAGACTTATGATTTTTCTTCTGTGATCACAAACCACTTGTAGCTGAAACAAAAATAACAATTAAAATTGTGATATCTACCTATTGTGATATTACCTGAATTGAAAAATATTCTTTGCGATTGTAATATGAATCGGGATTCTCAGTACGTTTGTCAGTTCTAATATGGGAACCATCAATAATACTTATAACGCCAGGGATCTTTTTGTTTCGAAAGAATTGTCCAATTTCTTGTTTTTCTTGAAAATCTGGGCATTTTATTGTTTTGAGGGGCTAAATTACTTAAAAAATAAATAAGCCTCCTTTTAATTCTAAATAAACTACTTATACAAGATGGCAGCATCGTGTTCTGAGAACCATAAAAATAAGTACACTTGGTGTTTAGCGCTGATTTTACCATTTCCTCCTGACTGAGGATTAAATTAACTGCTTTTTTCATACTGCTCCGCAATAGTTTTTGCAACGTATCGGCTCATTCGAAAATGTTCCATAAATTCACTTTCACTGAAATCTTCCACAGTGCTTTCAATGTAATTTTAATTTTTGACCGCTTTCGGTCTTCAAACATTGCGAGCTCCAGATCGTCATCAAAACTTACATCACTACTATCAGATGAACTTTCAAATAAATTAAATTGAAACAAATACATTGTGAACGTTTCTTAACCAAACAGAAAAAGTATAAACTTCAAATGCACATGCCACATAAAGTTAGGTTGGAGTTCAAGACGTGCTAGAAATGTTGGAAGAAAATCCGCAAACTTTTCAAGTAACTGCCAACACTTTTTTAATGTTACCAACATCTGCTGGAAACATTTCAGCTGACACTTACAAAATGTCACTAACATTTCTTTGCTGGAACACAAATTTGACACTGCGCATACTCCAAGCTACTTCCAACATTTCTGACAGCCTGCTGGAACGAACTTATTGTGTAGTATTAAAATCGAAGAGATTTACCACTAAACAAAAAATTAGTTGTTCTTAAATTCTCGGGGCGCGTTTCGCTAAGCATGTTAGCATCGTCAGGAGACGTTTAGCAAAACGCGAATTTAATTTATTGTTTTACATCAAATTTAGTGTTTATCACCAAATCTTTGCCATATTATCCTCAAACTATATACAGAGCCTTCATTTAATTCTGTAACCCATTTTGAAGTGGTGGTATCACTTGGCATAAAAATATTACTAACATTTCTACCAGATGTCATCGAGATTTGTTTAAACTGTGTTTTGAATTTATTGATTTTCCTGTTTATGATTTTTATTAGTTTATATGCTTCCTGAGCAACAAAACATTTTTAAAACACCTTTTAAACAAATGTTATTATTTAAAAGAAATAATTTTTATTGTTCGCATTTTATCAACAGTATTTTCTATAAAAAATATAAGACAAGAGCTTCTTTTATTTTTCCTTTCATATCATCAACTCCCACGGAGTTTTTTTTAACATTTTTTACCCATTAAAGGTCACGAGGTGTTTGGGATTAACTAAATGTGCTATACAACAACACAAAAAGTTCGTTACAATTATTGTTGTCACTTTTTAGAATTGTATTATTTTGATTTATTTTTAAAGATATATCTGTCTTTTATCATACATATGTTGCTGCCTTATCTTGTATAACAGGACTTATATGATGTTTATCATGTCTTAAATCAGATAAATATTCTTATCGCAGCCGTTGTTAATTCTTGAAAACAGAGAGTTGTTTTGTTTAATAATAAAATAGTACATGTTAAAGCCGAGACTCGCTATTCTTGAAATACGTTTAAATATATATATATATATATATATATATATATATATATATATATATATATATATATATATATATATATATATATATATATATATATATATATATATATATATATATCTTAAATGTATATATGAGGACTGAGTGAATAATAAATTTGGGAAAAAATTCTTTATTTCTCTACATAGTCTCCTTATAACTCGATGCAATTTTCCCAAAGATGTTCAGTAGCTTCGATTCCATGTTATAGTGGAAATCGTCGTGCTCCTCAAAATAGCTATTAACTGCAGACTCCACCTCTTCATTATTCGCAAATCTTTTACCACTGAGCAATTTTTTCAAGTTTTGGAAACAAAAATTATCCGAGGGGGCTAAATCTGACGAATAGGATGCCTGAGGAAGCAATTTGAACTTTAACTCATTGATTTTGGCCATCGCGATAACGGATGTGTGAACTGGTGCATTGTCTTGAAACAAAAATTTCTTTTTCGCTAAATGCAGCCGTTTTTTTCTTGATTTTATCACTCAAACGCTGCAGTAAATTTGTATAATACCCGCCGTTGATTATGTTTCCTTTCTAAAGATAATCAAGAAAAGTATCCCACGCGCATACCAAAAGACTGACGCCTTGACCTTGCCACGCAGACGGAGCTGTCTTCGCCTTCTTTGAAGCTGATTCTCCTCTTTCAGTCCATTGTTTTGACTGTTCCTTCGCCTCAGGTGTGAAGTAATGGATGAGTTCGTTTAAACTCTGCCGTTTAATATTTTACTGTTATAAACGAAGGAGCAGACTCCCCCAGAGTAGAATTTAGCCCCGTTTTGATATTGGTTGGACTGAGACCTTTAAAATGAAAGTATTGTAGACTGAACATGTTTACAAATTCACTGAGAGCATTCACTATTAATGGCTGCCAAACAAATACTTAATAATGTAGCGTGGTCAAACTTCAAACTTAAGCCTTATAAGGTTGGTACTTTCTACCATAGTCATTCTTTTTATACAACAACCGCTATCTAAACGTCAGGTCGGGTACTTCTGGGACCATCCTCATCTTCGCCAGACGATTTTTCCCTTCCAAAACGTACGATTAGTCGAACTGTGCAAAAAAGTTGTTTCGATGATGATCTCTTGATTTGATGTAAATTTCTTTGTTTTACAAGATAAAACAGTCGGATGAGTCTAAGTCCGGAGAATAGGATTGATGCCATCAATTTGTGTTCTCCTGTTCTAGTGTTCTCCTATGATCATTTTTCATTTTTCAAATAGCCGATGAGAATTGCGGCCATGACCTTTACGGCTGATGAAAGCGTCTTTGTCTTCTTCGGGGCACTTTAACCTAAGTTTTCGGTGTGTAGTGATTAATCCAAGTTGTATCAACGCTGTTTAAAGAGTGCTGTTAAGTGGTTACTCGATTCTGTTTTTGATCCACAGTGAGCAAACGCGGTACTCATCGCGCTCTTAGCTTTTTTTGGGATGCTTATTATCTCAACAATCTCTTTAGCCTTTACTTTATCATCAGCTAATACGCTATCATGGATTTTGTTGAACATTTCATCAGTACTGTCCTCCATTGGGTATCCTGAGTGCGGAGTGAACTACTGCCGCAGTATACCGCTTACGAATCATGAAATGTGAAGGACCAAAGTCCCCATACAACTTTTTCAGTTTTTCTTCGATTTGCCGGATGGTTTTTCCTCGCAAAAAGCGAACTTCGTGGAGCATTACTAGAACGGAAAATGCAGCACTCTGCATTTCTGGAATGTTGTTTATTAAGTTTGGTTACATTCAGGATGAGGGTGTATGATGCTGTTTAAGACATATTGCAATGGTGTATTGGTTTGTCCGTTTACCTATGGTATCGGCATTTTCGAATCCGAAGGAATCGAAGCTAAGGAAATTCACCCGTGCTTCACGTCGTGCTATATATATAGATATATATATATATATATATATATATATATATATATATATATATATATATATATATATATATATCTATATATATCTATATATATATATATATATATATATATATATATATATATATATATATATATATATATATATATATATATCACTTCTGCAGAAGTGATCCTTTTACATAAAAAAGGAGCACAGGAAGATTTAAAGAACTACCGTCCAATAAGCCTCCTATCAGTGATGTACAAAGTTTTCACTAAGATAATTTCTAAAAGAATATTAAAAAAACTGAATGACGCACAACCAAGAGAACAAGCAGGATTCAGAAGTGGATTCAGTACAATGGATCACATCCAGGTTGTACAGCAGATCATAGAAAGGCACAACGAATACACCATGCCACTGTGCTTGGCTTTTATCGACTACGAAAAAGCATTTGATTCCATCTCAAAGCATGCGATAATGGATGCACTGCTTAGCCAAGGTGTAGAGAGAGCCTATGTAAACCTATTAGAATCGATATATGATGGAGCTACAGTCACAATTCACCTTGATGATCTTGAAGTGGGAATTAATATAGAACGAGGTGTACGGCAGGGTGACGCAATATCGCCTATTCTTTTCTCGGCTGGCCTTGAAGAAGTATTCCGTAAACTGGATTGGGAACAGGATGGGGTAAAGATCAATGGTGCAAACTTAAACCATCTTAGATTTGCAGATGATATTATTCTCATTTCACAAGACCCAGAGGAGCTGCAAAGACGCATACAAGAACTGCAAAGGGCTGGCGAACCATTTGGCTTGAAAATAAACCTGAAAAAGAGTCAGGTTATGTTCAATAACTTCGCTCAGGACAGAAGAATTTCAGTTTTAGGAAGGGATTTAGAGATTGTGGACAGCTTTGTATATCTTGGGCAGAGGATTGCCATGGAGGGGAATACCGCCCGGGAGGTGGAACGGCGTGTTAAATGTAGCTGGCAGGCATTTGGTAGGCTCAACATAGTGTTTAAGAGCAGACTCCCACTTTGCCTGAAAAGAAAAGTATTCGATCAGTGCGTTCTACCCGTTATGACATACGGAAGTGAAACCTGGACACTCACATCGCAATCAATTCAAAAACTTCGGGTGGCACAGAGGGGAATGGAAAGATGTATGCTTGGCATTACAAGACGAGACAGAAAGTCCTGCGCATGGATCAGGGAACAAACAAAAGTCTGTGACATCATTGGAAGAGTAAAACAGTTGAAATGGAGATGGGCAGGCCATATAGCGAGGCGATGGGACGACATATGGACCAAGGCAATCCTGGAGTGGATACCGCTTGATCGCAAACGTCCGCGAAGAAGACCGAAAGCACGATGGATTGATGACATCGTTAAGTATATTGGACCCGAGTGGCAGAGGAAAGCCCAGGACCGTGAAGGTTGGAAGCATGCTGAAGAGGCCTTCATCCTGCAGTGGCTCGATACGGGCTGATGATGATGATGATATATATATATATATATATATATATATATATATATATATATATATATATATATATATATATATATATATATATATATATATATATATATATATATATAGGAACGCATCCCCCGCGAATAAGGAGCTTTGTATTTTAAATTAAAATGGGGAGCCTTCTATTGCTCCACTCTGTATTAACAGGCTGTTTAAATTGACCAGGCTTGATACTTTTTAATTTTAACAAGAAAGTAATCATGAAAATTACTTGAAATGATGTGCGTGTGTGTGTGGGTGTGCGCGTGGGTGTGCGTGTGCGTGTGTGTCTGTGTCTGACCACCTTTTGTTGGAAGTCTGAATACCACGCATTGATGAGAATGCCTGATGAGAAGAAGTATGACCTTGGCGAAACGTCCCAACAAACGAGACACAAACGATTGGATGTACTCCCGAACTAATAGTCTAATGTACTAACAACATAATTTTAACATTATAATTGTCTCATTATTGGGTTAGCGTGTTAGACAATGAAGCATTATTAATTAATAGTGGGAATATATGAATATCCAGAAACTATTTTGAAAAAGGTTAATTTAAAAAAACTTAAACACGTATACAAAACTGTTGGGTTTTGCTTTTCAGCTGCAATTCTGAGAAGCGCTATCGCCAAGATATACTTTTTTAATTTACATACATTTCCTTGTAAGAGGTTACCCTCTTACTTCGTTTGGGTTAAAAAAACTGTTACGAGGACTTTGCTCTTTCACAATTCATGTTTCTTAAGTGGTTTACTGAGTTTCGATTTGGTCAAACCAGCACGAGTGACGCTACGCGTTTAAGAAACCCTGTTGAAGTCACTGCTAAGGAACTAGTCACCAAAATCTAAGATAGCAGAGTAAAGGTTAGAGATAGTGTTGAAGTGATACACATTAGGGATAAGGAAGCGTGATGGGTGCCGCGTTTACTTATTGTGGACTAAAAAGGAAATCGAGTGATCACTTCACAGGGGTGTTTAGGTATGTATAAGCGCAATCTGAAGCAGCTTCTGCGGCGATTCCTGACTCTTGCTGAAACTTAGGTTCTTCACTACATACCAGAAATGAAGGAACAGTTATAATAATGGGCAAACCGAACAAGGCGAAGACACTTCTATCGATCGAAAAGGTTATTCATTCGACGACCAAAATCATGGAATTAAAGTTCGAATTATTACAACATCCACCGTATTTACCTCAAACCCCCCACTGACTTTCTTTATTTTCAAACATGGAAAAATGGCTCTGCGGACAACAATTCACATCGATCGAGGAGGTCATCGTACAAACAGATGCCTATTTTGAAGACCTTCCGAAATCTTATTTTTTAGACAGCTTAAAAACGAGATTATGTTGAAGAATTAAAAAAAAACCTACTTAAAATAATTTGTTTTTCTATCTTTTTCTCGTACGTCTTTCGCTATAATTTGTTATAATGTAACAATACTTTATAGCATAAAAAGTATCCGTAATTTTTAGGTCAAACTTTAAATAAGATATGCAATGTTTTTCTCAAGACTCAAAAAATAAACTCCGTAATTAACCACTTCAATCATCATTAAACCTTAAAACTCTTTAACTTACTGATTTTCTTATCTCAATATTTTTTCTGTATTTTTATTTCTAAATTAATTAAATTCTCACGGATGTGTCTTTTAATGTACGAATTCCATTGATTTAAAAAAAAATTAATAAACAAATAAAAAACTCAACACGTAGAAACGTCTGAAATGGAATCCGAACCGATCGAACTGTCGAATTCACAGAGGAAATAACGAAGGCGAGACCCGAAAAGATCCCGGAAGCAACGAAAATTAAAAGAAAAAAAAAACACACGCACATCTGCCTAACGGGCAACCTGATACACACATGTAAGATTATACATCTTTCTGTCTTCGAGGGACCGATAAAAAGGTCTGTGGAAAGAAACTGGAAGTTTTTTTTTCATCTTATTTTAATATTGCTTTCGTTTGGTTTTTTCTTTTGTTCGTGCTCGGGCGATCAGTCGAGTATATTTATTAGATTAATTTGAATAATTTGTTGTATCATTTAACGATATGTTTGCGTAAGGAACAGGTAATTTTTATGCTAATTACAAAATTTATTCTTGTTTATTCGTAATATATACATTTTATTACAACTTTTATTTATCGTTCGTTAAAAGTCCTGAACTACACAGTGTGTCTTAAAAGTTGTTTGGCAAATACAGAGTGTTTGGTGCATCTCCTCAGCCTCCATAAAGCATTATTGGACCAACAGGTTTTTTAATATTAATTATTTAATTATTTATTTAGAAAATTCCAAAAGTCAGCATTGAAACTTGAATTAAAAAAAAAGTTATTGGTATAACCTTCAAAATATTTTTTATTTTAATGTGTAATGTTGTAGGGTTCTATGAAAATCAAAACTAGATGCCAGCGACATCTACTTTTTTTTATAGACTCCCAAAGTTTTTGTCCTTTTTTTATCCTCTTTTTAACGGCACGCATTCATGCCATAAAAACGTTTTCTTCACTAACTTCACTGATTTGCTAACATAGGTACTAACGTTCCTTGTAAAAGTCAAAATAAAATCTTAATAATCAATGTTTTAATTAATCACAAATCTTGCTCGAATTACGGACCTCCGTTGCGTATGCATATATATATATATATATATATATATATATATATATATATATATATATATATATATATATATATATATATATATATATGTTTCATCACTAAATAAAATACGTTTTCCAATTACGGCTGTAGTATTGGTTTAAGTTAAATCTGGCAAAACTTAATCTAGGCTGAATATTTTTTTTTTAATTTAATGTGGTACCTTTCTTGCAACTCTTCCATGAAAATTCATCTCTACCAATCGTCTACGAATTGCTCGTCTACTGATTTGTAAACCCATTTTCCGTTTAATGTCAAACGAAGTGGAAAATGGGTGTTTCTGAGCCTCTCGTATACATTTATCCAATCTATTGCTTGTTTTTCTTGAGTGACCTCTGGTTTCTGGTGATATCTTTATTAATTTTTGCTCCTTTAAAACATTAGCAATCACGCATTCAGATCGCTTTAGTAGATGAAAAATAGATTTATAAGTTTTGTTTTGACTCCGTAACTGCAATATTAGACGCCTCTCTTCGGTAGTACAATGCTTTGGACGACCCATAGTCACATTTAAAACTGTATGGATGCATGGACAATGTATATCAAAGATATTAAAGTCACTCTTATTTTTTTGTCACCTAAAGTTTATATTATCGTCAAGAAATATTAACCTGATAAAATCAAATAAAAAAATAAGTCTCCAATATTATATTCGACTGGTAAATGACAAGGCATTGTACTGATAAAAATACAAAGCTGGGTCCACACCAATACAATTTTGTATCCGTGTTGAATTTACTGGAAAACAGTGCAGTGCGGTGACAATATTTGTGTGTGACTTTATGTGTCAGAGCCCGCACAACGCAAATTTGTATTGATGTGGACCCAGCTTCAAATATTTGGATTCGTGCAGTGATGATACATTAACCGTTTTCATTTATCTCTTTTAGTTTTCGAGATATGATTTTTTTGAAAATCGACGGAAATGGAACATTTTGCAAACATTGCATTCTCCGACCAGTTTTCTGCGAATATCTAGAAAACCGTTCTAGATATCAAACTGTGCTTTTCGTCATTCGATTCCCCGTAATTTTCTGAATCGTGTGGCTTACTTTCATAGAAATTGAATGGGTTTCGTATTTCGGATTGTTTGAAAGAGGAACAAAATATTTATCGGTTGGAATTTGGTCTAACGGAAAAAAATATCTCAGAAATAGTTCATTACGTTAATTTGAATCAATCAGATAAAGTCGTTCAAGAAGAATCATGGCATAAAAAGCACTAAAAATGCAAATAAACCAAATTAAGAATCATTCGTGTTTCGACTAGATAATTCCCCCCAACGAACAAACATAAAAATTTTCGGTTACGTTTGTTACGTCTTTTATTTTATTTAACTATGAAAGAACAAAATAGTTTCGAAAAAAATAAAATGGTAGATCCAGTAGGTGGGATTGGTAACCAAGAAATGACTATTTGGTACCGCCCGTTGATTTTTACGACCTTACTATCGATTGCTTCTTCCTGTACAGTGCTGCTGGTAAGCGAGGAAGGAATTTTAATACGCCAGATTCCCGGTAGGTGTTCCGAACAGTATTAAGTTATCTGGCGAGTGCGTAATAAAAAACGTTTTATTTTTTGAGGCGTATGCAGGCCGCGATATGCCCCAATCTATAGGTTTATGTTCTACCTTTTATAAAAAAAAAGTTTTACCTCGAAGTTTATGGTGGTCTTTTTATTTTTTATAGAGTGAACTAGAAAAAAACAGATTAGTTTAAATCATCTCCTGATGATGCTAACATGGTTAGCGAAACGTGCATTAAGCAGTTCAAAAAAGTGATTTGGTGTTTAGTGGTATATCTATTCAAGTTTAGTGTTTCACATCAAAGGTTCCAATAGAAGAATTGATAGAAGAAAACAGTTGAAAATAAACAAAAGTAATATTGGGGTTATAAAGGGTGATTTCCTTAGTGTGTTCGAACTTCTAATAGGGGTCGCTGTCAAATCATGATAGAAAATGTAATCATGGCACATCAAATGTCTGGCAAATCATCATAAAACGTTTAACATCAGAGCAACGCTTGTTGATTGTCGAGATATAATTATCAAAATTAGTGTTCTGTGCGCTAAACTTATAGAGCACTTCATGAATTTTATGGCGAACAAATTCCGAAAGCATTTAACGCTGCTCGATATTAAAACAAAAACAATACAAAAACTGTGCGTTCCGAAGGAAATACCGCCGATGAAGATCCAAATTTGTTAATTCGTTAATAGGGATCTTTGCAGAGCGATGATCAGTGATTATTTAATTTCGATTTTTAATTTGAATGGTATTGATCTTGAGATGTGCTTCGAACAGGTCGGCTCCATATGAGCAATACGGCCAACGCAACAATCGATTTATTGCGGGAGCAATACGATGAGAAAATTATTTCGAAGAACGGACCTGTTAAGTCTTTAGTCCATGCTGATAAATCACTATCGATGCGAGCATAACTCGGACAATTGCGGACATAAGACCCCAGTTGCTTAATAAAGTAGTCGGAAATTGGATTGACAGAATGCGCTTGCAGCTTTTGAAATGTGGCTATTCAGAAGTATACTACGAATATATTCGGTCACGTTATGAAAGGACAACGTTATGAACTGTTGAGAGTGACTGCAAGGAAATATAGAGGGTAGACGAAGCGTCGGAGGACAAAGAATGTCATGGCCGCGAAATTTGAGAGAATCGTTCAACTTACAGGGAACGATTATCGAATTTATTTCGAGCAGCAACAACGATGATAGCCAACCTTCGTCTGAAGACGATACCATAAGAAGACAAGAAGAAAACACAGTCTATACGTTCATGGTTTTACAAATTAAGTTGGTACCTACTTTGTAATTTGAAGTTTTACCTATCAAACGAACAAAAACAATTTTTAGACAAAGTTCGAAGTCGTTTCGATAGTTTCCTGTCCCCTGAAGTTAACCCGTTTTTGCGTATCTTTTTTCATTATTCATACCTTCTTGTATAACATTTTGTAACTTGATTACAAAACATTTGAAATATTTGGAAAGAATGATTTCAATATAAGTTTATTGAAATGATTTAAAATTATAAATTATTAATCTTTAAGCCCCGTTCTTTTTCTAAAACTGCAATCATTCGATTGAAAAACGAAATGTTACTTTGAGGAAGTCTGGGTCATGCTTTCTCAGTTAGCTTTTTTAATTCCTCTTCAGTCTGAAATTGCCTGGAATCTTTGTATACTTTGGCTAACTGCGCCAAAAACATTTTCGATGGTGATTAGATCTGGGGGGCTGGCTACTTTAAAATGTGGATATTTTCCCGGATAACAACCCGAGCGGTATACGTGGAAGCATTATACTGAAATTCACAATTATCGTTCGGCATTATTTCTAAATATTTCCCTAGCTCTGTGTGAATTATATTTAAGTATTTCTGACTGTTCATTCGACCCGAAATAAAAACGAGGTGAATATTTTTGAGTATTTCAGACCATGAAGTTCCCACTACCCAGTTCGTTCCCGTTCCCGTTTTGAGAATGTTTTTTTCCTTTCTCGTCATGGAAGAAGTAAGAACAGTCGTCCGGCCGGTCCAGATTAACTGTTTCGTCAGAAAACATTATTTGCTCCATGTCTTCATACCTTTCTAACGTTTTGTAGTAATAATAATGAAATGGGTAATATTAATCGTTTATGCACAATCTAACGAGATACCATGTGTGCTATTAGAAGTGACGCGTAAGATTGCACATTTTTGCCTGTCTGTTAATACAGAGGATCTGTTGTTGTTTCGATCAAAATAATATTTCAAAATTGTACTGGCCTGTTGTCTCTCCAGACTTAAATGCCATGGAAAATGGTTGGGGGATGTTTTCAAGACGAGTCTATAGTGAATGAAGATAATTTACAAATCTGGAACGTTTGGGAAGTGATATTCAGGTCCTGAATATCACTTTTCTGGAACTGGGCGAGTGTCTAACATTTTGATGCATTTAAAAGGCAATAAAAAATTCAAAATTGTTAGTCAGTTCAATTTAAAGTGAGTGAAAATTTATTTT
Organism: Cosmopolites sordidus; assembly: GCA_031761425.1. NCBI lineage: Eukaryota > Metazoa > Arthropoda > Insecta > Coleoptera > Curculionidae > Cosmopolites > Cosmopolites sordidus. Next base: position 1,236,110 of record JARFXV010001052.1, on the reverse strand, counting down.
CTGCTGTTTTCATATTCATATAATATTTTGAAGTCTTAAAAAATTATTTTTCAAAGGTGTCTAACATTTAGGCACTGTGTGTGTGTTTTATCAGAAAAAAAAAACAAGTTCGTAATAGAAGTTCTATAACTTATCAATTTCCAATACCAATATTCAGTTTCATCCAGTTTAAATTGATATTGAATTTATTTCTGGCTCAATATTTCCTCATTTTCTTTTCGATCAATCAACATAAAATTTGACACTTCTGCTACAAACTTCACACTGTATATGTAGATCCCCAATAACTTTATGGGTATGAATTCTTCTTGTTCACTGCCTATTTCTATTCAATGACCAATTTTCTCCTTACCGCTTCAGTTCCACGTCACATTTTCCTCGATGTTTATTGTGTGCCATCATTCCAAAGATAAGATTAAATTTACCATACATCAAAATAAAATAGTTTTTTTTTCTATTACCGAGATAAATATTCGTATTGTTATACTTGTAATCTTTACAATATATTGATAAATGATTTAAGATATAGTTTGTTGTATAAATAAGTAAAAACAACAAACTGGTGACAAAATCGTTACAATATTTATACTAGGAGCATTACAAATTTTCTGTCCCCTAGGGCCCATCGATTGCAGAATATATTCCTGTATCTGAATTCCATTACTGTTATGAAGAATTGACAAACCGTCTTTAACGCTGTGTGCCAAGGCAACAACTTTGAAGGATACAATGTAAAATTGTAATTTCAATTAAATAGATAAAAATTATAAAAAATCAGTTTCACTACTTTATTGACACACATACTGATATCATTCCTTCGCTATGAGCTTTTTTTTTCGTCATATCAAGTTGTTCCAGTATTCCTACATTTTTCTCTCTGGCTAACCTCCCAAACGTTAGCCTTGTGTCTGAAACAGCCCCTATCCTGAATTTCACTTTGTGTAATATTTGCTGATCTTAGGTCCTCTTTAATTGCAGCAATCCATTTAATTATTTCTACTTTAGCTCTACTCCTATTTTCATAAAATTCGACTATTTATCTCGTTAGCCTACTCGGAATCATCCGTTTTATGTATCAGTAAAACTTAAGTCTTTTTCTCATATCGCTGGGTATATCTGTGTATTGTTTGATTTCTTGGTTTTCTCGAAGTCGGTATGCTGTGCTATTTATTTGTTTGGGGTCTAAGATTTTTCTTTCCTTCTTTTCAATGTCCTCGATGTCTCTCTTTCTATTCAAAATGAGCGTTTCTGTCCCATATAGACATTCTGGCTTAATAACTGTGCTGTAATGACTCAGTTTTGTGTTTTTAGATATGCATTTTTTGTTGTAAATATTTTGTGTACGTCTCAATGCAATTTCCATTTTTTGACATCTACCCTTATTGCCCGCTTTTTCAGAGATATCTCTCTGTAGTTGTTTACATCCGTTCTATCTCCTTTCTTGTGTAGTGGACGGATTAGAGCATCTTTTCAATCTTCCGGAATCCGTTCGATTCGCCAAATTTCTTCTAAAATTTTGGTTATTTCCTTGATTGTACCTGGACCAGCGGATTTCAAAAGTTCAGCAGTGATTCCATCTTCTCCAGAAGTTTTGTTATTTTTAAGTCGCTTGATTTGACTAATTATTTCATCTTCATTCGGTGGTAATGAATCTGGGTTTGTTTATCCAGGGTTTAGTGTTGGTAAGCTGTTTAAGGGCTCAGGACAGTTTAGTTGTTGTTCAAGATTATTTCGCAAATTCTTTACAATTGTCTTGGTTATTTAGAGCTAAAGCAAAGACTTTGGGGTTGATAGCCTGATAATTTAGTTTTAAATGTTTTGTAAAAATTTCGGGTGTTATTTTTTTGGAAATCTTTTTCTATTTCATTAAGTTGATTGTTTTCATGTTTTCTTTTAGTTTGTCTAATTTGCTTCGATGTTTCTTTTCTTACTTCCAAAAAGATGTTATAGTTTATTGCTGTTTTTTGACTGTTCCACTCTTTAAATAATACTTTACTTCGGCTTAATACTGCATGCTCGCAAACTTTATTCCACCATGGATGTTTTCTACGTTTTTCTAAAGGGACCAACTTTAAGGCTGTTTTAATAATTTTTTGTTTCAATTCTTGCCAATTCTGTGCTGGTTGTTTATCAAGCTCTTCTGTTAGGGTTGATTTTATTTTCCTAGGGTCCAACTTTGGTATTAGCAGTCTCTTTTGAATAAGTTTTCGAGGTTTTAAGCTAGGTTTAATCTAGTCAAGTAGTGATCCATATCTGTGTTAGCTCCTTTTCTGACTTGAACATTCAAAATCTCTTTATAATTAAGGTACGAAATGGCAACATGGTCAATTTGAAATTCACCCATGCACGTGTTTGGGCACCTCCAGGTCTTTTGTTTTGTTATTTTCTTCTTAAAATGGGTTGACATTATTTTTAGATTAAATAAAAATTAATTATTAAATTAAATGTTATTTAATATAAAATTATATATTTATTTATTTTTATTGTACTAATAAATTCAAAATACACAAACCATTAAACAATATTTTATTCATACATAATAATAATAATTTAATCATAATTTAACAATATTTTATTTTTCCTAAAATTATTCAGAAGTTAAATCACTCCGACTCTGACACCTTTTAAGAAATTACGAATATTTGATTTATTGGGGCAATCAACATTTTGCCGAAGGGCACTGCAATATTTTGAAACGGACTATACAAATATTTACATTGTGCTATCTAAGCTGATGTTAAAAGTAGATTTTCAAAATGGAATTAACAGAAGATGATGTGCCTGGTGCTAACTTAAAATTTCCAAAATTCCAAGACCGCAATTTGGTTGTTTCGGGTAATAAAAGCGTTTTTGTCGAGAAATTAGTCGTTGATCATTTTTTTTTTGTTTACATGACGTTATACTGTCACGATTATTTCAATATTTTGCATTAATTTTGTTATTTACGTTTTTTAACAGTCGAAGAATGTATCTCGAATGGTAATGATATTTTTTTTTGTTGAAATTAATAATGAGAAATGTTTAGAAGAATTTAAACCGCTCCAAATTCTACCGGAATTAAATTAATTATTAACTGATTAATGTTTGCATTTGTAATTAATTTTTCATCAGTACTTAAATCATAATTATCATATTTAATAGCTACGTTGGTCACTCGCCAGTCGGTAGGTTTCCTGATAGACTTATTGGTAGGCACATAACCAAGGGTTTATAGCCCGAGGGGGGTGCTGGCCTGGGTTTGTCGGAAGCTGATGACCGTGGTTCGGAACCCACGTTAAGCTGTAGGTCCAGTCGCTAAATAGCCTAGTTGCTGATGCGCCTCTAACCCAAACACTTTACTTTACTTTATATTTAATAGCTAATAAAGTATCCCACTTATTATTAATTATTATTCTTTTAGATTGATTTGAGTGAACCTAGAAGTAAACTGGTTTTTATCATAAACATCATTTAATGCCGGTCGCGTTGGTGCGGCGGTAAGAGCGCCTGCTTTGCCGAATCCGCGCTGGAGCGGTAGCTGGTTCGATTCCAGCGCTCGGATGGTTATTTTTCTTTCTTCTGTCCGTTTATCTTTCCTAAATGTTTGTGATTGTTTCTAGGCAAGAGTGTAAAATCCGACAACGAATTACCCCTCAGTCACGCCAGTTAAAGGCTGGGTAAGGCCGGATGCCTTCTGAGAAGTGTTCTACGTTGGTCACTCGCCAGTCGGTAGGTTTCCTGATAGACTTATGGGTAGGCACATAACCAAGGGTTTATAGCCCGAGGGGGGTGCTGGCCTGGGTTTGTCGGAAGCTGATGACCGTGGTTCGGAACCCACGTTAAGCTGTAGGTCCAGTCGCTAAATAGCCTAGTTGCTGATGCGCCTCTAACCCAAACACTTTACTTTTACTTTACATCATTTACTTTGATTTTTTGGGATTAAAATATATAATTGATTTCTTCGGATGTATGCGTTTAATAGGATAGTTAGCTGTTAAAATATCGGGATATTTGTCTGTTTTTTTACACTTGTTCCGTACTTTTAATTTTGAAGTACGTGTAAGAGCATCATAACCGGTAAGTGTACGGTATAATCTTCAAGTTTACATAATATAGCAACAATATGGGAATAATGTTTTAAAGCAGATGCTGGACATTGGCATTAGGCATCCATAATTTTGCCACTGCTATATTCGAGAGCTATATTAATTTTATAGATAACACTTGCTCGGAAAAAGATTTGACGTCTGATCTTAAATAATATAACACACCCATGTTTAAGACAAAACCACTCAAACAATATTGCCTTTCTCTTTCGAGTGCTTTTGAATTTCCAAAGTTAGGAAGTAGTTTAGTATCAGATTGAGAATCGTTAACAGTTGTACTTATATCAACAGGGCTAGTGGTTATATAATTATATATAGTTCTTTTTTTTACATTCACATTTTACATTCAACTTAAAAAAGAACATAAACAACAAAATTCACGCAAAATATTGAAATAATTGTGACACTATGACGTTCCTGTCAACAAAAACAATTATCAATAACTAACCTCTCGACTAAAACGCGTTTATTACTGGAAACAGACCAATTACAACGTGGCAACCATCGTTGGATTTTTGAAAATTTTAATTGAATGAAAATATTTGTTCCCCTACCCGTGCTGCATCTAGTGATAGTTTTTCATACCTTCGGAAAAAAAATAGAAAGTAATCTACATCATTAACCTGCCATCATTCGCTCAATATTCGTTTTCGATTCCTTTGGCATTTTCCGTACCTTATATTTCTCTCCGTACCCCGTACGTCGATAAGGATTTTGATTTTAACGGTTATCGACAGCAGACTCGAGACAAAAAGGCCCAGCACTAGAATGCATCCGAGTTCGAACAATCCAGCAACGATAACCTACTTAGAACAACAACAATATCCTTAACCGACTCTGAATAAACAACGTGTACAGAGTGACAATTGAAAATATGATCAACCAAGAAAACATTTGTTCGTTCAGAGAAATAAACTATTTTTTATAACACTAATTCATTCCGAAAAAGCTTCTAAGATTAATCCATTATTACATCAATGGAAAGCTCTTAAGGAGGTACGAGCAAATCTTATGGAAAAAACAAAAATAAATACAAACTTTGGAGGTGTTCTCCTCCCGTTATTATTTATTATTGTCAATGTACGTATCATTGGCATACACAAAATATATTTACTTTCTATCTTTGCATTATATATAGACATTAATATAATTTATTTTTTACATTTGTTTTGAAAACGGGAGGAGAAGACCTCCCGAAACGTTAACGTTGAAAGTTTGTATTTATTTTAGAAAATTTTTATATTTTTTAAAATTTTGTTTGTTTGGCAAATTTATTACAGAAAAAAATCACTGAGAAATTTGTCTCTGGTTGGGTTTTTGTTTTTTACCCAGCGATTCTTTATTTACATAAGAACGGGTATTTTTGTTTTTTTTTTTTGAGTTTTAGGTCGTGGCGAAAAAGACAAAAATACTCTCTTATGGAAGAATGATTTCCGCCACGGATTTTTCGATTTTTTCACTACTAATTTTCCAACTTTATATATGAATAATATTGGGTTACCGATATATTCTCTATAAATAAAAATCAATTGGCATATGCATGACGGAGCATCACTTGAGAACGGCTCGACCGATATGGCTGATTTCTTTTTTGTTATGTTCGTAATTGTCAGGATAAGATTAGTATGAAATGCATTTTTTTGGAAAATCCACGGCAAAAGACTGAAATTTGGATGCTATTTTTACATGAAAAAAATATTTATGTAAAATTTTGACGTTTTATGTGAAATGAGATAGACTGAAAGTTTTGCTCACATGTTTTCTTATGGTCTTGCAACCAAGCTATTAAAAAAGGAAGTGTGACATTTTGCGAAAAGATTTTATTATATTTTTTTGGTTTAACGAAAATATTGTGTAATCGATGGTGTGTTGAAAATAGTGATCAAAGCAGACAAAAGACCAAAAAGTTTTTATGCTATCTATTTTGTTGTAACTCGCCGTTAGATGGCGCTGTAGGACATCAACTTCTACACCGTATAACCGATCGCTATGAAAATTGGTATACAGAGATATTTAAACACGGTCAATATTTTTGCGCTATCCACTTTACTATATCTCGCCACTAGATGGGGCTATAGCGCATTAAGTTCAACACCTTAACTACATCTTTCTCTGCTTACACCATACGATAGACATTGTGACTCAGTGGATATAGATAAAAGTGAAAGGAAATATGTATAAGGCGGGTAGCTTAACTGGACAGAGCCCGCGAACTGGGTTAAAATTACTTTAAAAAAGGAATAAAACAATTTTTTACTTTATCTATCACTTTTATTTTTAAACAAAATTTGTGCGACTATAGTTTCGTAAAACGATTTTACATTCTCAAATACTACTTTAAAACTAGTTTTTTAACTTTAAAACTAGAATTTACATTGTAAAATTACATGTAAAATCGTTGTACGAAACTATAGTCACACAAATTTTGTTTAAAAATAAAAGTAATAGATACTAAAGTAAAAAAAATGTTTTATTCCTTTTTAAAAAATGAGATATCACAAAGTAACGGACAAATCAATTAATACAGTTACTTTATTTATAAACCTCGTAGAAATATCGCCAAGCCATATATTTTGAATTGGAAATTTCCCTTGACCTTGATGATCAACCTTTGTTCCTGTTCGATAGTAGAAGGAGCTAAATTCAAGTTGGTTCTTTGGAATTAAATCTACAGTGTCCAGCTGCGCCTCCAGTCTTTTGAGCGAAAGCCTTTCGAACACCTTAGACAAAACAAGAAAAATATTTATTAGTCTGTAAGACGAAACGTCCTGAGGGATCTGTCAGTTTTATGGATAACTCTAACTTTCTCAATTGTTCACTGATTGATGAGTTTTCTTCGAATTTAAATTTCGGATGGTCGATGTGACCTTACTTAAATTTAATGTTGGAATTACGCGATTTATTTGAAAGAGGCTATAAATGATGTTTTGAATATCTTCATTTTCTGGAATATATATATATATATATATATATATATATATATATATATATATATATATATATATATATATATATATATATATATATATATATATATATATAGGTATTTCTATCCCGTCTAGTAATGCCAAGGATACATCTTTCCATTCATCTCTGTGTTACTCGAAGTTTTTGAACTGACTGTGATGTGAGTGTCCAGGTCTCACTTCCGTATGTCATAACGGGGAGGACACACTGATCAAAGACTTCTGTTTTCAGGCAAAGTGATTATGCAAAACATTATGATGAGCCTGCCAGCCACATTTAACGCGTCGTTCCACCTCCCGGACGGTATCCCCTTCCATAGAAACCCTCTGCCAAAAATTGCGTTGTTTGAAAGGAACCCTCATTGTTGTGCTGTCATTGTGTTGTTTCAATGAATGTATATATATATATATATATATATATATATATATATATATATATATATATATATATATATATATATATATATATATATAGTGATCCACAACTTCCAAATCCGTCCCTAAAATAGAAATCCTTTTGTCCTCAGCAAATTTATTGAACATGATTTGGCTCTTCTTCTAGTTTATTTTTGAGCCAAACAGCCCTTTGCAGCTCTTATACGTGTCTTTGCAGCTCCTCTGGGTCTTGTAAAGAAGAACGATATCATCTGCGAGTTTAAGACGATTTAAGTATGCACCATTAATCCTTATTCCATCCTGTTCCCAATCCAGATTATGGGCAGGCAGGATTTCCAGGCAGGCTGAGAAAAGAAGAGGTGATATTGCGTCACCCTGCCGTACGCCTGGCTCTACATTTATTCCAACCTTAATATCGTCAAGGTGGACTATCGCTGTAGCTTCATCATATATCGATCCTAGTAGATTTACATAGGCTTTCTCTACACCTTGATTAAGCGATGCATCCATTATGGCCCGCTTTGAGATTGAATCAAATGCCTTTTCATAATCGATAAAAGCCAAGTGCCGTGGCATAGTGTATTCGTTGTGTCTTTCTATGACCTGCTGTAGGACTTGGATGTGATCCATTGTACTGAATCCACTTCTGAATCCTGCTTGCTCCCTTGGTTGTGCGTCATTAAGTTTTCTTAATATTCTTTTGGATATTATCTTGGTGAAAACTTTGTACACCACTGACACGAGGCTTATTGGACGGTAGTTCTTTAAATCTTCCCGCGCTTCTTTCTTACGTAAAAGAATCACTTCTGCATTTTTCCATAAGCTGGGTACTTCTTGTTGTTTGAGACATTTTGAGTATAATTTTGGTAGTGTTTTATGTAAAGTCCGACCAACAGCTTTTAACACAGTTATCCTCCACAGTTATACTATCCTTTTCTGGAGCCCTGCCATTTTTCATCGAGTCTATAGCTTTTCTCACTTCCTCTACCAGAATATTCGGCAGTTGTTCTTCATTGGACATTGCTGTTCTTGCTTGATTCTGGTCCTCATATAACTTTGAATAAAATCTTCGGACAACCTCTAACATTTCCGTCCGTTTCCTTATTGTACCACCCTCACGCATTAAGGAAAGCATTCGTGTCCTTTTCTTTCTTAGCTTCTGCTTAGCTTTGTTAATTCCCATATTATCTTCTAGAGTTTTTTGCACAAGCTGCATGTTGAATCGGCGGGTTTCCTCTCGAATACGTTTACTTATAGTTTTGCAAAGCTCAACGTACTCGACCCTGCCAAAAGTACTGTCTGCATTCTTCATTGTCCGGCGTTTTTTCATTAAATTAATGGTTTCATTGGAAATGTTTGACCCTTTGAAATATTTATCTTCTGGTGCTATTGAAACCGCCGTTTTAAGCACATTGCTGGCGATTTCTTCATATTGGTCTGTAATTTCCATCTCATCCGGGTCTTGTAACACAGCAAACCAATTCGACAAAGCAATTTCAAAATCTCTGCCGATATATATATATATATATATATATATATATATATATATATATATATATATATATATATATATATATATATATATATATATTGATGTATAAGTAATATAAATAATCCTTCAGTTTTATGAATTTTTTAATGAAAAAGTTTTATGTATTTTTATTTTTTTGCATATCAATCACTTAACTTTGCAGTGAATTCTTTTTAACTTGTCGAATAACGCATCATTATACATCTGACGTAAGAAAAGTGTTTTTTCTAATCAAGACCAACGTCCAAATCAAAATATGTTAAAGGTCGAGTGTGGAGAGATAATACAAGCAAGGCGTCACGTATGTTTTTCAATAGAAATCAATTAGCTTATGTACTGCTTCTAGTTCGGTTAAATTTATTACAATTCAATGCAGCATATCATTCGCGCTTAGTTTTAATCAGGAAAAAACCGAATAAGTGTCACGTAAACGTTTGTTGTTAAATGTATTAAATTTAGTTGGTTTCTTTTTAACGAGAAATAAAATCTACTAACATAAAATTAGAGTGGATATTCAAGGTACATCGTACGGAAAACAGGACTTTTTCAAACAAAAAACAAATATTCATTTTTCAAATTTTTTCAAACTAGTTTCCCTGCGCGTCATACAACGTTTTGCATCTTAGGTTGGCGAATGAATTTTTGAACTCGGTCAGGATGGCAGTCGACGCCTTTTGAATGGCTTCAATGTCGGCGTAAAGCTGTCTTATCATCGGCAAATGAAGTTTTTCGTTTAAATGCGCATTTTTGTGCAACAAGCGTCAGCTGTCTTGTTGACGGTATTGTGACCGCACATGATGAATACGCGACGCCAGACGTTTCATAACACCAAGATCGTTTGACCAGGTGAAATGAACTCATTATGCACAATTCATTCCGAATTGTAGAAACAAATCAACATTGTTTTGATTTTTGACTTTTCGGGACGACTTTTCTTCGGATTTAGCTCGCACTTTGACTCTTGGTTTCTGGATCATATTGAAAACACCATGATCACCAGTAACAATGCTGTACTTGGAGTTTTCATCATTATTCGACTTTATAATCAAGCCCTTGCAATGTTGAATTCAGAGCAATTTTTGGTCATCAGTCAGTTTTTGTGTCAAGTCCCAAATGATCGGTCAAAATGCGATGAATTTAATTTTTGGACATGTTCAATTCCATTTGCATGATCGCTGATTTTTTATAAATTCAAGCACAGTTTCAATGTTACTTTGATGTTCTCAAGACCTTCTTTGAATCGTTTAAACCACTCGTGGATTCTGCCACGGGATAAACAATCCTCACCAAACACTTGTTTCATTAATTGAAACGTTTCGGTGAATGTTTTCTCAAGTCAACTTAATCAACTTTCTCAAGAAAACTTAATATTCGCTCTTTGTTTCATATTCATTTTTCGATCGATGTTATAGACACTGACACTTTAAAGGCGATAACTTGGCTTCTATTGATCTAAATGTCAAAATTTGTTCAGAACGTCAGAGAAGGATACACCTTTCCAACGATTGCCCCTGTCAAAAGATGGCGCCACTAGAAATAGCTTTTTTTTAAGTCCTGTTTTCCGTGAGACGCATCTTAACTGTTGGAGATAATCTCCATTATGTTCCACATCGTTATTCTTATTCTGTTATTGATAGGTTTCTGTGTTCTTGAAAAATGCTTTACTTTTAAAAAATTTTACTATCTTCTGATCAGTTAAGATGTTTTTGTTCTCATAATTCTGCCTTGACTTGAATACATTATAATGAGATGATACTAAGATAATAAAGAGAAAAGAAGACATATTAAAATACGCATTAACTGCACAGAAAAATATAGTGAACGAACTTATTTACCAAGCTAATACATCTCTTTTTGTTTGTCATTTTACTAAATATTTTCTTTTTGTTTCAGGTGAGTTCAACATTAGATGGAGTTTAATATCAATTATATGTCCAAAATACAGGTAATAGCTTGCTATACAAATTTTGAGTAAACCATAAGGAGGTGCGTCTTTTTTTAAATAAAATTATTGTTGTTAATGTCACAGCTAGTAATATAATATTAATTCAATTCTTCTATTGGAACCTTCGGTGGGAAATACTAAACTCGAAGAGATTTACCACTAAACACCAAATCACTCACTTTTCGACGCACGTTTCGCTAACCATGTTAGCATGATCAGGACATTATTTAATCTAATATTTAAACTAAACTATGAAGCGTGTAAAAATCATGAACCGTGAAGTTTACTGAGCCTTACATTAATAGTTGAAAAGGGTGACTGTGCGGAATACGTCCTATATTCCGGTTCATGATGTTCTTACATTTTTCTATTTGAATGCTTTCATATGCATCCAAAGCCCTATTATTATTAACACTTTTAATTAGTCTTAAATTACTAATATCTATACTGTGGTCATGTTCGATTGCATGTTGGGCAACACAAGATTTTTCATTTCTCCCATATTTAATGTGGGCAATATATTCTTTATATCTTGTCAATATGGATCTTTTTGTTTGCCCAATATACCTTCAATCACAATCTTGACAACTAATTTCGTAAATCGTCGACTTTTCTTGTTGATCCACTTCGAGATATATTCCTAATGATTGATGATAAACAAAGAATTAAAATTAATTAGGAAGGTATCCGAAGTAAACGGTTATAATAAGAACATTGTAGATAAATTAATTACAAAGCATAAGTTTAGAAAATTGTTGAAAGGATCTTCGACTTTTCAAAAGGATCAGAACAAAAGTATATTCGTGGTAATATCGTTTGATGCCTAATTAACACCAGGGCTAGACAAAATGTTGAAGAAAGTGGACATTAAGATTGTGTAAAACCATATAATAAATTAAGAAAAGTCCTGGGTAATCCAATCTTCATAGTGAATGAAATATTTTTGCTTATTGAATGGCCTAAAAATGTCTGTAAATTTCTTTCCGTATCATTCCAAATGCAAAAAACATCGTCCACGTAGATATTTAGAATTAAAAATATCATTTTCGAAATCAGCCATAAAACCATTACAATTTATACAAAAAACTAAAGACGTTGCCGGTCGCGTTGGTGCGGCGGTATGAGCGTCTGCTTTGCCGAATCCGCGCTGGAGCGGTAGCTGGTTCGATTCCAGCGCTCGGATGGTTATTTTTCTTTCTTCTGTCCGTTTATCTTTCCTAAATGTTTGTGATTGTTTCTAGGCAAGAATGTAAAATCCGACTACGAATTACCCCTCAGTCACGCCAATTAAAGGCTGGGTAAGGCCGGATGCCTTCTGAGAAGTGTTCTGCGTTGGTCACTCGCCAGTCGGTAGGTTTCCTGATAGACTTATGGGGAGGCACATAATCAAGGGTTTATAGCCCGAGGGGGGTGCTGGCCTGGGTTTGTCGGAGGCTGATGACCGTGGTTCGGAACCCACGTTAAGCTGTAGGTCCAGTCGCTAAATAGCCTAGTTGCTGATGCGCCTCTAACCTAAACACTTTACTTTTACTTTTAAAGACGTTCATTAACGAATAATTGCAAAATTAGTCAATTTTGATGTAAAAAGCCTATTTACTTATATACCGGTAAATGATTAAATTACAATTTTAATGACGTATAGACAATGCAGACATAGAAGGCAAATTAAAAATTGAACCAAAAACAGCAATCCTAGTTTGCCTAGAACAAAATTATTTTCAATATAACATTGAGATATATCAACAAAAACACAGTCTTCCAATGGACTCACCTAACTCACTTTTGTTATATCAAATTTTTATTTAATTTTAAATACTGTATTTATCAGTGTTGCCAACATAGGAAATATGCAGGTTTATAAGAAAAGGTTTGAGTACCATGAAAATCCTAATGGAGATTAAGTTTAGTACCTAGTAAATCCAAATATCCCTGAAACAACAAGCTATTATCACAAAAATTTACTTTTTTTAGAAGATTTTTAGTGAAATCGTCGACTTTATAGCGTGTTTCTTTTTTCATGACGGAATATTTTCCTCTAAACGAGCAAAAAATAATCAGTCTTTAAATGGTAGGAGGCCTAATTTCTCTTTTACGTCGCATCCCACTTCTTAAATCGTCGAGAGGGACCTAATTTAATTTGGCGTTTCCTTTTAAACGACGATCTAGGGTCAGAATTAGGTCCTCTCCGTCGGACGATGAATTATTCATGGCGACGGAAAAAGTTCCCCGAAACTTTTACGGAAGTTGAAAAAAATTTGTCGGCACAACCTGGATACCGATTTGCCAATTTTATAAATTCCGTTCACCTGTGGGATGATTCGGAACACTTTTGTAAAGTTGTTGCAGGTCGTTGTGGGGTTACTAGGCCGTTCGGAAAGTAATTTCGTTTTCTTTAGGGGTGGGGAGTAAAAAGTCCTTGTGAGACTAATATCTACAGTATAAATAATATATATAGTCCGGTTCAAAATATTTCGTTGCCAGATGGCAAAATATTAATTGCCCCATTAAATTCCAATAAAAATATTCCTAGTTTTTTCAAAGGCGCCAGAGTGAGAGTGGTTGAACTTCTGAATAATTTTGGAAAAAATAAAATATTGTTAAATTATTATTATTATTATTATTATTATTATCCATCTCATCCACTTGATGTCACTCTCTCAGCTCAAAAGGCTGGAAACCATAAACCGAGGGATTCTTCCCTCGCGATGTTGGAGTTAGGCTCGTAGCCTGGGGATAAATTTCATTATAACTCAGTATTTCGTTGGCATTAAGACAAAAATTTTCGAAATTTTCGGTTTGCAACAATGTAACCCGTTGTCCCACTTTTATGACATTTCTATTTAGTCCGCAATTTGTTAAACTTTTGGAGAACCTGTGACTCACCAATCCCTCTGCGGAAATTACAAAAGGTTCGATGTTGACTTTTTCAAGTTGCCAGATGTTCTTCAGTTCATAAGAAAGATTTTAATACTTAGAAACTTTTTCCACCCCCGTTTTATGTATATTATTATTCTGCTTATCCTTAATGTAGAATCTCAGCTCATGCTGGTCGATATTCCAATGCCAAGATGAAAAAGCAATTCAGCTCCTCTCACCCTAGCATAATATTTTACGAACAATGTGACACGTCTGCAAGAGCACGGCACGTTGTCCCACTATGGCAATCGATCTTGAGATACCGAGGCTCTAGAGTTTCTTTGAAAATATCTTACTTATTAAGCCTTCGGCGGATATAACGAACGGTACTGCATCTACCTTACTCAATTTCCACTGGTTTTTCAAGTCATATGCTAGATTTTCATACTTTGTGGATTTTGGATTGTGAAACCTGGTGGATTGTGGTGGTGGTGGATTGTGGAACCCTTCTCTCCTTTCTTTTGATTAGAACAATATCTGGCCTGTTGTAATCAATGATTCGATCAGTAGTGATTGGTCTGTCCTAGTAAAGAATAGTATCGGATGATTCATGTACAGGAGAAGGCGAGTACCTATAATATGGAGGAGGTGCGCTGTCTAATAGCGAGTATTTTTTTACAATTTGCTGATGTATAACTTTTGCCGTGCTGATTATGCCGTCCTAAATAACCATTAGGAGTAAAGGCCGGGCAACCGCCAATAAGGTGCTCAATTGTTTCCCCCAGAGTACGGCATTTCCTGCACTTATCGACTACGTCCAAATATAGTATGTGCTTTTCATAGTTCTTTGTTCTTGTTACCCTATCTTGAATAGATATCGGGAAACCTTCTGTTTCTGTGTACAAGAGTACATCGGTCAGCTACTTTAGAGACAATTCGTCAATGGTATCATCTTCGAATGACTTAGGAAACCTTCCATGTAATGTTTGTCCTTTCCATTCTCGAACGCAATCCGTGAGTGTTGTTCTGCTATCAATACGGTTTTGTTTATTTAGGTTTAGTTGGGTGAAACCCCGGTCCTCATTTGCAACCAATTTCATTAACGTACTGTTTGAATCAATGACGTGTTTTCTCATTCTATTTTTGATGATTTATCGATCATCATTTAACATGATTTATCGATCATCTCAGCCTAGGCTGGTCGGGTTTACAATGCCAGAATGAGAAAGCAGTTCAGCTCCTCCCATTCAGCTTAGTACCTTACGAACAATGTGGCAAGTTTGTAAGAGAACTGCTCGTTGTCCTACTGTGGTAATCGATTTTGAAACACTAAGAATTTCCAGATTTTTGGAAAAGGTTTTGCTTACTAGGCCTTCGGCGGATATAACAAAAGGTAACACCTCCACTTTCTGGAGTTTCCATTGATTTTTCAGATCAGTTGCAAGATTTTCGTACTTCGTGACCTTTTCCATTTCAGTTTTTCTGATGTTATGAGAGAGTGGTATCGCAATGTCAATTATGAAAGCTCTCCTCTGCTTTTTGTTAATTAGAACAATATCCGGCCTATTATAGTCAACCGTCCGATCTGTTGTAATTGGTCTATCCCAGTAAAGAATTGTATCGGCTGACTCAAGTACGGGGGAAGGCGTGTACTTGTAATATGGTGGAGGCATCTTATCAAATAGCGAGTGCTTTAAAGCGATTTGCTGGTGTATAATTTTCGCCAGCTGATTATGCCTGCCTAGGTAAGCATTAGGGGCAAGGACTGGACACCCTCCAACAAGGTGTTCCATTGTTTCTCCTACACCACCGCACTTCCTGCACTTGTCGACAACATCCATGTGTAGAATATGTCTTTCATAATTTTTTGTCCTTACTACCTTATCTTGAATAGCTGTCGCAAAGCCTTCTGTTTCTGGATATAATAGTCCATCGGTAAGCCAGTTTAGAGACAAATATTTGCCAATGGAGTCATCCGTGTGACTTTCGTGACCGTGTGACCGTGTGAGTGATTTAGGAAATCTCCCATGTAATGTCTGTTGTTTCCATTCTTGAACGATATCCTTCAGTGCTGTTCTGCTATCAACACAATTTTGTTTATTTAGATTTAGTGGGGTGAAACCCTGGTCCTTCTTAACAACCAGTTTCATTAGTGTGCTATGTGAACTAATGAAGCGCTCTCTCATCCTATTCTCCTGCTTGAGACAAAGATTCTTGGCATTCACAAGCCCTCTGCCTCCCAACTATTATTATTATTATTATTATTATCATGAATTAATCGATATAATGAAGCTGAGATCGGGACTGTGGAGTTCAAGATCTTCAACTACTGCGACAAATAACGTCGCATTTTTTGTGAGTCCAATATACTCCAAATTATGACAGAACCGTTTTTCAATGAGTCCATTTATAGATATAATAAATGGTATGACCTCTACACTCCTAAATCCGTAAATATGTTTAAGTTCGTGACTTAGGTCTTGATATTTTATCACCTTTTCCAAGTATACACTTCTTATGTTATTGTCTAAAGGGACAGCTATGTCTCTAACAAAGGCCGTTTTTTTTATTTTATTTGTATCGGTGCCAACTCTGACATATTCTTTTGGCATAGTTACATGGTCAGAAACTGACCTTGATGAACTCGATAGGTTGACGCGCCGAACATTGACAAAGTTCCGATGCCTGCATCCAAACTCATCTACGAAAATACTATACATCCCAAGAAAGTTGGGGGGTAGAGGCCTTGTAAACGTAAAAAATCTCTGTCTCAATCAAGAAAATAGAATGAGAAAACACTTCCTTGATTCAAACAGTACGTTAATGAAATTGGTTGCAAATGAGGATCGGGGTTTCACCCCACTGAACCTAAATAAACAAAATCGTATTGATAGCAGTACAACACTCACGGACTGTGTTCGAGAATGGAAAGGACAAACATTGCACGGAAGGTTTCCTAAGTCACTCGAAGATGACACCATTGACGAACAATTGTCTCTGAAGTGGCTGACCGATGGACTCTTGTACCCAGAAACAGAAGGTTTCGCGATATCTATTCAAGATAGGGCAACAAGAACAAAAAACTATGAAAAGCACATACTGCATTTGGACGTAGTCGATAAGTGCAGGAAGTGCGGTACTTTGGGGGAGACAATTGAGCACCTTATTGGCGGTTGCCCGGCCCTTGCTCCTAATGCTTATTTAGGACGGCATAATCAGCTGGCAAAAATTATATATCAACAAATTGCAAAAAAATACTCGCTATTAGAAAATGCACCTCTTCCATATTATAAGTACTCGCCTTCTGCTGTACTTGAATCATCCGATACCATTCTTTACTGGGACAGACCAATCACTACTGATCGAACGTTGATTATAACAGGCCGGATATTGTTCTAATCAACAAAAAGGACAAGAGGGCTTTTATAATTGACATCGCAGTGCCACTATCTCACAACATTAGAAAAACTGAGATAGAAAAATCCACAAAGTATGAAAATCTGGCATACGACTTGAAGAACCAGTGGAAACTGAGTAAGGTAGATGTAGTGCCCTTCGTTATATCCGCCGAAGGCCTGATAAGTAAGAGATTTTCAAAGAACCTCGAGAGCCTCGGGATCTCGAGATCGATTGCCATAGTGGGACAGCGTGCCGTGCTCTTGCAGACGTGTCACATTGTTCGTAAGATATTATGCTAGGGTGAGAGGAGCTGAATTGCTTTTTCATCTTGGCATTGGAATACCGGCCAGCATGAGCTGAGATTCTACAGTAAGGATGAGCAGAATAATAATAATAATTATTATTATTATTATAATTATTAACTTGTATATTAACTTATTATATTCATTATATTCACTATCACTTATTAATATTAAGTAGTTCTATATAATTAGTAACTTTCTTTGCGAATACTATCTACAACCTTCCTAAGTAATATTGCAGCATTTGCACTTAGAGCCGGAGAAATGGTTTCTGCTCTAATGCACATATTCTCAGTTGGATTAAAAAAACATTAATAGGGGAGAATGCGTAAAACCGAATGTACCATATTGTCAGTAATGGTATCACATACATATTCCTTTTTAATATTAAATGTCTCTAATATTTCTAGTAGATCACATTTTTTATGTGTATTTTCGAAGTATTATATTTCGTTTTTTTAATATATAGTTTCGAATTTCCAGTTTAGTAACTTAATTTTTAAGGCCCGGCCCTGTTTATGTTTCTTACAACCTTCGGGTTTCGTTACGGCAGGGTTTGTTAAGAGTTTATTGCAGCCAATCGGTCAACGATATATCTTGAAACGTACTATACCTTAAAAACCCAAATATTTCTGTTACAGTCTCGTATCTGGTGGCAATTGTTTAACATCGTTATCAGTAATTTTTGAAAAAAACACTACCATACACCACCATCATTCATTTATGAAAAAAATATAAAATTAATTATAAATTTTTCAGTAATTGATTTTCAGCTGGCATACTAAAATTACGTAATAACTATTAAACTTTCATGAGAGTCGACTGACTGTAATAAATATTAATGATTAGTTCAACGCCAGCTAAGACCAAAACAGAAAACTTTATCTATTCACAAATCAGAATAATTCCATGTATTATATCACCACCCATTAATGTCTATTTTTTCTTGTCTTTAATTTTATTGATTCTTGTAAAAATGTCGCATGTTTTTTTAAGTATACTAGGTATGTAAATATGAAACAGGAATTTTTGTATAGAAAACACACGTTTATTGTATGAAAGTGATCAAAGATGTTTTATTCGAAGCTTGCCCATCGCTAGCTATACATTTTTTCCTGTCTGACAATTTGTGGATGCCACACCAAACAAACTGTTACTCTTTTGAGGCAAACCACTTATTGAACTATTTTCGTAACAAGTGAAGCCCTGCTCAGCAAGTGTTTGTCTCATTGATGCCAATAAGTAGTAATCGGACGGAGCCAAGTCTGGTGACTAAGCCGCATGCGAAAGTATTTCCCAACTAAACGCCTCAATCGTCTCCATGACCATTTCTGCTGATTGCAATAGTTCGATGGTTCGCCTGGAGTTACCCATGATCGTTTACATTTAGGATTCTCCAAATATATCTACTTTTTATCACCAGTCACAATTCATTGGAGAAATGACTTTCTTTTGTACCTGGCGAGCAGCATTTTGCAGGTGGCTTTTCGGCTTTCCTGCTGTCTTCCCTTCAGTTCATGTGAAACCCATTTTCCCATCTACTGAATCTTTCTTATGGCTTTCAAACGTATAGAGACGGGTTCTCGTGTCACATTTAATTGATATGCGAGTTTTTATTGCGTTTGAGAGTTATCCTCATCCAACACTGCTTGCAATTCGCTGTTTTTCACGTTCTTCGTTTCTCACGTCAAAATCGTCATTTTTTAATTTTTTAAACCACTCAAAGCACTGTGATTTAACAAGAGCATGCTCACTGTAAGTTTCAACAAGTTTTTGTTTCAAATCTATTACAAACTATGATGTTGTATGAAACTTGTATTGTTGTGAGTTGAAAATCTTTGTTAGATGTCAACAAGAAAATGACGCCAATGATGCGGTTTGACGATAACTACATTGACAGCTAGAGCCATATATGGGTAAATTTCAACCAAAGTAACAAATCACTTATTCCCTGCGTTATGGCTTCAGATCTAAACTTATTCAACACTCATTCGACAAACAAATGCATTAGTGACGCCATCTCTTGGCAAAGTCGACATTCAATTCCTCTATTGGAACCCTTGGTGTGATGCACTAAACTTGAAGAGATTTACCACTAAACACCAAAACACTTTTTTGAACTGCTCGACGGACGTTTCGCTAACCATGTTAGAATCATCAGGAGATGATCATCTAGATTGTTGTGTATTGTTGTTTAGTGGCTTGAAAATGTCATCTCAGTCAAAAATGGAATTAACTCGTGAGAATTTCCGTGCGATTATTTACTACGACTATCGACGCGAATTATCTCAACAATATTACCACCAAGTATTTTTGTTTTGTTTTCTCTTTTGTCTTTTTGTGTTCTCAAGTTTGTCAGAAGTCTTTGAAGAATTAAGAAAAAACAATCAGCGTCGAAAAATCATTCTTCACACATCGGACCGATCAATTCAATATTTGACCGGTCAAAACAGCGAATTGAAGGGTCATCCGTCGTACAGTCCTGATATGGTACCCAATGATTTATTTCTGTTCCCGTGAATGAAGAATAAATTACATGATCAACGATTTTCGACGCTAGAAGAAGCGGTTTAAGAGACAGCTTAATCGGAAGAGAAAAAATGCTATGAAAATTGGTTCAAACGTATGCAAAAGTGTATCGATCATCACGGAGAATATGTTGAAATCAATAAAACCATTTTCAAAATTTCAAAGTGTAATACAGTAAAAAAAAGAAAATTGAGAATAATCGGTTTTTTTTTCAAATACTTTTTCCCCCACTGCAATTCCAGACGACAACCATCAACAATCTCAAGCAACGTTAAACTTTTTCGACATAATTAAAAAGGATTATTTAAATAAAACAATCTCCTTCCGACACCTTTTAATTTAAATAGTACTAACCGATCAAAAGAAGCTGATTTCGTTAGATCATCAGTCGTCAATCGATAAGTTTTTTTATTGCCAGCAACGTTGTTCTCTCAATTAAACTTCATATTTTCGATTGATCGTGTCCCCGAACTGGAGTGTCTTGCAGGAAAAAAAAAGAAACAAAAACGAGTTCAAATCGCCGCGGGTAACACGATTTGATTGATCGCTACAGCGATTACGTTGCTCGAAAAAAATCATGAACGATATTTTCCGCCGATTAAAGTTATCCCCGTGATTTTGACTCAGATTGAACGATACCATTAACATAACCTGTTATTTACTGGGTTTTTTTTCTTCTCGATTTCACTGCCGAATCTATGAAGCTTCAAAACAAACATGAGACTCACTTTATAGTTGTTATATTGTAACATACCAGGTGTAGTTTCTCTGTAAGAAACGGTTTATTCAAAGTGTGCGCAATCGCTAGCACCACATTTTACCCATCTTTCTGGCAATTTGTGGATTCCTCCCAGAAAAATTATACATCTTTTGAGGTGGTCCAGTCATCCAGTCATTTTTCTTCATCTCCGTATTTGTTGAAGTGTTTCATGGAAACCGCGTGAGACATCGATGAAAACAAATGGTACTCAGAAGAGGCCAAGACGCCAGACCAAGTTGTTCCAGTCTTCCTACATTTTTCTCTCTGGCCAACCTCCTAAACGTTAACCTTGTGTCTGAAACAGCCTCTATTCTGAATTTCACTTTGTGTAATATTTGCTGATCTTAGGTCCCTTTTAATTGCAGCAATCCATTTAATTATTTCTACTTTAGCTCTACTCCTATTTTCATAAAATTCGACTATTTGTCTAGTTAGCCTACTCGGATTCATCATTTTTATGTGTCCGTAAAACATAAGTCTTCTTTTTCTCATATCGCTATGTATATCTGTGTATTGTTTGATTTCTTTGTTTTCTAGAAGTCAGTATGTTGTGCTATTTATTAGTTTGGGGCCTAGGATTTTTCTTATGATTTTTCTTTCCTTCTTTTCAATCTCCTCGATGTCTCTCTTTCTATTCAAAATGAGCGTTTCTGCCCCATATAGACATTCTGGCTTAATAACTGTATTGTAATGTCTCAGTTTTGTATTTTTAGATATGCATTTTTTGTTGTAAATATTTTGTGTAAGTCTCAATGCAGATTCCATTTGTTGACATCTACCCTTATTGGCCGTTTTTTCCAATCCGTTTTCTCACTCCAGTTTTAATTTCGAAGGGCTTTGAAATGTCCTTGTGTTAGTTAGTGTTGCTTTAATATTTGCCAGCGTTTTCAGATATAGTCCTTGTTCTTTCAAGATTTGAAATAAAGATTCGCGGTCAATAGAATCATATGCTTTTTTGAAATTCACAAATGTACAGACGAAATTTGTATTGTTCTGTTTTTGATGTCTTAGGATAAACTATAAATTCAGGATCTGTTCAGGACAGGATCTGCCCGGTTTAAAACCTGCTTGATATTCACCAATTTATATTGAGATAGAATCTTGTAACAAACTGGGAGAAGAGATATCCCTTTGTAGTTGTTTACATCCGTTCTATCTCATTTCTTATGTAGTGGATGGATTAGAGCATCTTTCCAATCTTCCGGAATCCGTTTGGTTCGCCAAACTTCTTGTAGAATTTTGCTTATTTCCTTGATTGTACCTGGACCAGCGAATTTCAAAAGTTCAGCAGTGATTCCATCTTTCCCAGAAGCTTTGTTATTTTTAAGTCGCTTGATTTGACTGATTATTTCATCTTCATTTGGTGGTAATGAATCTGGGTTTATTTGTCCAGGGTTTAGTGTTGGTAATCTGTTTAAAGGCTGGCTCAAGACAGTTTATTAGTTCAAAATATTTCGCAAGTTATTTGCAATTGTCTTGGTTATTTAGAGCTAATTGTTCGTTTTCCTTTCGGAAGTAAAAACTTTAGGGTTGATAGCCTGTTAATTTAGTTTTAAATGTTTTGTAAAAGTTTCGAGTGTTATTTTTTTGGAAATCTTTTTCGTTGATTGTTTTCATATTTTCTTTTAGTTTGTCTAATTAGCTTCGATGTTTCGTTTCTTACTTCCAAAATGATGTTTTAGTTTATTGCTATTTTTTGACTGTTCTACTCCTTAAATGTTTTACTTCGGCTTAATACTGCTTGCTCGCAAACTTGGTCCCCCCAACTTTAAGGCTGTTTTAATAATCTTTTGTTTCAATTCTTACCCGTTCTGTACTGGTTGTTTATCAAGCTCTTCTATTAGGGTTGGTTTTATTTTCGTAGGGTCGAACTTTGGTATTAGTAGTCTCTTTTGAATAAGTTCTCGAGGTTTTAAGCTAAGTTTGATTCTAGTCAAGTAGTGATCCGTGTCTATGTTAGCTCCTTTCCTGACTTGAACATTCAAAATCTCTTTATAATTAGGGTACGAAATGGCAACATGGTCATTTTGAAATTGACATTTGAATAATCGTTTGTAGTTCGAATCTACACAATGGAACTCTTGTTGAAAGGGGTGTCGTTACACTTTTGAAGATTATGTTACTTCCCTAAAGAATCAACTGAATTTCGCGGTTATTTTTCTTGCTATCCACGACTTTGGATGGAAACACTTCCCCATAAAATGTATAGTTTATGCTTTAGTGTCCCTTGCTTGATTGACATGATCTTAGGAGTTAAAAAATTCGATTGAAAGTGACAGTTGACAGACATACATAACATAGATTTGAAATATCAAATACGGTTTGGCTGTAAGGGGATGAATTTGTCAACATGCTACAAAAATTGTCTAAACCATCTATTCATCATCCTATAAACTTTTCCATCCACCCTCGTAGAGAGCCTTGAATATTTCCAAGTCCACACTGACATCTCCACTGACTAAACATCGAATTAAAATTGTGGAAAAGCATTCAGGAAACCTCTCCTGGTCTTCGACCTCTCTTAGTCTGGTTTCTCTATATTCTCTCGATTTAGCCTCATGAGATTATTACATTTTCTCCGAAACTCAAAGAATTTAATTTTTAGTTTTTGATTAATACATTAAATATTCAGACGTCTCATTACTTAGTAAATTCTGTTAAAAAAGGGATAAAGGGATTGTCAAAATTATTTTTATCGCTAAGTTGTCTGTCCTCTGTCCTCTATACTGATGCGGAGTTTCAACTGTGACAGTGACGCGAACGTCAACTGTCATTTAGTTTGTTTGCCAGTTCATCTCAAGTGTGTTTTGCGGTTTTTACAATGGATAAAAACATTGAACAAATAATCTGTCTTAAATGTTGCATTGCAAATAGAATTTCGTGTACCGAGTCCCTGAAAATGTTGCAGAAGGCTTACAAGGCTTGAGTGGTACAGTGCATTAAAAAGTGGTTGAGATGTGATGGAAGATTTGCCTCTCTCTGTTCGGTCATCAAAGTCTTCACCTGTAGTTAACATTACTAAAGTGAACGAAATAGTGACTGAAAATCGTCATTTAAGTTTGAGAGAGATAGTCGCTGATCTTTCTGTGTCTCACGAATCAATTCATACCATTTTAAGCGATTGTTTGGGTATGAAACGCATTGCCGTTCGACTGCCGAAAGACCTGAATTTTCTTGAGATACTCACGTAAAGATCGCTGAAGACATGCTAGAACGAGTCAATTCCGACCCCACATTCATAAAACGCATTGTAACTGATGATGAGACATGGGTATACGAGTTTGACATGCAAACCAGTCAACAAATTTCGGAATGGCGCCTTTCAACTGAGCCAAAACCGAAAAAACCACGTCAAATTCGATCAAAAGTTAAGCTGATGTTGACTGTTTTCTTATTATCGCTCGGAACTCGGAATTCTTGCCAGATGGTAAATAAAGAATATTATCTGAGCACCATCTCACAAGGCTATCATTGTGAACGAATTTCTGGCCAAAAACTTAACAAACACCATCGAACAACCACCGTATTCACCTGATATGGCTCCATCCGACTTCTTTCTCTTTCCAAAACTCAAATTACTACTTTGAGGCATCCGTTTTGAGTCGATAGACGACATAAAAGAGAATTCGCGGCGAGAACTGAAGTGGATTCCGGAAAATGCGGTTAAAAAATGTTTTGAAAAATGGATTATTCGTTGGCATAAGCGTATTATTTCGGAAGGGACCTACTTTGAAGGCGATGCAATAAATTTGGATAAATAATAAACATTTTGTTTTTTATTGATCAATTCCCGGTATTTTTTTGACAGAATGCATTACTTAGAAAATATGTTGTATTTTCTTGTCTAGGAAAACAATTTTTCAATGCCTCCTCATATTTCGAATTGTTTAACTGAAAGTCTCGTTTCCCTTATCACATCGTCCATTTTTTAAATGAATAATCTGGGTTCAGCACACTGCCCTGCCTAAGTCCATTCTCACTGATGAATTCTTTAGATTCCATTCCGTTGACTCTTGGTTTTTTTTTTGTTGCCTTATATCAACTATCGACGGTTTTTATTATTGTGTCCCGTACTCTTTGTTTCGTTTCTTTTTTATATACCGGGGAACAAAAAAATAGACATATATCTTGGTACACAGAAACTGACACACGTTTTGCTTGTTTATCTTTATGATTATGTAAAAAATAAATTCCGTGGAAGCACGGACGAAATTTCCTTGTTTTTTGAAGATTTTTAAAAACTTTTCGAACAAAACATTAGATGTCCACGGGATCGGGGATCTGGTGCGTTCTGATTGTCGGTTGAAGTTCAGAATGATCGGGGAAAAGTTGATCATCCTCAATAAATTGAAGATGAAAACAGTCTGCGCAAAAATGGTTCCGAAAAACCTTTCGCGGGATCAACGAGGCAGCCGAAGGGAAATATTTCTTGACTTTTTGGAGCGAATTGATAATTACCGTAATTTTCTGGCACTGGTGTTTTTACTGGTAACAAGTCATGCATTCTTGAACCTGACCACGGCCAAAAACAAAGCCAGAATGAACAAATCAAACTGGCATTGAATACGCATCAGATGCTGGCCTGGCTTTTCTCTTAAGGGGAATTCAACAATGGTGCTAATGAACGCAAATCCACTCGTCTCATTACTTTATATACACACCTTCTATATTGGATGTAACACTTTTTTGTTCGCCAGTTCCCCAAGGGAAAAAATATTACAATGACCGATAGTCAAAAGTTTATCTTGGTTTTCTTAATTTTCAAAATATCTAGTTATATTTATATAACTAGATAAATATATCTCTCATATGAATATATTGCAAATTTGAATTTTTTACCCTTTTTCCAACTAAAATCTCAGAGTCGTTTGCTTTTCTTTTCTCTTCGTCCCCATTCGAAACCCTCTCGTCCCTCAGCACCACCTCTTCAATCCCAGTTATCGTTTTTCTTTGAACATCCACAACTTCCTAAGTCACACGATATTCGATATATAAAAGTGGGATCAAACGACTGGGATATCAAGGTAGATATGGAAAGCGAGAGTGCCTTTTTTGGGGTTCGGGTTTTCTGTGCTTTCCACCATCGACGTACTAGATTGTAGATAATCGCCACTTAAACTGTTTGACGATGATGAAAGTAATGCTGATGGCATACTACACTTAGAGAAACATTTACGAATTCTTAACTGAATAACAATAATTTATCTAGGGCCACTGTATAGTATTGGAAAAGAATTCGCTCTCTAGAATGTCGTACATCGATGAACCTCCATATCTAAATTTTTAGGGCACAAAAAGGAGACCTTCTCCTCTTTCGTCCCCATAAAGGCTTATCGGACATTTCGATGGGCGTGCATTTTTTATTTTATAACCCTCTCCACTTTCATGAATCGACAGTATATTTGGTATTATTCAGATTTATAGAAAAAAGGCATTTCCTCACCATTGCAAATATAAAAAAACTTAAATGATTTAAATATTTATGAGTTCTTCCTAGTTCTGTATTTAGTTTTACTTTCTGGACCTTTTTTTGTCTACTATCATTAGTTTGTTTTTATTTTGATTGATTTTCAAACCAAACTTGTATGCTGCCTCCACTATGCTTTTTATTACTTCCAACAATTCTTCCTCACTTCTCGCTGGGATTGCCATATCATCCACCTAACCCACTATTTAATGATTTCTGTAAAGCATGTGTCTTCTGTTCAACTGACCATTCTAAATAATCATTTCCAAAATCATATTGAATAAAAGTTTTGATAGTGGATCCCCTTGCCTTTGGCCTGCCTTTATGAGAAAATATTCTAAAAATATTCAAAAAACAAGAAAAAAAATGTTTCCAGCGCTCCATGTAAAATTCTCACTCTTCCAGTGGAGCGCAGGAAAAATGTTTTGCTTGTTTTTTGAATATTTTGAAAATTCTCCACTAGCCTACTGTGTATTTTCATTCAGAAAATATTCTGTCGGTTCTCCTTTTACACCCAAATTAACTGTTGTCATCTCCACTCCACTGTCTGCACACTTATCTCGCTTTTTAAAGGATATTTGAAATTATTTCATGGCTTTTATCATTCTTTCTTTCTTTATATTTATTTGTTCCAATTAGTACGTATACATAACGTTACACAACCAAGAGGTATGGAACATTATAAAGTAATTAAATTAACCTTAATCTAAATTAACACAAACCAATAAACTGAAATAACAAAAAAATATTACAAAAAGAAAACAAAAGAAACCAAGATCAATTCTTCTATTGGTGTGTTCCTTTGGTGTGATGCACTAAACTTGAAGAGATTTACCACTAAACGCCTTTTTGAACTGCTCGACGCACGTTTCGCTAACCATGTTAGCATCATCAGGAGATGATTTAATCTAATTCTAAAACTAAACTATGTTCTATTTATATGAAAACCATACCTAACGAAGCGTGTAAAAATCATGAACCGTGAAGTGTACTAAGCCTTACATTAATAATTGAAAAAGTTGACTGAAAGGAATCGGTCCTTTATCTCGGTTCATGATTTTCTTACATTTTTCTATTTGAATACTTTCATATGCATCCAAAGCCCTATTATTATTAACACTTTTAATTAGTCTTAAATTACTAATATCTATACTGTGGTCATGTTCGATTGCATGTTGGGCAACACAAGATTTTTCATTTCTCCCATATCTAATGTGGGCAATATGTTCTTTATATCTTGTCAATATGGATCTTTTTGTTTACCCAATGTACCTTCGATCACAGTCTTGACAACTAATTTCGTAAATCCCCGACTTTTCATGCTGCTCTACTTTATCCTTTGGATTACCCAGAACTTATGTTAATTTATTATATGGGTTGTACACAACCTTAATGTCCACTTTTTTCAAAATTTTGTTTTGTCCTCTTGTCAACTGGGCATCAAATGGTATTACCATGAATTTCTTTGTGTTCTGATCCAATTGAAAAGTCGAAGATTCTTCCACCACCGCTTCGAGATACATTCCTAACGATTCAAATCATAGCTTTCAAAATAAGATGGCTAGTTTAAATTTTATGGTAAATAGATTAATTAATTTTCCTTTAAATAAACATAATTATAACAAAGAATTAAAATTAATTAGGGAGGTATCTGAAGTGAATGGTTATAATAAGAACATTATAGATAAATTAATTAGAAAACATAAGTTCAGAAAATTATTGAAAGAAAGAAGAAATAATTGTTTAGTAAAAGAAACCAACTAAAAAACACTATACAAAAAGGAAAAAAAAATATCTATGATACATGTAATTATGACAAATCACAAATTATTACCATTATACTTTAAAAAAATACTAAGATATCGTATATCAACTCAGATAAGCGGGTCATTAAAAAAGTCATCCAATGAGTAAAATCTAAAATTCTGGATCTTTTTGTTGAATCATAGGTCTTACTAAAATCTATAAACAGTGCCATTGTAGGGTTTTTTTACTCGGTAACACGTTTTTAGTGGATCTTTCATGACCAGGTATTTCATGACAATATTCCATACAGCTGTGAGGTATGATATATCAGTAACTCAATCAGTGGCGGCTCGTGGGCTTTTAAAGTGGGAGGGCGTAGAAGAAAATAATGCTGCTGAAATTTTTTTTTTGCTTTCCCCTTCCTCCTTTTTACTTTTCGTGCTGATGAAACCCTATGCAGGAGGTGAACCTGTGGTGTTTTGCTCTGAAAAATTGTTTACTGTGATAAATCTTGGAGGGGCGGCGCCCCAACGCCCTCCCTCACGAGCCGCCACTGTACTCAATATCAATTAAAGACAGGCACGCGCAAAAATTACATTATTTTTAGATACACATACACAGTGTTTCGGAAAAATATTTTAACTAAAATTTTTAAATTTTAAGAAAAGTACTAGGCCATCTATTGAGACAATATATAATTTGACAGCTGTATATTTCACTCACATCAACCCAATAAGTCCGTAGGATGACTAGTCAGCAATAGCGAATATTATATGGCGTTATTGGTGCGTTTGAAGGAAGAAAATTCGAAAAAACGACCCCAAATGAAGAAGAAAAAAGGTTTTCTTTCATCAGGATAATACACCATGTCACAAGTCGCTCGCAACAATGGCATAATTACATGAATTGCTTCCCCATCCACGTATTCTCCGGATCTGGCTCCCAGCGACTACTACCTGTTTGCAGACCTAAAAAGAAAGCTCCAGGGAAAGAGATTTGGCTCGAATGAAGAAGTGATTGTCGAAACTGAAGCCTATTTTGAGGCCAAAGCTAAATCTTTCTATAAAAAAGGCATCGAAATGTTGAAATCATTGTATCGTTGCGTTAGAATCAATGTATCACTCTTGAAGGAGACTATGTAGTTGAATAAAGTCAAGTTTTGCTTGTTGTTTTATTAGTTGTTTTATCCTACGAACTTATTGAGTGATGTGTTATAGAACGAAACTGCCATCATTAGAATCGATCAGCAGATTGTCAAGTTATTGCGCTTTAAGTGACAGTACCTTTTTTCTCTGCCTCACAAAACAAAAAAAAACTTCGCTAAAACTTTTACACAAACATTTGAATGGATAAAAAAAAGTTTATGGTGACGATATATACACGTTTGTTCGAATGGGATAAGCGATTCCAGGACGGCCGTGATGCTTTGGAAGACGACCCAAAGCCAGGACGGCCAAGAGTTGGTGGAAAAGTGCGGGAAATGGTCGCCTACGATGCGAATTCGACTGTGAGATGGATAGCGAAGGAATTAAATACGACCAAAGACATGATTCAATTCTTCTATTGGAACATTCGCTGTGAAACACTAAACTCGAAGAGATTACCAGTAAACACAAAATAACTTTTTGAAACTTTTGGACGCACGTTTCGCTAACCATGTTAGCATCATCAGGAGATGATGTAATCTCCTTATGAAAAAACCACGAGTATGTATAAGGGACATCAATTCTCCTATTGGAACCTTCGGTGTGAAAATTAAACTCGAAGAGATTTACCACTAGTTTTAATCCAGATTAAATCATCTCTTGATGATGCTGACATGGTTACCGAAACGTGCGTCGAGAAGTTTGAAAAAGTGATTTGGTGTTTAGTGATAAATCTCTTCGAATTTAAAGACATGATTGACGAAATATTTAACAATGATTTGCTCAATTTGTTCCTCACGCCTTAAATGAGGACCGTCGCTGTTCGTGAATTTTTAGGGAAAGAACAAGCCTGTGTGCTTCAACATCCTCGGTATTCGCCTGATTTATCTCCGTGTGACTATTTCTTGTTCCCGAGACTCAAACTGGATCGAAAGGAAAGTTTTATGATAGTTTTATACAAGTCCAAGAAGCCTCGACGAGGGTCTATTCCGAAAAACGACATAAAATAAGCCATGCTAGCACTGGTTGAATGGACTCCGCAAGAGTTTATTGATGCGGAGAGGATCTATTTTAAATAAAAATATATACTTTTAAGAGAATAACTAATTATTTAAAAAGTTTCGTTATTTTTCCGACATTCTGTGTAATATATATATATATATATATATATATATATATATATATATATATATATATATATATATATATATATATATATATATATATATATATATATGCCCACAAGGTAGCGTAACGGAACCGCGCAGGGAAATATTACAGAAATGTTTCACCCTTTCTCTACGTGGTGCCACCGATCGCCTTCGCCGAACTGTCAACCATGCGATGTCACGTGTCTCTCGGGACCGGTTTCTAGCCTTTCAGCCATCATCAGCCGAGCTCTAGACGAACGCAAGGAAAGCAGTTCGGAGAGACGATCGGGGCCAGACCAGATTAACTGGCCATTTTTAATGACGGGTCGTGATCGCACACAACTCACGCCATCATACGGCGAATGCTCGTAGCAGTCAGGATCGCTCGTAACATTCTGCCTGGAACCTCGGGTATAGTACCAGGTATGCCCACAAGGTAGCGTAACGGAACCGTGGAGGGAAATATTACAGAAATCTTTCACCCTTTCTCCACGTGGTGCCACCGATTTATGTGTATATACCAGGTGTCCCAATAAGGATGGATCGCTGCCGTATCTTGAAAACTATTTATCCCACAGCTTTGGGGAAAAAAATATTATACTAAAACTGACCGTGAGAAATTCACCAAAAATATTTTTAAGCTTCTAAAACGACCGATATAGGGCGTAACGAGCTAAGATTTTTAAAAATCATTTTTTTGTGTATTTTCAAGTGTTAACCGAGTAAGAAAAATTCTCAGTTATAATTAGCAAACTGTCTCCTACAGCTTTGTTTTATGACATTTTGTCGTAACTTCGCGAATAAAGAGGTGGGGGGAGTTTTACCTATTTAGATAAAAAGTCGTCTAATGTCCGTTTGCCTAAACCGATTTTCCTCAATTTGGATTCATTTAAAAGGCAATTGCTGGGACAATCAGATAATCTTGGAGATAAATTATTTAGTTTATAAATGAAACCGCGAGGTGGCGTTACATTCAACAATAGCTTTTTTGAAGTTTTGTTCAGTTTTTTCAAATGGAATGGTACAGCTTTTATTACATGGTTAGAAAGGTAATTTAAAGAGGAATCATCCAGTGAAAACCCGAAATCAATATCTCTGACATGTCAAGAGATATTTCGATTTTTCTGAAAAAATAACAACTATAACAAAAAAAATATAAATGAGAATGTAACACGAAAAATTTTATTGAAAAATCCGTTTCGAAACTTCTGTTTGTGAACATAGCGGCTTTTCATTTAGTTCAAACAAAGTTTTAATTATTCACTATCACTAAAACAACTTTCAGCATCGGAATAGCAGTTCAAGTAAATTATTATTAGATTAACTTCTAGTCTATCAAATACTCTTGCTCGATTCGACCATCTTTCAATCTCTTCTTCTGTATGTCTTATGCTATTTATCCAGATCTGTGGTGTAACTGTTGATAAAGCTTCTTTCCACATATCCAAACAGTTATCCATCGTTCTTCCATCTCGACCTATATGACGATTATAATAACTTTTGGCCACCCCCCATATCAATTCTATAGGATTGAATATGCAGTGATAAGGGGAAGACGTAACACTTTGTGGTCGTACTCTGCAGCCATATGATCTGCCACATGTTCTTTTTTAGACTTGTTCCTAAAAAGAACATTATGAAACACAAACCTGTCTCTTTAATTACTGCTTACCGAATAACAATTTGCAGCTGTTCACTTTTTTACATAGTTTTTTCAAATGGAAGGTTATGCTTTGGCAGCCATTCTGCAATTTTTGGTTTTGTCCATGCGCTAGCTGGAGGATTATCGATCAGTGATGATGATTAATGGCTCCTCCAAGATTTTCAACATCTGGTTTTCAAGCCAAAACCGAAAGTTATCTTGATTCATTTCTCCATGATAATTGCCTTTTGTTTTAGAAGAGAATACTAATTCGGCCTTTGGAATAAAGTCATTCATGTTCCCTGCATGAAGAACAATTTATCTGCAATAACATGTTATTATTGACACGTGTTAAAACAACTATTCATGACAACACGACTTTAATGGCTCCTAGGTATTAGGTATAGCGCTCACCTTTTTCCATCAACTTTTGTTGTCTCTACACCCTTCTTGTTATCATCTTGCCACGAGTGACTCAAGGTCCCATTTTGAAATAGCCATGTTTCATCCATATAAACAAAATCAAACAGAGATTCGTCTTTGTTATTTTGATACATCTTCAAAAATTTGATTCGTTTAAAGACAATATCTGGAAGTTCCACCAGGCTCGTACATGGATTATCCTTACTCCATTTATTCTGGAAATATCTTAGTTTTTCATGAATACTTTCATGATTAACCGTTTGTAACCTGAAATAGTTCAATAAAATTTCATAAAAATACAATCTCACTTTTGTACAAAATTTTATAAATTTTATTGCGAATAGAACCCACATGAAGATCATCTAAATTAGTTACTAGTTTTTCTTCGGTGATTTTAAGATTTTGTTATCCTTGAACTTTTTCGAAATTGCACTAACTGTACTAATATTTAGTTCAGCTGAAACTCGCTAAAAAACTCCATTTAACCATGCGTCCTTCTAAGTTGTTACTACATATCTCTCTTACAGCGTTTAATGGCAAAAGGGGAGCCCCATTATCTCTTTCCTGTTCAAAATAACTGATACGTAACGAGACAAGTGACGAGACAGCAAAGAATACAGTGAAAATAATTCAAAACGTTTAATGGCACATCTCAAAAACGATGAGAATATGAAAATAACAGATTCGACCAAGAAAGTTGTGTTAGGCCGGCAATACTGTCTTCTTGTTTGTTTTCCTGACAGCGAGTTCGCAGGATGTGATCCATCGGCTCACAGTAGTTTTATCCTATTCTAATAGGATTAGAGGAAGAAGGAAAGAAAGTGCTTCGAACTTTAAATGATTGTTTCTTTCTTATGGATTTAAATTAGTAATATATTTCTCTAGACTGATGACGAGCAACCATAATTTCCCTGAATGAGCTATATACGTATTAATAACGTTTATTTGGTTTATCCCGTTTTGGCAGCAATTCTCTGTGGTATTCTTTATATTTTAAGATGTTCCACTCTTGAGGAAGAACGCATCTTAAGTTTTCTTTATACAATTATTTTTTAGTATCAGCTGCTCAATACTTTGGTCTATAATTGTATATATGTTTTCAAAAACATGTGTTTGAAACACTAAGGTGTGGACTTTTAACGAAATTGATGGGGTCATCGCGTGACCCATTCCTCCCTCGATACCGTTTGCATGACCCGATGTTTTTTTTTTGCTTTTTTCGGCGCTGCTAGTGCGAAAACATGGCGGATTACATCGGGTTTCTGTGTTGTTTCGACTTGTTTTATTTTTTGTTAGTCATGGATGTGATTAAAAAAAAATTCGCTTCAAATTCCTTTTTTTTTAGATTGAGTTCAATAACTTGTATGTTTTGATTTTTTCTGTTTACCACAACGTTATAACAATTTTAAATGTAAAAAAACTAAACTCAGAGAGATTTAGCACAAAACGCTAAATCACTTGATTTTAATGTCTCAACGAACGTTTCGCTAATCACGTTAGTATCGTCAAGAACTGATTCAGCCTAATTTTAAAACCCAACTAGAGTCTATTTATATGTAGTAATGTCATAAATTATGTCTCTAAAATTGCAGGCGCGTGTTTGTTTTTTTAACAAAACTTACAAGTTTCGTAAACAAATTAGTTTTTTCCAATCTGTCAGACAGTAAACTTGAAGTGGGGTTAGAAAGAGAATGGTTTTTCTGATGATGGCTATCAACTCGATACGAGCGTCGAGGCTATTAATTTTGTCAACTTCAGACATGGCTCCTAATTTTGCTGAGCCATTTTTGAAGAATCATGAGTTTTATAGTGGCTCAAATAATCCAGTTTTAGATCTGCATGGTCTTCCGCCTGTTGGGCAAATCAGGAGGATACAGAATTGGTATATATATATATATATATATATATATATATATATATATATATATATATATATATATATATATATATATATATATATACATATATATATATATACATATATATAAATCGGGCTGGACCGCCGATTGGCTTTTCGCGCCTATCTCTTGGCTGCAACTTTTTGGTGACCAATTTTTGAATAAAAAATAAATATCGGTTTTTTTACTTTATTTTAAAACTTTATCATAAATAATATTGATTATAGATGCAAAACAATTTTTTTTTTACAATTAATTATGAATTAATTAAAATTTATAAAATTATAAAAAAATCGCGTGCTTACGATGTTTGTGACGTCATTGTGGTAAAATGTTTTCACGTCAGTATTGTCAACGTTTTCTACCTGTATATATACTGTCAAAATTATTGTTGGTAAAGTGGCAAATAAAATATTGGTTACTAATTTAGTTCAGTAATGTGTGACAAAGGGTTCATAAAGGCTAATTCTGATAATGCTGTGGATATTTTTATGGTCATAAATATAACATTAAATAAATTTGTTTTTTAAAGTAGTTATTAATTTTTTTAAACGAATATTAATACATTTATGTTGATATTTTAAGTGATTGTAAAATCACTAATGCTACAGCAATGATAACAATAGTCTGTACAAGGCAACATATGCTTAATAACTGAAAAAATCAAACTCTCGTGTTCTTCCAGTGACGCATTCTATATGAATACGTAGAGCAGCAATTCGTTTGCCTTCTAAAACCTTAGATTGTGATAATTTTATACTAGAATTAACCGAAGGCGGTTTAATTAATTTTATATTTTTATTCTTAAAAAGTGAAACAATGTTTTTATGAATATACTGTTAAATATACATAATAAATCTTTCCCCAATGAGGATAATATGGAATATATATTACAATAGATTATAATAAGCAAACTGCATTAATAATCAATTCAAAATAAAAACAATGCTACCCAAAATGATATACATGTTTGTTTTAATAATGATTTGATTATTTTTAGTAAAATTTGCAATACTTTTAAAACCACACCGATTCTTCAAACCATCACACTAAACTCTATTAACAATATTTTCAGAAAAAAATCCACCCATACTACATTATTGCTTTAATTAAAGTTTTCAGTGTTTTTAAAACGATGGCGATTTTTCGCCTTACATGTTTTACAAACCACCATATTAAACTCTTAATTTAATAATATTTGCAAATATAAATAAATCTAGCTGCTAAACTATCTATAATGCATGACCAGCTAGAAATTTCCGAAATAAAAGAAGGCACCTACCCATTTGTTTTTTAGTAGAAAGCTTTTAGTCACACATTTCTGTACTTTTCGACCATCTACAAATGAGATTATCCTGTAAAACTCTTATAAATATAACACTTTTCATATACGATTATCTTTTCGGAAAGAATGCGAAAGAAAATGTCGTTGTAACTTCCGAATTGTTCCGAGCCGACCCGATATTGGCGACATTGGCCTTCGTTACCATTGTGAGGTCACATACGTTAGGGATTTTTTGGGAACTGTCGGCGCGTCATCGGTACTAGGTAACTTTTTAATTATAAGGAAAAAATAAAAATAAAATTAGTTTTGTTATAAAATTTATATATGATCTTTCCATTTATGACAAAAAAATTGTTCAAAACTCCAATTGATCAGAAGTATAGTTATGAGCACCAACCGAGGCGAGCATCCTATAATGTCCAAGAGCTTCCATATTATATTTCTATTTTCTCCATACCTACTCCAAAACTTGCTCAAACCATTAAAAATATCGAAAAAATTTGTTTATCGTACTGTGAAGTCTCCAGATTGTTGTAGGAAGTTCAAATTCACACTGAAGAAGTATCACATGTTGGCCTGTCTCTTCTCTAAAGGGGAAGCCAACATTGTTGCCAGATCGAACGGTACACTACTTTATTTACATACCTCGTAAGGGCTCCTGTCTAGTCACCATATTGTCTCTATCTCCGAAACCATCGTTCTTGGGAAGATTGTGGTCCATATAATCAAATCGGATATTCGCCTATTTGAAACCACATTGATCTCAAGCGATGTCTAAGAATTGGTCGTCTAAATGGCATGTTAATTTTAGGAAAACTTGCACGAAATGTCGGTAGGTCACTAAGCCTCAAATATCCCAAAAACCGATGAGAAATTTAATTTACATCCGGTCCATGTTTCATGGTTTCACCATCCGCGAAAAGAGAACGACAATAATGAAATAACGGCGAGACGAACAGAAGAATCTGATGGAAATCAAAATTTATTTGTTTTTTTTTTCTCTCCGTTTTTGATGAAGTGTCTGGTTTGAAATTTCGTTAGGCGGAAGAATCGTTCGCGTCCTCCGGCCGAAATTGAATCGAACCGGAGGAAACAAGGAAATTTCCCACCGATTACCGCCCTCCGAAAACTGGAAATCTAATTAACAAAGAAAATCCGACGGTCGGAAGAGGCTTTTCTTGAGAACGGGGATGATGAAAACAGGCCTCGGGATTTTCATTTTTTTAATTGGACATTGTTCGGTATGGCTAAAATTCTATTTTAAAAGTGGTTATCGTCTTGAGGTGATAGAATAAGGAGAATGGTGGAAAACAAGTGAGGCTGATGGGTTTTTTTTCAATACTAGATGGCGCAAAAATATTTTTGAAATGGGTAGTATCCTACTTTTCACTCTGTCTTTGTATGTGAAACGTATTGGTGGTCTTCGGCATTATTTACAAGTTTTGAAAATGTTGTCTTTCAATTCTTCTGTTGGAACCTTTGGTGTGAAATACTAAACTTGAAGAGATTTACCACTAAACACCAAAACGCTTTTTTGAACTGCTCGACGCACGTTTCGCTAACCATGTTAACATCATCAGGAGATGATTTAATCTAATTAGAAGAATTGAGAGATTAAATCATCTCCTGATGATGCTAACATGGTTAGCGAAACGTGCGTCGAGCAGCGTTTTGGTGTTTAGTGGTAAATCTCTCCAAGTTTAATGTTGTCATTGATAATAAAGATAAAAACACTTATTTTTGTTAAGAACTGTTAAAAATGAGACTGATTAATTTTTTATCACGTTTTAAGTTAATATTACTTGTTTTCATTCAATAATTCTTGTAACTGCTGTGTATTAAACGCACCTCAGATCACTGCTAGGGTTCTTCAAGTATTTTGACATTAAATTTCCTTTCGAGTCGAGATATAAATACCACGAGGGGTGGGAAATGACGAGCTGAGACATACTGATATTAGGGAATGCTTGTAAAGCATCGAGAGGACATTCCCACATATATCTTTATCATGCGCGATCTAAACTCCTCCCGTACAACCACACCATCCATACTTTCTTAACTTGCACGACGCAGCTTGAATACGTCGTCTCGTTATCAGCGTGGGAGTATACGCCCAGATATTTTGCCTTCGATTATTTCATCTAGATAAAAGGATGCTCTGCATTTTTCTCGAAGATTATTCTATATTAATTCTCAATAAATTTACTATATATATATATATATATATATATATATATATATATATATATATATATATATATATATATATATTAGGATGCAGCCCTCTTTAGAACACTTCCAACACTTGCGGTTCTGGGTTTTCCTCTGCCATTCAAGTCCGATATACTTTATTATGTCATCAGTTCATCGTGTTTTCGGTCGGTCTTCTTCATGGACGTCTCCGATCAAGCGGTCTCTATTCCAGGATTGCCTTGATCCATTTGTCGTCTCATCGCCTCTCTATATAGTCTACCCATCTCCAGTTCAGTTCATTTACTCTTCCAATGATGCCACAAACTTTCGCTTGTTCTCTGATCCATGTGCAGGGCTTTCTGTCCCGTCTTATAATGCCATCTACCCGAAGTTTTTAAACCGATTACGATGTGACTCTTTAGGTTATACTTCCATATGTCATAACGGACAGTTCAACATTAATTTCAGATATTCTGGGGGACACCTTACTACATTACTGATAGGAGGTTTTTTGAACAGTATCTCTCTCTGTATCTTCTTGTGATTCTTTTTTATGTAAAAGAATCACTTCCGCTTTAGTCCATAATTTACTTTTTGTTCTTTGAGACATTTTAAATATAATTCTGCAAGAGTTTTATCTAAAGTCCGACCACCAGCTTTTAGTATTTCAACAATTATATTGTTGTTTCCTGGAACCTCGTCATCGTTTCTATAATCATTGTGACTTTCTCCATAGCACTTGCTACTTCCTCCACTAGGGTATCTAGTATTTGTGCTGTCTTTGTTCTGATCTTAACAGAACATTGAATAAAGCGCTAACATCTCTATCCGCACTCTACCCACTGTGCCATTCTCACGCATTAAGGTAAATATTTGTGTTCTTTTCTTTCTCAGCTTCTGTTTAGCTTTGTTAATTCCTGTCTATTCTTCCATTTTTTTGCACTAGCTCTTCTACAATTTATCCAAATCTTTGCTCGTACCATTGTATCACAAAATTGCAAAATATTGTTTTATCGTTTGACATAGATGACAAATCAAAAGGTAAAAAAAAATTTAAAATGTGTCAGTCACAAAATATGTCATCTGAAAACTAAACAGAACAACTATAACATGAAAAACTAACATATTTATGAAATAAATCTCTAATAATTATTAATATATGCTGGTATTATAATGTAAATATAGTATTTTAAGATATTATAAGGAGATATGTATTAAAATATAAAATTGTACAGTATATTGGAATAGTATATATAGCAGAATTGTAAGTGTTCTGAGGATGGTTTATTAAAAAGAACCGAAACGTTAACGGAATAAAAAAAGAATTGATATTATTACAATTGACCGAATCATCTATAGAATAAATCATCTCCTGATAAGTTTAAAAAAGTGATTTTGAGTGAAACAAATTGTTGACAAATATCGTTGTTAGTTAGTTATAATTTCGCCATCTCCGGAGAACTTTTTGAACGACCCTCGTATCACAATGTCTACTGTCACAGTTTACTACTGGCTTTAGGATTTTGTTTCAAAAGTTTGACGTGTTAATTAATTTTGTTTTATATATCTTTAGGTCTGTATAATTTTATACTCATTCAGTTTCAATTAAAATACGAATGTCGTGGGGGGAAAAACGGCAAAATAACTGAGCTATCGCCTTTAGAATTTCAAAAAAGATATGACACGTCTATATGGGACAACGACATATGTACTGGAGTGGAAGGAATGTAATGGGTTTCCGAAAAGGATAAAAGGGGGGATCAGGCAAGCGATGTGGAGAAAATTTTTAATGCAAAAAGCAGGTGAGCGAGAAAGGGGACATTTCTTAACATTATGGGGAAAAGGGGCATATCCAAAAAGCGAAGGCGCAGATCTATTTAGACGTTAATTTGATTTTTTAAACTTCAGTCATGTAGAGCACTCTAAAATCTGAATTATTACTCAGGGGTCATTTGGACATTTTTAAGGAGGTTATCTTTGGATTTTAAGGCAGAGGGTTTTCTGCTTTAACAGATAAGCGGTTATAGTTGAACATTTATATATATATATATATATATATATATATATATATATATATATATATATATATATATATATATATGTATTCAAAATAGTTTCCTTGCGCGTCTTTACAACGTTTTACACTGTCAATTAGCTTGACAAATGAATATTTGAGCTTGCAAGCATCGGTTTTTCGAAGAGGGAGAAGTCGCAGGGAACCAAATCACATGAGTATGGTGAATGATTGTCATTGATGCCAGATTGGCAAAAATGTTTGGCCAGAAAATCAATGATGAACGTCGGGCAACGACGAATACGCGACAACAGACACTTCATTACAACAGGATAAAACACAGCATTGAGCGTTGCGAATCGTATAAATAAATCAACATTGTTTTGATTTTTGACTTCTCCAGACGGCTTTTCTTCGGAATTAGCTCATCCGTTGCTTCCATTCGGCAGTTTGATGCTTGGTTTCTGGATCATATTGAAAACATCTTGTCCCATTACCAGTAACAAGGCTGTACTTGAAGTTTTCGTCCGATTTCGACTTTTTAATCAAGTCGTTGCAATGTTGGATTCGGAGCAATTTTTGGTCACCAGTCAATTTGCGTGGAACAAAGCGAAGTCCCAAATGATCGGTCAAAATGCTATGAATTAAATTCTTGGACATGTTCAATTCCGATTCCATGTATTTTTTTGCTGATTTTTTATAAATTCACGCACAATTTCAATGTTACTTTGAGTAACCACGAAATTTCTCGGAACAGGATGTTCGTCGTCCTTGATGTCCTCACAACCTTCTTTGAATGGTTTCAAACACTCGATGATCCTGTCACGGGATAAACAATCCTCACCATACATTTGCTCCGTTAACTGAAACGTTTCAGTGAATGTTTTACCAAATGTAAAACAAAACTTAATATTCGCTTTTTGTTCGATGTTAATTTTTTGACCGATGGTATAAACACTGACATGCAAAAAATGGCTCAACTCGAAACAGCTATTTTTAAAAAATCGTGTTTTCCGTGAGATGCACTACACGCACGCATCAAATTTTAAAATCTCACTGAACACGCATCGGATATTGCTTTGATATATATCCAAAGGGGATGCCAATAGTGTTGCCAGATCGAATGCTTCGATATCAGTATCAATGCTTTGTTTACACGTCTGGTATACAGTTTCAAATTGAATTGATTCAATATATCGACTTGGTTGAAGGATGTGTGCTCACTTGCAGGCTGGTGCTACAGCCACAGGAAGAAGAAGAAGAATATTTTAATTCTTTAGATAACAATTCAAAATTGAATTTTTTTTGAACAACCTGTTTTATCTATTTTAATAATTTATGACCAAAATGCACACCTTAATTTGACCAGGGGTGTACATGGTACAAAACCAGTAATAACACTGAGGTATTTCAAAAACAAAAAAAAGCGGTAAGTTTCTTAACGATAACTCCTTGGAGTTATGAATGAATTATAAACAAATATATATACCAGGTGTGTCGGTAATTCCTTTCCGGTTAAAATATATTTATTTTGCTCATCTCTCACGCAATTTATGAACAGTTTCTCCTTTGAGCTAAACCATTCATCGAGCCATTTTTTAACTTTTTTGAAATCGGCGAAGGTACTACTCAGCAAGCGCGTGCTCCATCGATGCTAATAGGTGGTAGTCGGATGGAGCCAGATCTGGAGAGTACGACGGGTGCGATAAAACTTTCCACACTTTGACTGGTTTTGCTGCATGAGACGGCGCGGTGTCATGCTGCAATATCACCTTATCATGTCTTTGAGCGTATTGTGGACGTTTTTCGATCAATGTACAGTTCAAATTGATTATTTGTTGTCTGTAGCGATCAGTATTAACTATTTCTCCAGGTTTCCACAATTCATAATATACGACACCACCTGATCCCACCAGATACAGAGCATGGTCTTGCGACCAAAACGATTTGGCCTTGCAATCGATGGGTCGGCTTCGCCAGGTGATAACCATAATTTTATTCGCTTGGGATTTTCGAAATAAATCCATTATTTATCACCGGTTACTATTTGATGCAGAAATTACTTCCTTTCACACCTTTGAAGCAGCATTTCACTGATGATTTTTCTAATTGCCTGTCATTCAATTCATTTGGCACCCATCTTTCCATCTTTTGGATCTTTCCCATCGCTTGTAATCGTTCACAAATTGCGGCTCGGCTCACATTCAACTTTTCTGCCATTTGTTTTTGAGTTTGTGTTGGATCTTCATCCAATAACTCCTACAATTTCGCATTTTCAAACGTTTTCAGCCTACCAGGACGTTCTTGGTCTTGAACGTTGAAATCATCACATTTGAATTGTCGAAAGCACATTTCACATGTTCTTATGGTTGGAGCATGCTCACCGTACAAGGAACGAAGGAAAGTAA
Organism: Cosmopolites sordidus; assembly: GCA_031761425.1. Taxonomy (NCBI): domain Eukaryota; kingdom Metazoa; phylum Arthropoda; class Insecta; order Coleoptera; family Curculionidae; genus Cosmopolites; species Cosmopolites sordidus. Next base: position 1,193,969 of record JARFXV010001052.1, on the reverse strand, counting down.
TGCTTGTCGCAAATGCACGTTTTCAGGCACAAAACTCGATATTTTTAAAAAATTAAAAATCTATAGTGCTGTTACTGGCGGAACGTAACTTGTGTAGTTTTGAGGTTAATGTCAGTAGAATAAAATGACATATGTATCAAATCATAACATTGCATACTTATGGCTAGTGAAATCTGTTACAAAAACCGGAGAGGAATTACCAACACACCTGGTATATATATATATATATATATATATATATATATATATATATATATATATATATATATATATATATATATATATACATACATATATATATATATATATATATATATATATATATATATATATATATATATATATATACATATATATATATACATATATATATATATATATATATATATATATATATATATATATATATATATATATATATACATATATATATATATATATATATATATATATATATATATATATATATATATATACATATATACATATATACATATATACATCTCACATGACATCTCAAAGCCCTGACAAAGGGTGACATCTCAAAGCCCTTCGAAATTAAAACTGGTGTTAGACAAGGGGATAGGCTCTCGCCACTCTTATTTAACTGTGTTCTAGAAAAAGTAATACAGGAGTGGCGTGAAAAAAAGTCGGCACTGAATATTGACCAGCCCATTAAACTGGGGAGAACCAACATCAAAATTGATTTTCTGGCATTTGCTGATGATCTAGTAATTTTAGCTCAAGATGTATTAACGGCACAGAAACAGATTGAAATCCTAAAAGAAACAGCAGAAAAGGTAGGACTCCAAATTTCCTTTGAAAAGACACAATACATGACCTGCAACAGACTAAGAACACCATTTCTAAAAACAAAATATGGTAACATCAGAGGAGTATCTCAATTCAAATATTTGGGTGAAATAATCATGGAAAATGGGTTCGAAAAAGCGGCCAATAAGGGTAGATGTCAAAAAATGGAAACGGCATTGAGACTTACACAAAATATTTACAACAAAAAATGCCTATCTAAAAACACAAAACTGAGACAGTACAACACGGTTATTAAGCCAGAATGTCTATATGCTGCAGAAACGCTCATTTTGAATAGAAAGAGGGACATCGAGGACATTGAAAAGAAGGAAAGAAAAATCATAAGAAAATTCCTAGGCCCCAAACAAATAAATAGCACAACATACTGACTTCGAGAAAACCAAGAAATCAAACAATACACAGATATACATTACACATACATTACACCTTAGACACAAGGTTAACGTTTGGAAGGTTGGCCAGAGAGAAAAATGTAGGAAGACTGGAACAACTTGGTCTGACGAAAGGAAAAAAGCTCATAGGGAAAGAATGAAATTAGTATGGGCTCAAAGGAAGGCTAACAACAACAAACCTCTAATTGTACATCGCGTGGTCCACTAGGGCCCATACGGGAATAATAATAATAATATATATATATATATATATATATATATATATATATATATATATATATATATATATATATATATATATATATATATATATATATATATATATATATGTGTGTGTGTGTGTGTGTTTGTGAATATCATGATTCAGCCATTGTCGATCCACGCAGGATGAAGGCCTCTCTAGCATGCTTCCAACTGGCGCGGTCCTGAGCAAAAGATAGCGTAGTGGAGCCGTGCAGAGATAAATTTAAAAAATAGAAATCTTTCATCCGTATTTCCACGTATCACTACTCGTTTCAAATCAACCGCCGCCATCACGTCTAGATAAGTACTTTCCACGGCCCCATTACGCTATCTTTTGTACCTTGTACCTACATCCAAAATTGTGAGATGAATGCATCGCGTGGTTTAGACTGCTACGAGCATTCACCGTAGGATGGCGCGAGTTGCATTGAGATTGCAACCCGTCATCAATATGGCCAGTTGACTTGGTCTTGCTCTATTCGTTTCTGTTCAACTGTCTCCTTCCGTTACGCTCGAGCCCAGCTGGAGGTACAACCCATGATTTCGCCGACCTCCCATCGGATAGCGTATATGTGTACTGTTAGATTTTCTTGGACTGTGGATAGGGTCTCCCTATTCATGATGATATGATATATGTCGGCGCCCTGAAGAGTCTGAACCTCGAGAGACGAAACATATGTCATCCAGTTGAAGGGATAGGTGGGGCTCCTTCCCGATTAACCATCCGACAAAAAGGGTTCATTTAGACGGAGACGCAGGTTGTTGTGGGTTCCACATGAGATTGTGGAACCCAACGGTTGGGTGTGTGATGACACTTAGCTACTGCTATCTCATTGGACGTAGTCCAAGAAAATCTAACAGTACATATATATATATATATATATATATATATATATATATATATATATATATATATATATATATATATATATATATATATATATGTTCAAAGGAGGGAAAAAATAAAATTAATAAATTGATTAATTAATAAAAAAAACGATTTTCGGTTTTCGTATGTTTAAGTTCAAACTAATTTTTCTCAAAAATGGTGTGTGATGGAATTTGTAGGACTCAGCACACTTCAGAACATGGGAATCTGACAAAACAGTGTAATTTGAGAACTCTACTAGGTAGTGATTCATATAAACAACTTCACAATGTTACAGACTGTATAACTGTAATTTTTTGCTGGTATCTGGTTAAGAAAACGGTTGCAGCACTAATTCATCGGCGAAAAATATCGCATGCAAAGCCAAAATCTCGACCCGGCAGCTTTCTTTTCCACCGTGACAGGTTCGCTGGAGATCGAAAAAGAGAATGAGAAGAAGAAAAAAAAATCATCGACCCGCATTCATCAGGCGTTATTTATTGACAGCGGCGGCTCCCCTTGTTTTGATTGTTCCGGGAAGTTTGGCGTTTCGTAATTCGTCCCGAAGAAGAATGAAAAAAAACCGGCACTGGTCGTATAAAAATCCAATTAATAACCAAACTGGCGCCATTTTTCATCTGCGAATGTTGCGACCGTTACATTGTCGCTTTCTTCTTTTGCCACTTCTTCTTCTCCTCACTCCTCCATTGTTGGTTTACGCGTCAATTTGCCTTAAAATCACGCTAACAAATGTTTTTTCATTATTTCAATTTTCCAAATATATTTACGATCTACAGCGAAGGAAAAAAGTGTTTTAACAAAACGATTATTTTTTAATTTACTTTATTTTAACGCCTTTAATTTTTAACTTTTTTGGTTAGGTATCCATCTCTTCAAAAGTCCTGCAAAATACTCTTCTACGGCTGCTATAACTTCTTCATTTGATGAAAAACGCTTGCCATGTACGAATTTGTTGAGTTTTGGGAACAGATGAATGCCAGAGGGGGCCAGATCTGGTGAATATGGTGGATGTTTCAACAATTCGTAGTGTAATTTCGTCAAATTTGTACAAACCACTGTTTTTGAAGGAGCAAAACGCCGCTAATACATTTATCATTTCGCTCTGAGTTTCCATTGCCTTTAAACCTTTTTTTTTCAAAACATTTAATCACTGCACGATTTTCAATATTTTCCATTTAAAAAAATAGCACTGTTTTGGTTTACTTTAAGCTGCTGTTTTTGTACGAATGAATTGACAGATCGACTTGAAACTTCACATATGTTTATATGAAGCCAATTACCCTAGTACATCAGTTGTTTTTGTGAAAAGTTTATTTTAAATTCTAAGAAAGTATAGTGCGGTTCAAGATATGTCGTTGACGGAATGGCTGCAGTAAACTGTTAACAACCCCTGTCGTAACGAAACTCAACAAAGTTGCAAAAAAGTAAACAGGGCCGGGTCTAATAAAATAACAGGTAAAAAGATAAAATCAATTTTATATCTGATTTAGTAGTTTCGAAATAATTTAGTTTAGTTCGCATTATTTTCTTATACAATGCAGTTCTATAATTTCGATCGTATTTTTATTATTCCATATGTGCCAAAAATGTGACGTTCTTGGCAAAATAATAATTATTGTGTCTCCGGTGGTAGTGCTAATTTTACAAGAAAACATTTATCGTCCGATGCTAGGCAAATTGTTAAAAATGTGTATGTTTCTTTATTGAATAGGGGGCTTAATGTAAATGCAACCGCAGCGGAAATGCAGTAAAAGATAATATGACGAAACCAATTAAAGCCAAAAAAGTTCGTATTGATTCTGGTAAAAGCAAATGTGTTGACGAAAACGACAAAGACTTAATTCGAAGCAAAATTTATGCTATGTATGAAGAGCAAACTGTGCCTGCATTGCATTCATTGCAACAGCGACTAAGGAAAGATGAAACCAACATTCTTTGCAACAGAACCAGCCTCCGGAGAATATTATCTCTAATGGATTTTGTATATCGGACCATTAATAAAAGACAAATATTAATCGAATCACGATTGCGGCAATGAGGGTTTGACTACTTAAACTCTATAAAAATACAGATCAGAAAATAATCCCATTATATACCTTGATGAAACAAGGTTCGATATACATGAGACGCCAGCAAAAGGATGGGTAGATACGTCACGAAAATGCCAAATCAAAGCCCCAGCAAACAAGGGGAAAAGAATTACAATTTTACATGCTGGTTCCGAGGATGGATGGGTTCCAAATTGTTTACGGTTGTCCTCTAAGAATATTAAACATTCATCTTTGTACTACCATGACGACACCACAGGAGAACTTATTGAAGATTGGTTTATAAATAGGCCAATGTGCCTAAGCAAAGCGTAATTGTGATGGACAATGATAGTTATCATAACCACTAAAAAAATTATACATTAAAGAACGATATATACTTCGAAAATAAAAAGGAATATGGATGTGATACCCTTGCTGCCGATATAGGACATATGGTTTTACCTCTTCCCCCGTATTACTGTATTTTTAATCCAATTGAGCATATATGACATCAGGTAAAGTCCAATGTTGGAGCAGAAAACATTTATCCGACTCTAAGTGCAAGTGCTGGAACGTTAATTAGGAAGGTTGTAGATAGTATTCACAAAGAAAGTTGGATAAATTCGATTAACCATGTTAGAAGATTCCTATGTATAATTTAGTAATAATATAGAACCACTTGTTATTAACGTAGATCAAAGGGAGACTGAAACCGAATTAAATGTATAATTAAATTTAAGTTATAATTTTTATTATACTAATAGATAAATTTATTTATTTATTTTTATTGTACTAATAAATTCAAAATACACAAACCAATAAACAATGTTTTAGTCATACATAATAATAATAATAATTTAACAATATGTTATTTTTTTCCTTTTTAAAGCCTTTGAAGAAACTAGGAATATTTTTGTTGAAATTTATTGGGGCAATTAACATTTTGCCGAAAGGCAATCAAATATCTTAACCGGACTATACTTAGGTTTTCACGACGTTTCGAGGAGATCACGCATTCTCTCAAAACAACAGTATACTCTTAATGCAACACTTGAAAATGATGAGTGCTATCTCGTCGAAACGTCGTGGTGAAACCTAAATTGTTTTCGGTACTTAAAGAAAACTTTTTCACAAAAAGAAACACACCAAAGGATTTACACCCGGACTCCGTCAACATTTCTAAAACTCTTCTGAAATGTGTATAGATTATAAGAAAAAGAGTGAAGAATATAAGGAAAAACGGATGCAGATGAAAGGAAACCGATTATTTTTTTGGTTTTAGCGCAGCTTTGTACCACGAATGTATTAATTAAACTTTAAATTCCGAACATTTCTTTGTCCTGTCGTGTTTCTGAACGAAAACAAAGCATACCTTCGGGTTTTTCCTTAATCCACCCCGTTGCAAACAGCATCCCCCTTCCCTGTTCGCCACCCTCCACCTTTTCTACCTCTTGTACTCGATGGTTCTCGAGACGACGGTGAAAATTCGCAGTAAAAAGCCTCCTGCGACCGAGGAAAATTATTTCTTTCAGTAGGGCCACTCAGAAGATTAAAAAGAGTATATCCCACTTATCCTCGGGGGCTTGAATCGACGACCGAGGGTAGGTCTAAACAAGGTGGAATTTTTTATAGCTTGGAGACGGTTAATATCAGGAAATATTAGAAATTGTCATCGTGGAGTGCGGTGGAGGAATGGGGAGTGCGGTATTGCTTTTGTTCCCGGGTATTTCTGAGATTAAGTGAGATTGTAGGGTGAAGTTTTGGGTAATAAGGACTGATAATGGTTTCTGCTTGTTACGAATAGGTAGAGAATGATAAAAAATTATTGTTTTTTGGCTGAAAGTAAGTGCTTTCGTGGATTTTACACGTGTAAAAATTCGGTTCAGCTTATGATTTCTTATACGAATGAGAATACCAGGGTCGTTCGAAAGATTCGCAGCCTGATACATGAATCATTTCCCTTTGTTTTCGATGGTAAAATAGTGATTGTACAACCACTGAAGATGATGAAGGCTCAGTACGCTCAAGAACCTCTTCCCTCTCCTTTTCCTTTCCTGCCTCTCTTCCATCCACCCCAACCCTCCATCCCCTTTGGCTCATGCCTCCCCATAACATAATTCTTTATTTATCTAAATTCGACAAAGCTTCCCTTCCTCCAGCTTTCTTCAGGGCTCATTTTCGTAACATACTGACAGATGTTCCATCCTATAATCTGATCTTCACTGATGGCTCAAAATCTTCCTCTGGTGTCGGTGCTGCCACACATTCTCTCTATTTCTCCAACAAATTCAGTCTTCCCCCTACAAGCTCCATTCTATCAGCCGAGCTTTTTGCTATACATGAGGCTCTTAAAAGAATCTCCTCTAAATAATACCCTTCATGGCTAATTTGCACTGACTCCCTAAACTCCCTTAATTTAATCAACAATCCAAATTCTTCTCACCTCTTAATCCTCAGAATTTGGGATCTCCTTTTCTCCTTACATTCTTTATCCTACAAAATTGCTCTAATATGGATTCCTGGTCATATGGGTATTGAGGGAAACGAAAGAGTATATCAATTAGCAAAAGCCGTCACAATTTCTGGATCTCCCATTTCCGTAGTCCCTTCTCCCAGAGATTATTATCCTATAATATCTGACAAAATATCTAAAATCATCCAGCTCGAGTGGGATCTCATAGATGATACCAACAAATTATGGCAAATTAAAAAAGACTTCTCCTCTGAATACAATTTTTCTTTTTCCAGACAATCACAAATTAAGCTTAATAGGCTTATGATCGGCCACTGTCTCTTCTCTCATCAATACCTCATGGATGGGAGCCCGGCTCCTTCCTGCCCTCTCTGTGGATCCTCTCTTACAGTTATCCATATTATATCCTCTTGCCCTGTCCTATCCCCCATGCGTTTAAGGTTAGGATTATCCCGCTCCATTGAGGAATTATTCTCCCATCACGCAGTGGGAAATCTCCTCGAATTCCTAAAAGAATCTGGATACTTCCATCAAATTTAATCGTCTTGACGTGACTCATGATCCCTCCAACAATTATTATTCTATCACTCTTGTAGTTCTTCGTCCTATATACAATTATGTTTCACCACAATCTCCTCATGTGATTTTCTCCCCGACAAGCTTCTGCTATGCAACAGCGAACAGTCACTAAATAACGCCTGGAGCGTTGACGTGACTCAAATAAAATAAAACAAACAAATCAAGAACCTCTACACTAGGGTAAAAGATAGAACAGTCACCGAGACAACTGCATTTTACTACTGCATCAATTGAATTGTGTTATTTAGATCTATTTCCGAACTTCTTCCTTATTGGAAATATGCTTATCAAAAGGTCCTCCTCGAAAATGTTACCACTTTTTTATATAGTGAATCCATGTTTCAACTGCTGTTAAATACCGGTGAAGATCGCGTTTAAATAAGTCTAGACATTCATCAGAAGTATTCATTCTAATGGGTTTGTCGACTGTTGACAGTTTAACCTAAACTAACCTATTGGGAAAAAAGCTTTCTCATGCCAAAAACATCGTGTAAAATGAAGTGGACACGGCCTATTTAAGGATGTATCGAAGGTACAATCGATGGCAAAATGTTCGTTTTACTTCCTACCCCATACACAAACACATATATACAAACACGCACACACATATCCACACCTAAATGTCTGTGATTGTTTCTAGGCGAGAGTATAAACTCCCACAACGAATTACCCCTCAGTCACGAGATTTAATGGCTGGGTAAGACCTCATACCTTCTGAGAAGTGTTCTATGTTAGTCCGTCGTCAGTCGGTAGGCTCCTGATAGACTTATCGGTAAGCACATAACCAAGGATTGATAGCCTGAGGAGGGTGTTGGCCTGGGTTGTCGGTGGCTGATGACCGTGGTTCGGAGCCCACGTTAAGCTGAAGGTCCAATCGCTAAATAACGGGATGCCGGTCGCGTTGGTGCGGCGGTAAGAGCGTCTGCTTTGCCGAATCCGCGCTGGAGCGGTAGCTGGTTCGATTCCAGCGCTCGGATGGTTATTTTTCTTTCTTCTGTCCGTTTATCTTTCCTAAATGTTTGTGATTGTTTATAGGCAAGAGTGTAAAATCCGACTACGAATTACTCCTCAGTCACGCCAGTTAAAGGCTGGGTAAGGCCGGATGCCTTCTGAGAAGTGTTCTACGTTGGTCACTCACCAGTCGGTAGGTTTCCTGATAGACTTATGGGTAGGCACATAACCAAAGGTTTATAGCCCGAGGGGGGTGCTGGCCTGGGTTTGTTGGAAGCTGATGACCGTGGTTCGGAATCCACGTTAAGCTGTAGGTCCAGTCGCTAAATAGCCTAGTTGCTGATGCGCCTCTAACCCAAAACACTTTACTTTACTTTGCTAAATAACCTTTTTCTGTTAAATTTTGAAACGATTTGTATCATATTGATATATCCCCTTAAAATATAAAAAAATTATCATTAATAACGCAGGTATACAAAATAATAAAAAATTGGCGCCGCCGAGACTTAAACGTAATTTTATAGTACTGTCTAGCAACACTCTCAGTAACATTAAATTACCAAAAGTACGTACAGTTTTTAATCTACTCACAGTGATAATATTTTCTTCTCAGTGACCATTTAACTTGTTTAGTTTTGTTGTTAGTTCAATTAAAAAAATGAGTAAATAAAACCTGGAGATGTCATCGTTTAAAACGATCGTATTTAAACGATCCGAACACCTTTTGTTACGTTTGTGGCGAGTATACGGTGAAAAAGTTTCGAAAACCTATAAAAATGCAAAAAATATCATAAATACAGCGTTAGTTATTAAAGAGAAAATAATTTTGCCTCCATTACACATACAATTTAGACTAATGAAACAGTATGTCAAAACATTGAACAAAAACGGTTCCTGTTTTAATAATATATCGAAGAAATTTCCCGGTTTGAGCAAGGAGAAATTTAAAGCTGGTCTTTTTGATGGACCGCAAATTAGGCTGTTAATGAAAGGTACTAATTTCGTGCGTTCAATGAATGATATATGATTCCAACACATGCTGGAAAATTTTAGAAAGTTTGGATTTAGCATGAGCATCAAAGTTCACTACCCGCACAATCATTTGAACATGTTTACGAACAACATTATTCCATCAGGACCCATAAAATATGGCCAGGGTCGATGAGACGAACACATGATCGATGATTACTGCTGGAGTATCGTGCGTGAGTGTTTGGAAGAAATTCACTCGAAAAAATCACAAAAAAGAACCTTTCTCCATGTTCAATGATGTAACAATAGGTAAAAAATATGAAATAGTCGCATTTTTTCGAAACCTATCACATTTGGAAAACTACACGTACATTTCAAAAAATATATGTACCGTTAGAATCGTTTCAAAAAGAGTTTTCATTTTTCCGGCACCAAATCCACTGTAGACATGTGTAATTCTTAAATACAATATTTAGAGGTTTTCATTAATATTTAGGTATTATTTAATATTCCATGTTCTAGTTCTAATGATTTAAATCAAAAATTTTGTTGCCGAAAAGTTAAAATCAAGACATATTCACTACCAAAAATTAGTTCATTTTTAATTTTTGCTTTTTCTAAGATTTGCTCTTTCTTTTTTATTTATACATTATTTTTTAGCATTATTTTTCTTAATTTTTCTTTTCTATGTTCTGTAAAGCAAAAATATTCACGAATTTATAATTTTCAGTACTTTTGCCTCCGATTGAACATCCGATACATCCTTACAAAAAGTAAAGTAAAGTGTTTGGGTTAGAGGCGCATCAGTAAATGAAAAGGCTATTTAGCGACTGGACCTACAGCTTAACGTGGGTTCCGAACCACGGTCATCAAACCCAGGCCAGCACCCCCCTCGGGCTATAAACCCTTGGTTATGTGCCTACCCATAAGTCTATCAGGAAACCTACCGACTGGCGAGTGACCAACGTAGAACACTTCTCAGAAGGCATCCGGCCTTACCCAGCCTTTAACTGGCGCGACTGAGGGGTAATTCGTAGTCGGATTTTACACTCTTGCCTAGAAACAATCACAAACATTTAGGAAAGATAAACGGACAGAAGAAAGAAAAATAACCATCCGAGCGCTGGAATCGAACCAGCTACCGCTCCACCGCGGATTCGGCAAAGCAGACGCTCTTACCGCCGCACCAACGGGACCGGCCATCCTTACATGTTTACAGTATCAACAAGCTTGCATACTTCCTGCCGAGGATCATTTAATATCACTGGTTGGTCGTAGTGCTTTTTAGACATCCCAAGCGTTCGTCATCATCCGTGGATATACGATCATGTTCAAATTCAGCGGCCTACTTTTTTACCGAAAAGTACAAATTCTTTTTGAATGAGTTAAACTAAAAAAAAAACAAAGTACGATATATCAGCGTAAAGTTGTCAGAAAATGTTAAAATGAAGGCATCAAAGCTGGTTAAAGAACCCATTGGAGTTGTTACGATATGCCCCAATATATTTTTTCCTGTTTGGTTTTTTATTTTATTGCTTATTGGAATACCAAAGTTCCAGTGAAGACCTACTTAATATGTACGGTGATGGTTCCAGTACTTTATTTTGAAAGATATTTTGCTTTTCAATAATGCTTTATTTGGTGATCTCCCAATTATAATTTTAACTACTAGTTATTGATTAAAATGTTGTTGTGTATACTATGCCTAAGTAATGTCTGCAAATCCTATAAACTAACAATAGTTTTATTATTTTCTTTTACGCTTATCCTTTTCTTTTGAATAATGATTGAGTTAATGTTAATTTAAAATCGTAATATATGGTGTGGCGGAGTTTGATATATGTCTTTGTCATTAACTAATAATTCTCACGGTCATTTTCGCAGAATGTCATCATATGCCACTCGTTTTCCAGAAACACGTAAATCATACTTTTTAGAAGCGGTAACAGTAATGTATGTCTATATATATATATATATATATATATATATATATCTATATATATATATATATATATATATATATATATATATATATATATATATATATATATATATATATATATATAAATGGTATTCCATTAAGAGGTTTCGAATGTTGCAAACGAATAAAAGAAACGTTTCATAACATACCTGAGAGTTATTTATGGCAGTGCGAAGCTGGACGTTGTTTTGTTTTGCTAGTCTTCTTATCTCAAAGTTTGTTTATGTTATTCGGTTTCATTGTGGAATTCAGTATAATTTCAGCAATGGAGCGCTACACAGTAGAACAACGTGTTTACATTGTTAAAACGTATTTTCAAAATGGGTGTTCTGTGAGAGCCACATTTCGGCGAATTCGTGAATACTTTGGTGTATGCAATCGTCCGTCAGAAGTAACCATTCGCAAAATAGTGCGTAGATTCGAAACTACCGGATCTGTGAAAGATATCGAAACAAAAGTCCGGGAACGTCCTGCTCGTTCGGTTGAAAATATTCAGGCGGTTCGTGAAAGTGTTACTGAAAATTTTCATATATCGAATTTTGAAAAAAGACTTAAGTCTACATCTTTACAAAATTCAGCTAACACAGGAGTTAAAGCCAGCCGATCATGGGCAACGCCGTGCATTTGCCAATTGGATCCTACAGGCAAATGACAATAATTTTTGCGATAAAATCATTTTCAGTGACGAGGCTCATTTCCACTTAAACGGTTACGTAAATAAACAAAATTGTCGCATCTGGGGCAATGAAAATCCTAGAGAAATCCACGAAATCCCGATGCATGCTCAACGTGTCGCAGTTTGGTACGGTTTTTGGGCTGAGGGTATCATTGGACCGTATTTTTTGAAGATGAAGATGAACGAGCTGTTACAGTAAACGGAGAACGATACCGAACGATGATTGATAATTTTTTATGGGATCAAATAATGGACATGGATTTAGAGAATATGTGGTTCCAACAAGATGGTGCGACATGTCATACAGCACGTCAAAACTTTGACATTATTGCGTAGACAGTTTGGAGGGAGGCTGATCTCCCGGAATGGGGACGTAAATTGGCCACCAAGGTCATGCGACTTGACGTCGCTAGACTATTTTTTGTGGGGCTATGTGAAGAGCAAAGCTTATGAAAATAATTCGCAAACCGTTCAATAGTTGAAAGAAGAAATTAGGCGAATAATTCGTAACATAACTCCGCAAATGTGTTCAGCAGTAATCGAGAATTTCAACAAAAGAATTGTGAGCTGCCAGAGAAGTCGTGGCGGTCATTTGACAGATGTTGTATTCCACGTAAAATTGTACACTATCCAGCTCGCACTGCCATAAATAACTTTCAGGTATGTTATGAAACGTTTCTTTTATTCGTTACCAACATTCGAAACCTCTTAATGGAATACCCTTTATATATATGAACATTTTTGTTGGTTGCTTGACCGGGAAGGAGCCCCATCTATCCCTTCAACTGGATGACATATGTTTCGTTCTCGAAGTTCAGACTCACCAGGGCGCCGACATATACCATACCATCAAGAATAGGAAGACCCTATCCATAGGCAACAACCCATGTTGTCGCCGACTTCCCGTCGGATGGCGTATATATGTAGTGTTAGATTTTCTTGGACTGCGTCCAATGACACAACAATAGCTGAGTGTCATCACACACCCAACCGTTGGGTTCCACATTTTCATGTGAAACACACAACAACCTGCGTCTCCGCCTAAATGAACATTTTTGTACAAAACGCAGGTTGTTGTGTGTTCCACATGAGATTGTGGAACCCAACGGTTGGGTGTGTGATGACACTCAGCTACTGCTATCTCATTGGACTCAGTCCAAGAAAATCTAACACTACATATATATATATATATATATATATATATATAATATATATATATATATATATATATATATATATATATATATATATATATATACCTATGTATGTATAGGTAGGACCAATACGTCACTTTTCATAAAGTTTGGAAGAGAGCGCACGCATTATCCGTACCTCTGCCAAACAGGTTGTGAAAATTAAAAAAAATTAGTGATGTTTTCATTATTTTATAAGGTGATAATTTTTTTAACGATTTTTCAAAGTAAATACCATCAGTGTATTATAAATTACGTGTATTTTTACGTGTAAAAACCTTTCCTGTAAATATTCATGATACGCATATTTTTTGCGTGACAAAAAATGAACGATCTTATTTTGTGCTTATAAATCTGGCAAAGCATTTGAAATTCGGCACATTGCAGGCATTGTTAAAGCCGCGCCCGAGTGGAATCCGACTTTATACAAACCGTTGTCAGTGAGGAAAATGGGGCAGCTGAATCGACTAAAAGGAAGATGTCGATGGTGATGTGCAACGTCGTATTGTGATTGGTGATGTTCCAGAAGAAGTTGCTGCCCATGTAGAAGTGACAACATCTGAGTCACCATCAGCATCTATGTCTCGTGCGTCAAGCCTCTGTTCGATTTTGACTGAAATTGGTCCAGTTCAAGGAACTATACCTGCCAAAAAAATCGAACCGTGGGCTATGGGGTCTATGGGTCTATGGAAAGTGCCATTCTAACTTCACCGGAAACAATTTCGGTATTGAAGGAACGAAAACGATTAATAAATATAAACGATTGATACATATTCCATAAACATTAAATATTTGGTATATTTACTTCATTTTCTTACGTTTTCAATAAGTTTTTAAGATGTCTTAACTTACAAAAATTTTTTTAACCAAAATGTAGGTCATTGGAAAATTGGATATATTTTTTTCGGCCTTTGAAAAATCAAAAAACGTTTATTACAGATGGTATAATAAACTCTTCGATATCTTTTTACCCAGTGAAATTTTATGACCAAAAAACAAAAGGTGTTTCAGCCTTTCAGGTGTTTCAGCATATATATATATATATATATATATATATATATATATATATATATATATATATATATATATATATATATATATATATATATATAGATTCTCGGGTAGAACCGCGTTTTAGATTTGTAAAATCTCGACGTAGGAATATATAGGTGTGATTATTTTGGCCTTGTCGAAATCTATTACAAACCCCACATAATTCGTGAAGCAATTGAGATCGATAAACGTCCAGACTGCTTAAACAAGAAGGACGACGGTCTTAGAGTTTCACATACATGGAAATCGCTTATTTCCAAATTGCCCATCCGAAACTTTTCCAGTCAAACGCCCACCTCTCGTCCCACCCCCACCCTCAACCGAGCGCCCCACCTACAACCTCACCTATTAATGCAGAGGTCGCACCGTCCACGTTCTTTTCTAGTTGTGAACTCTGGGGAGTAGGCAAATTGAGGCCTCGGAGTAAATCAAATACATTCTCTTGAAAATGGCTTCAAAATGGAAGCCGAAACGTTGAGAACCTAGTAATTCTCTAATAGTACCGACCGCGATATATATATATATATATATATATATATATATATATATATATATATATATATATATATATATATATATATATATATATATATATCGGTCAAAATGATTTATCTATATGAGTCCCCACAACCGAAAGAAAATCTTATTACGCAGCGTCGCTCCCATGTTAACCACATTTATAATTTAATTTTAAAGCCCTTAACCGATAATAATACAGTGTCTCGAGACTTTCAACTTTTCGTTGGGCGCGGCACCGGCTTATCAACAATATCATCAGTCGAATAAGCAGAAAATCTTATTGCAGATTATAATTATCAGGTTAAAGTGCCTGGTAAAAAAGTACAAATTTAAGTAAGTATAGAGTGTTTTACCTCCAAGAGTAGCGAGTATCGCGTTTGACGAATATATGAAAAATATGGCAACGAGAAAGAAGAAAATGTTAACTTAATTGAAGAAGTACATAGTAGAAGGCAAGAGAAATCGTGCTACTGGGCCTGCAATTACGATATTGTAGAAGTCCTAGAAAAAAGAAGAGAATTGTTATATAAACAGATAATAAATAACAAGAAGCAAATTATATATATATATATATATATATATATATATATATATATATATATATATATATATATATATATATATATTTATATACCACCAACCAACACAGGAAGAAATCTACAGGCACATTTGCAAACTAAAGAATAACAGGACATCCGTTCCACCGCGGAACTATTGAAAAAACTCGGACCAAATTCACTGCAGGAACTTACGCAAACTATTACCATCATCTGGCAAACAGAAAAATTACCAGATGAATGGAAATGTGCTCTTATCCACCCGCTGCACACAGAAGAGATGTGAACAGTGCAGAATCATCTGCACGTTCGTGGACTTCAAGAAAGCATACGACTGCATGGACCGAAAATTTCTGTTCAACATCTTAGAGGAACAAGGACTCCAACCCAAAAAACTCCGATTGATCAGGCAGACACTGACCGGCACAATCTCTAAAGTGAAATTTATAGGAGAAACTCTTCCTGATTAAAACCGGAGTACACCAAGGAGATGGGTTATCCCCACTCCTCTTCAACCTGGTCCTAGACAAAGTTATAAGGGAATGGGAAAAAGGATTGAAAAATCAATGATACTGGAAACCAGTACTACTCGGACGACCGAAGAACAACATAGAAATATCATGCCTAGCCTTCGCAGGCGGCCTAGCCATACTCGCAGACGATGAAAAAAGGGCAGAGAAAGTCGGCCTTGTCCAATGTCCTTTCAAAAAAACCGAATTCTGCTCAAAATTAGATGTCCAAAATTTAAACACCAAATACGGCAAAATAAATAGGATCACTCACTTCAAATGCCTGGCCGAGAACCTCGAACCCACAGGAGGAGAGAAGATAGCACAGAAGACTCGATTACAGAAGATGAAGAGGGCATACGGCAAGACACACAATATTTACAATAAGAAATGCATATCCAGACACTACAACAAAGTAATTAAACCAGAGGTATTATACGTAAGCGAGACACTTACACTCTATTACAAAAAGCGGCATAGAAAACATACTAAAAGAAGAACGCAAAATTATGAGGAACATGCTCGGTCCAAAACTGACAGAAAAAGGATACAGACTACATTCTAGAAAGACTACAGGGAGAATGTCCAACTTTGCGGCGGACATAAGAAAAAGAAGGTTGTAATTCTATGGACATATCAGTAGACTCCCACCAAGACTCACCAACAGAATTCTTACATATATACAAGGAGTCAAGTCAACAGTACCATGGATCGCACAAGTCAGAGCTAATCTGGGAAAGGCACATATGGGTCCGACGGAGATTGAGGATAGAAGAACGTACAGAATCAAAATACATATGTGGAACGTTGCATCAGAGAGCGAAGCTTCGAGGAGATCGGAGAAAAGGTGGACGGAGGAGAGAAAGGGAATCCACGGAGAAAGGATGAGAGAGGTGTGGAGGATCAGAAAGAACACTCGAAAATAAGTCAGAATGCTTTAATATATATTAATAATTATAATTATTTAATATATATTTATAATTATAAATATATTTAATATATATTTATAATATATATTTATAATATAATTTGCTTCTTGTAATTATATTTTTTATATATAGTGTATTTTTTTCATGACAAACAAGACTAACTTTTTTATTTGAAGTGATCGAATAATACCTCCAAATGCAAAATTGTAGGAAATAACTTGACTAAGAAAAAATTACAAACAATACTTTCCGGTGTTGCCAGATTTCTTTAGTAGCTACTAAAACAATATTTTTTATGGCAACACCGTATGTTTTTAACATAATTTGACAAATCTTAAAATTCGAAATAAAACATGTTATGTCACATTTCTTTACCGGAGTAGCCGTTTTAGAGCAATTAACAAAAACCAATAAAATAATCTGCAGTCGGCAGGAACTAAAAGAAGCTAACATAGCAATAGTAGACATTCGAAATTAAACAAAAATTGCGTTGTTTGAAAGGAACCCTCATTGTTGTGCTGTCATTGTGTTGTTTCAATGAATGTATATATATATATATATATATATATATATATATATATATATATATATATATATATATATATATATATATATATATATATTCACAAACACCCAAAATGGAACAAACAAATTTAATTTACAATATTGATTGCTTAACTGCCCAAGCTCATATATTGGCCAAACGAAACAATATTTAAAAAACACAATTAATGAGCACAAAAAAAGCCTTAGAAACTTAGAACCAAACATTACTGCACTTTCAAAGCATGCTACAGACAATGAATATAACTTTAATTTTAACAACATAAAAATCTTAGATTTTCAAAAACAATATAAAAAAAGAAATATAAAAGAAATGATTTTTATAAAAAAAAACAAATATTACCATTAATTTCAGGAATGATACAGATAATTTAAGTTGTATAATAACATTATTAAATAATAAATTTTCATCATTTTTTTAATTTTTGCATCTAATATCATTCCACATAAAAAATTCAAAACAATTAGGTCATAATAAAAAACAAAAAAGGTGGAATTAAATATGTCAAAAGTCAAATATGTCATTTAAAAATTTTATAAAAGATTGACACATATTACTTAAAAAATTCAAAAAATTAATTGTTTAATTGATATTGGTAGGTTTTTAAATGTAAGTTTGTATTTTTTTTTATATATATAAAAGTAATTTTTATTTTAGAAGTATTCTGATGATGGTTCGTTGTAGAATCGAAACGTAAATAAAACAATAAAAAATTAAAACTTATTTACACTGACCGAAAATCCCAATAAGTAAAACAATAATTATATATATATATATATATATATATATATATATATATATATATATATATATATATATATATATATATATATACATATATATATATATATACATATATAAATATATAAATATATATATATATATATATATATATATATATATATATATATATATATATATATATATATATATATACATATATATATATATATATATATATATATATATATATATATATATATATATATATATATATATATATATATATATTGTGAGTTTTTTTACTTTTATTAATGTTGGCCTTTTCATTTTTAATAATTTTTTGTAGCTGATGTCAGTAAAACCATCGGCAACGTCGCAAATCCCACTTCATGCAGCGACGAAGTGGGCCAGCCACACGAACTACACGCAAACATATTTCTATTCAATCGAATGCCTTCCAGATGTTGGTGTAGATCTTTTGTCGGCTGCGGATGAACAGATGGAATGGGATTACGGTTGCCGTATAGATTTGCAGATAATAGCTCCATTGATTTCCATTTTAATGGGGTACGAGTTGAAGGATACAACCGGCGGAAACGTCATCGTCATCATCTGATCTAATTTCGGTTTGTTATTATTAAATTTGTTTGTGAAGATATATTAAAATAAACAAACAAGAATGTGTTTCGATTTGTAATGTGCACAATCTGCCCAAAACTAAAGATGGCTGATATGAAATTAATTACAAGAATTTTGTTTATTTATAGTTTACATTACTTTTACTATAAATCAACACTTTGTTAATTTTCATAATCATTCCTGGCACTGAAATCCGGCGAATTAGGAGGATGATCAAGAACCACAATATTTTTTTTACTTTAAAAATCGTATACAACCTAGGTAGGGTGCGTTTCTCTTTCTTATATCTTCCATTTTTCCAATATTTCTATGTTACATTTAATATTTTCACGGATGGTAGATAATGTTTCTAAATCATTCCGGGTGTCGATCCGTTGATCCTGTGAAGAGTCACGACGTTTCGTCAAAATCGCATTTGGCATTTTGGCTGATGATGCTAACGGATCACATCATCTCCTGATGATGCTAAGATGGTTAGCGAAACGTGCGTGGAGAACTTTAAAAAAGTGTTTTGATGTTTAGTGGTAAATCTCTTTGAGTTTAGTGTTTCACGCCGAAGGTTCCAATAGAAAAATTGATGGTTTAAATTAATTTAAATTAATTATGGTTATTTTGTCAAAATAAATTTACAAAAAAAGGCTAAATGGTGTTTGGGTCTGTTTTAGGATAAATATATTTTTCGTTTAGTAGGGTATGAAACAATGGATGACAGATGAAATATTCGAGTACACTTGACAACTGTTGATGACAGATGAAATAGTTGAGTACACTTGACAAACGTCAATTTGTGAATTTCATTTTTTATATGGAATTAATATGTATTTGACTGAAAGAAAAAGAGTTGAAATAATGACAATTGTTGGATACGGTGACAGTAAACGCACTTATGCTGAAGTTTGTCGAATATTTAATGAACTAAATCTGAATAAAAATATCCCTAAGTCAACAGTTTCAAAAACGTTGAAAAGATTCAATGATACAGGCAGCATTAAGAGTCATCCAAAATTAGGAAAACAAAAAAACGAAAACTAATAATGAAAATTCGTTGAATGTTTTAACTGATGTAGTAGACAATGGTAAAGGTTTTCATTCACAGAAGACATGTTTTGATTTAAATTAAAGTTAAATCCACTTACACACTAAAATAATTTTTGTCGCCATTTTGAAATTACATTCTTTATCGTGGCGATTTTGTCTCATCGTTCTGGGCTAACGCTGAAAACCTTATGTTTTTAACCCTTGTAAGGAACTATTTTGTTTAAAATAACGTAAAGAATCCTTAATTAAATTTACGAAGTTAGTTCCATTACACCATGCCTATTGCATTGGAAAAAACAATGAAATTTTATTTTATTTTAGTATTATTTTATTTTATAACGTTGTCTTGTTGATTTTTTTGTTGTCTATGTATACTGAAGTTGATTTTTTTTACAGGTGAGTGATTTATCCTAAAAAAGGAATTCGAGTACTCTGAGTGAGTATTAGAAAATATATTTATGGCTAAACATAATATTCGATTTAAGAGAATATTTAGAGATTTCATATACGCGTTTTTTGATTTTTTTCATCGATCATAGTCGTTCCGGTAGTCAGACCAAGTGAACGCGGATGTTTCCAGTAGTGATCGAATTTTAAGTGAAATATATACCGTATGTCCCAGCCAAACGGAATAAATTCCTTAATAGATAAATGGGGTGTTCGAAAAAAAACTCGAACACGTCGATTGGTATTTTTAGATGCGCATTTTTTCAACAAAATTTTTTTATACAGGGTGTGTCATGTAACAGTGGCCAATACCAACTTTCTTATTTTAAATACTACACCCTGTATGTTATTTAATTTTTGGATTTTTCAGGAAATTCTAGACATATTTCATGTAAAATATCCTAGACTTATCTTCAACTGTTTCGGAAATATTAAGTGTTTTCAAATTTATTGCAAAAATGAACTGATTTTTTTGATTTTTTTTTTTGAAAATTATTTGATTACAGAAATTTACTACAACACACAATAGAAAGATGGTATTGGCCTCTGTTACATGACACACCCTGTATAAAAGGTTTTCGTTGGAAAAAATGCGCAACTACACTTTTTTTAAGACTGTAAACAAAATTGTGGAAATTTCAAGACTATTTAGTTTTTGTATAAATTTTTTATTTAAAACATTTAATGTAACAAATGCTCGAATTGTGAACCCTGGACGTCCTGGCAACACCCCAACCTCAAGTAAAACTGATTCCTGACATTATTTAATGTTTGTGGCGTAATTCACCTAATGCGTCCTCTTAAATCATTCAGATCTTGTGGCTTGGTTTTGTATACGACGCTTTTGAGATATCCCCATAAAAAAAATCCAACGGAGTGAGGTCCGGGGACCTTGGTGGCCATTCTAGTGGCCCTCTCCTCCCAATCCATCGATTTGGAAACACATTATCGAGGTACTGCCGCACATTAACTTGATAATGGGGGGGTGCTCCATCTTGTTGGAACCAAATTGTGTCAGCTAGCAATTGAGGATTTCTTCTATTAGGGTACAAATTTATAAGATTTGGAATGAGTTGATTTTGGGGCAAGTCTAAGTAATTTACCCCATTTAAATTTGATAGAAAAATATTGGACAAGGTCATTGGATTCAGGTCTTTGTGTGTGAATTTCCCGCATTCAGTGAGGATTTTCTCTCGACCAATAACGACAGTTCTGGCGATTGGCATGCCTATGAAGAGTAAAAGTAGATTCATCAGAAAATAAAACGTTTTCCACTCTCAGAAGGTTGTTGTCTATTCTGTGTATCATTTGTTCGCAAAACTCCATTCTCCTGTCGAAGTCGCCTTCACTAAGTTCTTGAGTAGGCTGTAGCTTATACGGATGCATTTTATTCTCTTTCAATATTCTGGCAACCGAAGAGCGACCAACATTGTTTTCCAAGGCAACATGTCGAGTTGAGATATGCTGATTGTCTTGGAATGCAAGCATTACATCCAATTTTTTTTTATCGGTCAACGACACTGCTTCCTTCTTAATTTGTCTCACGTGTCCCAGTTCTCTAAATTGTTTTTCAACTTTACTTACTGTACCTTGGGATATGGGTGGTAAGTCAGGATATTTTTCCCTAAAGAGACGAATAACTTCGGCTTGAGTTCGTGTTCTATCTCCGTAACCTATCATCATTAAGATAGTTATTTTATGACTCTCTGATAAATACACCGTGTTTAAATCAAATGAATCACACACGTCAAAGAAAACTAATTTAAAAGGCACGTTGATTTTTTTGACGTTTCATACAACAAATACCTACCTTTGAAAACCTAATTAATATTTCCGAAACAGTTGAAGATAAGTCTAGGATATTTTACATGAAATATGTCTAGAATTTCCTGAAGAATCCAAAAATTAAATAATATACAGGGTGTTGTATTTAAAATAAGAAAGTTGGTATTGGCCACTGTTACATGAAACACCCTGTATAAAAAAAATTTGTTGAAAAAATACCAATCGACGTGTTCGAGCGTTTTTTCGAACACGCCCCCATTTATTTATTAACGAATTTATTCCATTTGGCTGGGACACATGGTATATATATATATATATATATATATATATATATATATATATATATATATATATATATATATATATATATATTGTTTTTTAGGATTTTCGGTCAATTATTAATAAATTATTATTTTTTTACTATTTTATAAACGTTTCGGTTTATTTTGTAAAACCATTCTTAGAACAATTCTACAATATATATTATTTTTATAAACAATACAAATTTATATTAAAAAACATACCAACTATATCTTGTTGAATAATTAATTTCCTAAATTTTTTTATGGTAGATGTTGTCCTCCACCAGGATGTTGTTTACCACCAGAATGTTGACCATTACCAGGATATTGTCCTCCTACTTGTACCTCAGGTACAGTGCCCATAACAAAACCACCACCGCAGCCCATTTGCGTCTGCAAAACGTTAATAAAAACCAAAACGTTAATAAAACAGCAAACAAAATAATTTATTATCCAACTTGGGGAGGGTTTGAGGTTTGGACTTTTCAGTCAAAGCGGACAACACTTGAAAATGCCAAACGAGATTTTGGTAAAACGTCGTGACTTTTCACAGAATCAACGGATCGACACCCGCAACTTTCTAACTTCTGAACGACTTGACCAATTGAGTTGTGCCTTCAAACGTTTCTGAATTATGTTTACTGTATTCTTTGCTGTTTTAACTATTTTCTGTTTTTGTGAGTTCTCTAGAAAAAATCTGCGATTATAATTGCAAAAAAATGCCAAAACCGTTAAGTGGTCAGTGTAAGCAGTTTGTCTCGTCACTTATCAGTTATTTTGAACAGGAACGAGATAATGAGGCTCCTCTTTTGCCATTTGCTTTGTCAACAGTTACACCACAAATCTGGATGAACAGCATCAGACATACAGAAGAGGTTCGGACAATACTTGAAAATTACAAATGAGATTCTGGTGAAACGGCCTGACTCTTCACAGAATTAACGAATCGACACCCGGAACTTTATAACTTCTGAACGACTTGACCAATTGAGTTGTGCCTTCAAACGTTTCTGAATTATTTTTACTGTATTCTTTGCTATTTTAACTATTTTCTGTTTTTGTGGGTTCTCTAGAAAAAATCTGCGATTATAATTGCAAAAAAATACCAAAACCGTTAAGTGGTCAGTGTAAGCAGTTTGTCTCGTCACTTATCAGTTATTTTGAATAGGAACGAGATAATGAGGCTCCTCTTTTGCCATTTGCTTTGTCAACAGTTACACCACAAATCTGGATGAACAGCATCAGACATACAGTCTGATATACAGTTATAACTTCTGAACGACTTGACCAATTGAGGCCATATTTCCACAATATATTTGTTTTGTCAAAACGATGATTCATAGCTAGGATGCGTAGGTGGCGCTGTAGTCAAGTTATTCACAAATTCTATATTTATAAAACGAAATGATTCATATTTACACAATATGACATATCAACATCATTAATTCTGTGTTATTGCATTAATTAACTCAACATTTCCATTATTTATTGTTAAAAAAAGGAATTTAATTTTTTTTTAATTTTTAAATATTTTTAGCCAGCTAGTTTAATATACAATAATATTAAATGTAATAGATAATAGCATACAAGTAACAACATTCATAAATTGAGAGAAAATAGAGAGAACAATGTCTGGGAAAAACCAAACACTATAGATTAAATGTTTGCATTTAAAGAAATCCAAGTAGATAATTACGAATACGAAAATCAGACAATGATCCTATTTATTGGCTAAGTCCATGATAAAAGTAAAAAGAAAACAATTTTACTTTTCTGACAGACCGAGGTAGTAGTCCAAACAGTGGGTGGAAGCCGGTGAAAGTGCACCAAAGAACGGTTCCATCTGTAGGAGAGGTTATGGATGAGGTTTTCTGGGATTCTTCGTGGTGTGGGACTTATAGACTACCTGGTAAAAGGCAAGACAATCACCAAGGAGTATTACGTTTCACTACTGGGCCAATTAAAGCGTACTTTCCAAAGGTGCTCTTTCACTACGATAATGCTTCTGCGTAAAGTGCTTCAACAGGCGTTGTATTCGCCGGATGTGACTCCCAGCGATTACTCCATCTTAATTATCCGTTAACTGTGAACTTTTCTATCTTCTAAGTGTCCATCCGCACATAACTTAACGTGATAATATACAAGATTTTGACAGGGTTAATTAACTTTGGATTTAATGTTATTTTTATCAAAACTTCTCTCGTCGATTTTCTAGAAAGTTGTACTTATGAGCTTCCGTGGTCTTCCAGGATTGTTTGTCGACAACCATGATTCCTTTTAACGGATGGGGCCACCATTGACACTACCATTTTAATTATCTATAACTTTTAGAAGAAACAAGACACTTTTTTTTTTCGGTTTGTGTTGTTTTTATTTAATTTCTATGTTAATTAATCTTTTAAAGTTACGCCAATTAAATGGAAACCATGAAAAGCAATGCAACAATGCTTTTTTAACCACATTTTCCTGGTGTTACTACAGCGATTTCAGCACGGATGTGGTCGTTGAGTTGTTGTATGATACTGTTTGACCATAATAAAACCCAACAACTAACAACTAAATAGAAGCATTATACTTATTCCACATTTTATTAAACACACATAAACCTCCACGCCTTAAGAGGGAACTGAACCCGCGCCCCGGTACTACCGTTACAGCATTTTAAGGCCGCGGTTGCCGTTTGACTCGTTTAACACCCTTTTCCTCGGCGTTTCACTTTATTTAACATCATTTAAAACCCGATAAAGTCGTTATCTAACATCCACCCAAGCCGATGCACTAACTCAATCAATTTGCGTACGTTTCAACCCTAGAAAATTACCAAAAACCATTCAGTACGCGTCATTTAGCACGGCCTCTTTCGATCAAAGCCTTTCACTTTCCCCGACAACTAATTAAAAAAAGAGTGGCAGTGGGGGCATACGGGACTGAAACTGAAGGGGGTTAAGGAAAGGCCGAAGAAAAGACAAAGGAAAATTGAACCGTCCAATTTGAACCTATTTCCTTGCGAAAGGGCAAACTTAAATGGCGGAGAAACTTTTTTATCAACTTTATTTCTTTTGGCAAGCCATAAAACTAACAAATTCCGCAACCGGTCTAATTAAAGGCGATGTGGAGGGGGTGGAGGAGAGAGTAGGGGAGTTGAATTGGTTGGAGACCGTGACGTAATTCCGGAACATTTCGACCGGAATCCTCTCGATAACGCCAGAGTGAATGGTGGGGATGGATTTGAGTAGGGCGGGGAGGATAAACGGGCGCCATCTACTGGACCGTTGAGACTGATTAATTCGTCGATTTGGACGTCTGTAACAGATGGGTCCAATTTTTATCTGTTTAAAATGTCGGTTTAAAGTGTCAGTGCTTATGGGAAACAATTATAATGTTATTATCGTTATGTTGTTTGTAAAATCATATTCTTCCAACTTCCTTAAAAAACCAACGGGGAAGTTTCAAACAATTTTATTTTTCAACATTCTAGGTGTGGTAGTTCGATTTCGAGTTAGCGTCATATTTTTTTCGGGTGGTAAACATGTCGAGTTTCGAGCCATATAAAAAGCATTTGCGACACGCACTACTTTTTCTTGTTCAGTCAAAAGAAAAACGCGAGTGGAAGCCGCCATATACTTGTGGAAACTTACGGTGAGCGTTGGTTTAGATGATTTAAAAGTCGTGATGACATGACAAAGAACGCCCAGGTCAACCGAAAAAAATTGAAGCCCCAGGTCAACCGAGGCCCCCCCCCCAGGTCAACCGAAAAAAAATCGCCTTTAATTAGACCGGTTGCGGAATTTGTTAGTTTTATGGCTTGCCAAAAGAAATAAAGTTGATAAAAAAGTTTCTCCGCCATTTAAGTTTGCCCTTTCGCAAGGAAATAGGTTCAAATTGGACGGTTCAATTTTCCTTTGTCTTTTCTTCGGCCTTTCCTTAACCCCCTTCAGTTTCAGTCCCGTATGCCCCCACTGCCGAATTGCAAACATTGTTGGAAGAAGATGATATGCAAACTCGACGAAGATGTTAAATGTTGCTCGCTGAACCATTTGGGATCGTCTGTATGCCATGAGAAAGAGCCAGAAGGCAGGAAAATGGGTAATGGGTAAAATTGCTTTTCTTGATGCAAAATTCACAACGCAGATCAGTTGTTGATTAATGATCAGTCATTGTAGACAATTAAATGCCCCGTATTGTCAGATTTTATATCTTCAGAAGGCATGATATTCGTCCTTGTTGTGGTCTTATACCAAATGATTTAAAAAAAAACCAGAGCTATAGATCTCCGAAAAATCAATAGACTTTCTGAATTTCGGTGATCAGGTCTGACTTTTCATTTCATTTCATTCAACTGGTGGCCAATACCAATTTCTTTGTCGTATTCTTGTTCTATAGGCAACTACCAAATTATCAATCTTATCAACTACCTCCATGCCTTTATTATAGGTTGATACCATTTTATTTTGAAGTATATTTTTTTAGAATTAGAAACACGGTCCCACCGTGAAGCTGGTCTGTCTGTTTAAAAATTGGTAGCAACAAATACAACCTTGTTGTCTTTCCACTGCACTAAAAGAGTTTGCTCGTTTCTATAATACTTATATGTCCCCCTTTTGGATTTATTTCAATTCTTTTTCTCTAAAAGAGGACACTGCTCTAGCCTTTCACGGATAGTTCCTACAGCACAGTAGTTTGGATCAGCCAAATGGAACAAAAGTGGTAAACTGGTAAAACAATGTCAGAATGTAAAGGTTATACCCTTGATTTTTTGGCATGTCGACTTGGTCTAGTAGGAGTATAACAACATCACCACCCAAACCATTTTTTTCCTTATTACAATCTTTTGTAATGTATTGGCTTTATTGGCTTTCCCCATATAAACTGTTTGGCATAATTCTTGCCATAATAGGGCACCATCTTTCGTCTATTGATAGATATTCATCAGGTCCTCCATGTGATCTAAAATTTTTGCTAAGAAGTTCAAGAAGCCCTCTCAGGTTATAGAGTCTATCGTCTGTCGGAAGTTGAGAATTGTCATTGAAATGAATAAATTTCAGTATCATCTTAAAACGTTTCAATCGCATGCTATTCTGAACAGTTTTCGGACCAGTATATATATGTCTGTTTGTGTACTTTCCATACCCAGATGGTAAAAATATGCCCCAAAATACGTGAAGCTCTGGCATTGTTAATTTTAAATCATTATTTCGTTGGCCTGCATATCTCTTACTTTCTTAAATTATCAAATTCATTATTTCGCTATAAAAAAAGTCGAAAAAACGAGTCATCGAATTTAGGGCTACATCAGAGTGTCGTAATGGGTCGCCGTTTGTGTTTATATTATCGTTTGACTATTCTTCAGGATCGATGGTTCATTTTGTCCGCTTGTACCTGGAAGTAACGTCGGTTTCCTTTCCAGCTTCCATGATGAGTTGCTTTCGGAGTTCGGATAATGGGACCAAATCTTCAGGATCATAATTATTATCGCCTACTGAAGCAATTTTACATGGTTGACTTAGAATTCCTCGAGGTAAGTGATTACGTTGTCACGATGCTTCTCTTGTGAGTCCAGCAGAAGTTTCCATCTTCTGTCGGAGGAACCATGTATTATATTTGAATTGGGTATGTCAGAGTTCTAAACAGTCTATTAGCTCAGCTAGTGATCAACCTAAAAATTATTTGTCACTACCATTTCGGGATCTAGATGGGCAGCGGGGGGTCCCCTTTAAGGGGACGCGACACATTTTGGCATGCTATTGCCGAGATATAGTAATTGACTAAACTAAATCTAGACATATTATGATATAACTTTTCAATACAAGGTTCAAAAAAATATTAATTTAGACATTACTTTGCTGAATTTACCAGTGATGTTGAATTGAATACAAACTAGAATCCATATTTCTAATGAAACGTGTAAAACTCACTATCTGTCACATACAAACTAACAGGTCGACGTGGATCTGCATTACTCAGATTTCCTATGCTCCAACTACTTTTATACCATAGTGTGTATATATAGATTAAATGTAACTAACATTTCTTGATTTCGTGATTGGAGTAGATATACCGAAAATAAAAACGAACGAACTTATGTGCCATCTTCACATAATGGCAAGATATTCAAAATGCCAATACTAGAGCAATGAAATGTTGGTTGCAAACCAAATCCTTACACAAGTTTTCTCCGATACATTTCCGCTATGATTCAGTTCGCGTTCGATACAATACATTTAATATCAATTTTAATCGACGGTTTCTCTAAAATCACCACAAAAAAACTACTTATTGCGAAGAAACTTTCGACATCGAGTGAAATCTAAAATGTCCGACATCTAGTTCGTTTTCTTCTTACGGTTTGTCACGCTCCGTGCCTCAATCCGCGGCTTTTTTGGCCGACACTAACGGATATCTGAATTCGTTTGACCGCTAATTCGATTTTTTGTCTCGTGCTTAGTCGTTGTTTCGGGCGAAAGCTCGAAATATCTATGTGAATCGGAAAGGCAACAATCAAATATAAAGGACTGTCTAATAATAGTATCAGAACTTTAAAATGATGCACACTGATAACTATAAGTGATACAAGTATTGCCTGAATTATTGTGGCGTGTTCATATATTTTTTCTTTTCTTTTGGGGTTTTTCGCCCCGATCTAAAACTCAAAAAAATATCTGTTCTTATGTAAATTAAGATTCACTGGTTAAAACACAAAAAACCAAACCAAACGGAGACAAATTTCTTAGTGATTATTTTTCTAAAATAAATACAAACTTTTGAACGTTAACGTTTCGGGAGGTCTTCTCCTCCCGTTTTCAAAACGAATCTAAAAAATAATTTATATTAATTTCTATATATATTGAAAAGATAGTAAAGTAAAGTAAAGTGTTTGGGTTAGAGGCGCATCAGCAACTAGGCTATTTAGCGACTGGACCTACAGCTTAACGTGGGTTCCGAACCACGGTCATCAGCTTCCGACAAACCCAGGCCAGCACCCCCCTCGGGCTATAAACCCTTGGTTATGTGCCTACCCATAAGTCTATCAGGACACCTACCGACTGGCGAGTGACCAACGTAGAACACTTCTCAGAAGGCATCCGGCCTTACCCAGCCTTTAACTGGCGTGACTGAGGGGTAATTCGTAGTCGGATTTTACACTCTTGCCTAGAAACAATCACAAACATTTAGGAAAGATAAACGGACAGAAGAAAGAAAAATAACCATCCGAGCGCTGGAATCGAACCAGCTACCGCTCCAGCGCGAATTCGGCAAAGCAGGCGCTCTTACCGCCGCACCAACGCGACCGGCTGAAAAGATAGAAAGTAAATATATTTTGAGTATATGTCAATGAGAAATTTGTCTCCGTTTGTTTTTACCCAGTGATTCTTTATTTACGTAAGAATAGATATTTTTGATATTTTTCGAGTTTCAGATCGTGGCAAAAAACCAAAAAAAAAAACAAAGTAAAAAAACTGTAAGTGATAATCCGATAATTTTTATTTTTACTTGAAGAACAGATAATGGCACTTTTTGTAGACAATATCACGGTTATCGAAGAAAACAATTAATATGACTTAATTTTTGGCGTGATCTTTTCGACTTTGATTTATATTTAACGCGATACTCGATTAATTGTAGGGCTGTTTCTGGGTTGTAACGATTGATCCATGCGTCACCACCAAAATTATATATTTCATAATCTCACTACACAAAGAAAGCATTTCTTCAGCAGCAAAAAAATCAGTGTTTTCAGGATAGGATGAGAGGACGCAGGAGACGAGTACAAATTTTTCTTCAAACTGAATTTTATTGATTATAATGATATTTCAGTAATATCTACAATGTCTGTAAAACTTAATCGGTACTTATTCAGTACAAGATCTTTAATTTTGGTAATGGTTTCTTCTTTGGTTGCCTTGTAAGTTCTTCCTGGACGAGGTTCATCTTCAATGATACCAGGTATTTAAATATGAGACCGGGATTTTTGTATAGGAAATACACGTTTATTGTATGAAAATTGCAAAAAAATATTTTAACTAAATATTATCGATCGCTCGTTATACATTTTTCCCACCTGTCTGACAATTTGTGGATGCCACGACAAAAAAACTGTTGCTCTTTTGAGGCAAACCAGTCATCGAGCCATTCTCGTAAGAAGTGAAGCGCTGCTCAGCAAGTGCGAGTCCCATCGATCCCAAATAAGTACTCGGATGGAGCCAAGTCTGTTGCGTAAACTGGATGCGAAAATATTTCCCAACTAAACGCCTCAATCGTGTCCTTGATCAGTTTTGCTGTGTGTGATAGTGCATTATCATGAAGCAAAATCACTTTATGTTTCTTTTTTGATATTTTGGTCGTTTTTCATGCAAAGCTTGATACAAATCGATAATTTGTTGTCGGTAACATTCAGTATTAACGGTTTCCCCATGTTTTAGCACCTCATAACCACAGCACACAAACACATCGCGTTGTCTTTCGCTCTTTCGCTCATAGCGAGTTGGCCTGTTATCTTTGCGTTCTATCCTCATGTATTTTGGCTAGTTCATGTGAAACCCAATTTCCTATCTTATAAATCTTTCCAATGGCTTTCAAACGTATAGAGACGGCTTCTTATGTCACATTTAATTAATCCGCGAGTTGTTGTTGCGTGTGAGCTTCATCCTCAGCGTATAATGCCTTCAAACTTTCCTTTCTTCAAACTTTTTCGGTGGTTTTCCATGTTTTTTGTTTTTCCCGTCAAAATCACCACTTTTGAATGTTTAAAATCAGTATAATTTACCAAGAGCATGCTCACCGTCAGCTTCGACAAGCATTCGATGCGATTCTGCAACAGTCTTCTTCAAATGGTCACAGAAAATCAATGCTGCCCGTAAATTGTAGCTTCCAGGCACAAAATTCGACATGTTCAACCCTATTACAAACTATGCTGTTGTATTAAACTTGTATTGTTGCGAGTTAAAAATCTATTTGAGATGTCTACAAAGAAATGGCGCCAATGATGCGGTGTGACGGTAACTACATTGACAACTAGAGCCATCCATAGACAAATTCCGGTTTCATATTTACAGACCTGATAGAGAAGCACTCACTAAAATGTTTGTACCACTTGTAAACACTTTTTTTGACATTATTATTGCATCACCACAAAAAATATCGTTTTTTTAGGTAACATTTAATGTAAATCCTTTTCTCGATATATTTTTTTTTCTTTATTTTTTTTATTTCGTATATTAGCAATCAGAATTACAATATTCTATAAGCTAATGTGATGGCTTGAGGGCTAGACTTCCCTATATTGGCGTGATGAGCTGACTCCCCCAACGACGAGTCCCCATTATCCTTCTCAGGTCAGTCAGGTCTGTTGGCCAGTTTCTTTTTAGTCTTCTATTATTTGTTGGATTCAAAACAGGCTGTAGTAGGGTGTTAGGATGGCTTTCCAGTTTGTGGTGATATTTTATGCTGCTGCTCTTGATCACGTCCTTAACATAGAGTATCTGGAGATCTTCGTGAAGAGTGTGGTTTGATATGTACCAAGGTGCGTCGGCAATCATTCGTAATATTTTGGACTGACATCTTTGGATAATGGCTAAATTTGATTTACTGGTACATCCCCAAAGTTCTATCCCATAAGTCCAAATTGGCTTAATGATA
Organism: Cosmopolites sordidus; assembly: GCA_031761425.1. Taxonomy (NCBI): domain Eukaryota; kingdom Metazoa; phylum Arthropoda; class Insecta; order Coleoptera; family Curculionidae; genus Cosmopolites; species Cosmopolites sordidus. The sequence goes on along the minus strand of JARFXV010001052.1, from coordinate 1,162,054 downwards.
ACCTTGTATAATAGAATTTTGTTATCTAAAGATAAGTTAGACTTTCTTCCGATAAGCCAGCTCAATTCTTTTACTTTTAGGTCAATTTGTTTTCTTTTTTTGACTATATGGGTTTTCCACGTAAGTTTACTGTCCAAGTGTATACCTAAATATTTTGTATTCGTGAATGTTGGGATTTCTACGTTATTAAAATGTAAGCTAGGGCACTGCCCTTTCCTGAGGGTAAAGTTGACTTGCGCTGATTTTGTCTCATTTATTTTAATTTTCCACTTTCGAGTCCAGGTTTGAATTAGGTTCAGGTGGGTTTGTAGTTTGTTTGAGGCTTCGACTGGGTTTATATTTGATGAAAGTATGACTGTGTCATCAGCAAATGTACCAATTGTGGTGTATTTTGTTATTGTGTTATTGGGAGATCAGCCGTATAGAGTACGTAGAGCAAGGGGCCGATAACGCTGCCTTGTGGAACTCCCGATCTAATGGTATATTTTTCCGATGTGCTATCGTTTATTTTAACTTTGAATTTCCTTTCAATGAGATAGGATTTTAAGAGATGGTAATATGTTATAGGAAGAGATTTTTTGATTTTGAATAGTAGGCCATCATGCCAAACCTTGTCGAAAGCCTTACTGACATCTAGGAACACTGATGTACAGTATTGTTTGTTTTCTATTGCTCTATTTATTTCATGGGTTATGCGATGAGTCTGTTGCGTAGTTGAATGGTTTTGTCTAAAACCAAACCTGGTGTGCAGGAATCCAGTTTTCTGTATCGGGGTCAGTATTTATTCTGTTGAGTATAAGTCTTTCAAAAAGTTTTGACATAACGGTCAGTAGACTTATAGGTCGGTATGATGAAGCTTCTGTCAGATCTTTTCCGACTTTGAGTATTGGGATTATTAGAGCAATTTTCAGTTGTTTAGGCCAGTAATTGCATTTCAACATAGCATTGAGTATGTAAGTGATTAATACTATCCCTTTTCTTGGAAGTTCCTTTAACATTTTAGGGGTAATTTTATCGATACTCGATATATGTATCCAATTTTAAAAATCGCCCACACAATAATAATTTCTAATAATTTTTAATAATTAATAATATAAAATATAATAATATAATAATATAAAATATAATAATATAAAATATAATAATATAAAATATAAAATATAATAATATAATAATAAAATAATGAATAATTATTTCTAATTTAACAAGCGAACTGATATGAAACTTCTGTCATATGTCAAGGACAGTCATACCAACTTGAAAACCAAACGGTTAGATCGATACTTAAAGCGCGTGCATTTTTAAATCGAGTCACCGTACTTAATATATATAACCCATACGTAATAAATATAATCAGCGCTTATTATTCTAATTAAATAAAAATTAATATCTCTTTAGATAACATAATAATTTTCATATAAAAAAATAATTTGAAACGGAAAAAATAAGTCCTTTTTAATTTATTTCTCATTTTCGAAATATCAAAAACTAATTAATACAACACCGGCAATTACAAAGCGAACCTTTCATGTCACCAAAACGTTCACGAATCAAATTTAATTTACATCGATGTGAAAGCCAAATCAAAACTTCTCCCCAAATCGATCCCGTTCCCCCCCAACCTTCCCTCGCTCTCAATAAAATGACTTTTTTTTTAATGGGAAAAAACGTGGACGCATCTGTTACAGACAGACAAATCAACGGGACTAATCACTTTCGAATAACGGTCCGGTAGAGGACGCAGTGTTCGCCCCTCTCCTCCACTTTAATTTAACGGACCTCCTCGACTCAACCACACTTTATTGAGATGCTTCTGGTCAAAATTTTAGATTTACAATTTGTGTGACACTTAAGTATTTAGACTGTGCAACACCCTGTATACATATCTCAATCAAATTGGAAATATAATCGCTGTATAGGTAATCGTGAACACGAAAACCGATACACTTTTTGCTTGTTTATTTTTATGTTTCTGTGTACGACAGTCACAAAAGTGGTAATTAAATATACGAGACTTGTAAATAAAGTAATGCGACTGATTTTTTATGCTTTTATTCAATTGAAATTACAATTCTCCATTGTCTCTTCCTTTAAAGTAGGTACCTTGGGAATCCTCACAGCGCCCTGGAGGCGGTTTACCCACTCTTCATAGCAGTGCTTGACGTCAGATACTGGAATCATCTTCATTTGGTCATTTGCACCCTTTTCAATATTCTCAAAGGTCCCAAAATTGTATCCTTTGAGATGAACGTTTAATCTTGGAAAAAGAAAAGGTCACAAGGACTCAATTCTGGTGAATAACGAGGCTGCGAAGCCACAATAATATTTTTACTTGCCAAAAACTCATTGTGAATTCTTGCCAATTGTAGTGATGGAGCACCCAGGTGTTCTTGATGTTCGGTCTCACACGATTATCTCTTTTTCAATGTCTTTCAAGAGCTTCTCGGCAAAAATGTTGGTTTACCGTTTGGTCTTGAGGCCTAATTTTTTTATGGACGATCGTGAAGCAAATCAGTATGCTTTTGATCTTTGATTTGCTTATTCTGTTTTTTTTTTGGCCGTGGTGAGATTGTGTTTCATTCAACTTCATGTATCGTTACAGGAGGTGGAGGGAAGTTCTGCCGTTGGGCTTTATTCATAAACTGTGACCTGTCATTTTAATATTCTCTAGTAGTATCGTTTGACGGTGTTTGAGAATTTGTCCATGGCTAAGATGGAACTATCTCTCATGTGTCAATCCATCTACATGTCATCTGTCAATCTGTTAATCTTTCACTATCGACCACACCCTATATACAGGAATTCAAGGTCACTGGAATTCTCGAATATCACTGACCAACGTTACGTGACTTTCTGCATGACGACGTCATTACAGGAATCTAACTTACCGGCAGACCTTTGATCGTCTAGCCATATCGCTCCAACGCCTACTAATAAAGAATGATAAAGTCACAAAAAGAGGCACAACTGGTATGATTTGGACTTGTAGTAAAGAAAGTAAGAAAGAGGAAGATCGAGGAGGAGAATCTGGATGCAAAAAATAAAATTGATTCTTGAAAATCGGCGGGAGATTAAGCAAAATAAATGAGGCAGGATCTTCGTGGGTATTTGGGGTGGGGTATTTGCTTCAGTGGAAGTTCGTGAGTTTAAAATATGGAGGTTCTTCATAGCAGCAAACGATTTATAAAATACATTTAACAAACCAAAATTGAAAATAAGAGATATGAACTTACCAGATTTAGTAAGCAAGTAAAAATTGTCAAATCACAACATAAACATTTAATTATTTTAGGTTTAAGGTTTATTTTCTAATTTTTTTGGGAGGTCTGCAGTTCTTATATACCAGTCGCCACTGATTTGCGTATTTTCCTTTGTTTATAAATTAAGAGTTATACACTAGATTCACTGCATCACTTATAAAGGATATTCCATTAAGAGGTTTCGAATGTTGGTAACGAATAAAAGAAACGTTTCATAACATACCTGAAAGTTATTTATGGCATTGCGAAGCTGGATAGTGTACAATTATATGTGGAATATAACATCTGTCAAATGACCGCCACGACTTCTCTGACAGCTCACAATTCTTTTGTTGAAATTCTCGATTACTGCTGAACATATTTGCGGAGTTATGTCACGAATTATTCGCCTAATTTCTTACAGTGTACAGTGTACAATTATACGTGGAATACAACATCTGTCAATGTCAATGTCAGGTTTCGAATGTTTTGTTTTGCTAGTCTTCTTATCTCAAACTTTGTTTATGTTATTCGGTTTCATTGTGGAATTCAGTACAATTTCAGCAATGGAGCGCTACACAGTAGAACAACGTGTTTACATTGTTAAAACATATTTTCAAAATGGGTGTTCTGTGAGAGCCACATTTCGCCGAATTCGTGAATACTTTGATGTATGCAATCGTCCGTCAGAAGTAACCATTCGCAAAATAGTGCGTAGATTCGAAACTACCGGATCTGTGAAAGATATCGAAACAAAAGTCCGCTCGTTCGGTTGAAAATATTCAGGCGGTTCGTGAAAGTTTTACTGAAAATCCACAAATGTCTGTTAACAGGCACGCGCAACATTTGGGTATCAGCAGACCTTCAACGTGGCGAATTTTGAAAAAAGACTTAAGTCTACATCCTTACAAAATTCAGCTAACACAGGGGCTAAAGCCAGCCGACCATGGGCAACGCCGTGCATTTGCCAAATGGATCCTACAGATGAAGACAAATGACAATAATTTTTGCGATAAAATCATTTTCAGTGACGAGGCTCATTTCCACCTAAACGGTTACGTAAATAAACAAAATTGTCTCATCTGGGGCAATGAAAATCCTAGAGAAACCCACGAAATCCCGATGCATACTCAACGTGTCACAGTTTGGTGCGGTTTTTGGGCTGACGGTATCATTGGACCGTATTTTTTTGAAGATGAAGATGAACGAGCTGTTACAGTAAACGGAGAATGATACCGAACGATAATTGATGTTTTTTATGGGATCAAATAATGGACATGGATTTAGAGAATATGTACCACCAACAAGATGGTGCGACATGTCATACAGCACCTGAAACATTGACTTTATTGTGTACACAGTTTGGAGGGAGGCTGATCTCTCGGAATGGGGACGTAAATTGGCCACCAAGGTCATGTGACTTGATGCCGCTAGACTATTTTTTGTGGGGCTATGTGAAGAGCAAAGCTTGCGAAAATAATCCGCAAACCGTTCAACAGTTGAAAGAAGAAATTAGGCGAATAATTCGTGACATAACTCCGCAAATGTGTTCAGAAGTAATCGAGAATTTCGAACAAAAGAATTGTGAGCTGCCAGAGAAGTGATGGCGGTCATTTGAGAGATGTTGTATTCCACGTATAATTGTACACTATCCAGTTTCGCAGTGCCATAAATAACTTTCAGGTATGTTATGAATCGTTTCTTTTATTCGTTACCAACATTCGAAACCTCTTAATGGAATACCCTTTACTATCAAGGTGAGAAGAATACCAAGGTGAGACACACACATCTGACCACCTCAAAAATTATTAATTGGACTTTGAATTTCTACAGCGCTCAGTATACAACACTAGCCTTACTCCGCCGGAGCACTTGTTCCGGTCCATGACTCACTTTTTGTGAGAAAAAAAAATGACTGAAGAAGAGGTAAAAACTTCTTTTGGCAGTGTCCAAAAAATTATTGTAGTACCGATAACTTAGTTACTGGTTCAAAGATGGATGGAGGTCATCAGAAACCTATATTTCGAAGAATAATCTCCAGATATAAATGTTTTAAACTCAGTACATTAAGGCAAATACTTTTTTACAATGTAATATATTAATAACCGCCATACGAAAGAAAGACAGATTGATTTGTAGCTTTGCGGATGTCGTTTCAAAAACCGACGAATAAGATAAAAAAAAAACCGGTAAGTTTGTTTTATTTTCGCTGACTGGGGTTCAGGACCGTAACGTAAATTTTTTCCGACTTCAGTTTACGTCCTTTCGCAGAAGTGTGTTATTGTATATCGTCACGTTTTTAGACGATAAATTTAGTTTTACGCCGTCATTTCGACTGAAATCGTTTGACATTACTCAGGTTTCTTTTCTGTAATGTACACAGCCTGAATGTCTAATGGATTCTCAACGTTATAGGGTGAAATTGAAACATTTCGTTTGACATCATTTCTCATGCTACACGGGTTAAACGTTTCCTGTGTTGACATCTAGATAGTGCTAAATGTCGGCAACGTTTCATCGTCTTCAGAGCCTTCAAAGCTTGTATACCAACTCATTATGCAAGGGGCTCGAGCAAGGTCAAGAATTCCTACTCCCGAACGAATTATCTTCAATTTCTTCCTGGTGGACTTGCAACAGTCACATTCTAAAAGTCACAAAATGTCCACTGAAAGTTATCGATTGTTGGTTCAAGCTTATTAACCCAAAAAAATTGTGAACGATGGTTTAAACGCTTTAAAAGTGTTGATTTTGATACAAAGAAGATGCAGATCTATAAGCATTATTGGATGAAGACTCAACGTTGAAACAATTGGCAGAAACATTGAATGTGGCCGAATCCACCATTTCCGGACGTCTACATGCATTGGGAAAGATCCAGAAAAAAGGAAAATTGATTCTATATGAATTGAGAGAGACGATTTGAAAGGCGAAAAACCACTTGTGAAATTTTTCTTGCCAGACAGAAAAGAAAAGGTTTTTTTTACATTGGGTTGTAACTGGCGGTGAAAAGTGAATCTATTTTGACAACCCATAGCGTAAAAACTCATGGGCAGACTCCGGCCAGTCTTCAACATCACAACCAGTGCGCAATATACATGGAAAGAAGGCTTTGTTGTGTATTTGGTCGAATAGCAGGGGAGCTGTCGATTACGAACTACTGAAACCTTGTGAAACGAACACTGGCGATCGATACCTACTAAATCAGGAATGTATTGTGGACTTGACAAGATACAATAGAACGAAAATATATTAGATAAGTGAAAAATGAAATATTGCTCTCATTTTGAAATATAGTTTAAAGTATTAGGTCCACATTTTTTCAGGTGATGGGTTTCAGCTACTGCAGAAGTTATTCGAATTACATTTTTTCCGCAGTATGGTTATTTTAAAGCGGTATCTCTCAGCTTTAAAATGAGGTATAATATACGATCTTACTGTGAATACAATCTGAATAGTACTTACAGGCGCGATGACGTTCGGGAAACAACATTTGATGCACTGCCTTTTTTTACCTTTCAACTGGAAAAAATGCTGGAAGCTCAGCAATACTTGTAAGAGGTGGTTCCAGTAGTTCTGATATGGAAATCGTGACTCAAATGATACTGAACGTTCGGGACAGCCAAAAAAAAAGTGCAAGATCAAGAATTCAAAATACTGCTGGAAGAAAATTTTTGTCGTAAAATGCTTGAGCTCAGACAAGAACCTGGAGTAAATCGCGAGCCATTTCTAAAAGATTAACACAAACCAGAGAAAATTCAAAAGGAGAGCCAAGAAAAAGAATTTCTGACAAGCATTGTGACCTGTAACGAAAAGGGGATCCTCTAGGATCCTTCAAAGAGGCGAAAATCGTAGGTAAATTCTGGTGAGCTATGAATCAATACCACAAAACAAAATATTCACTCCAAGAAGGTGTGGTATATGATGACCTGATCTATTTGGATATTGATCTGGTCTGATCCCAGTATATTAATGAAGTATATTTATAAAAATTGTATGATAATTGTTTCTACATACAGTGCCTTATTGAAATATGAAACTACAGTGTAAAAACTTGTAGAATTGTAGTACTTTTAGCAGAACTACAAGGATATTTCTTAACTTGGTAACACCTTAACACCTCACAACGTGATAAAAGTAAACAATTTTTAAACCATTTACTTTGCCACTAGTTTGTTCCAATCGCATACAGAAACATACAGGTAAACCAGTAGAAAATGTTTTTTTTTTTTTCGGTTTTTTGCCACGATCTAAAACTAAAAAAAATATAAAAAAATCTGTTCTTATGTAAATAAAGAATCACTGGGTAAAAACAAAAAAACCAAACGGAGACAATTTTTTCTTCAAATGATTCTATTTCTATAGTAAATTTCCCTAACAAACAAAATTTCAAAAAATACCAAAAAAATTTTCTTAAATAAATACAAACTTTTTATTGTTTAACGTTAACGAAACGTGAACAAAAACAGTGATTCTTCATTTACATAAGAACAGGTATTTTTGATATATGTTTTTGAGTTTTAGATCGTGGCGAAAAACCCAAATAAAAAAAAATTAACACGCCACAATCATTCAGACAATAATATTTTAACAGACATTTTAGTGCTATGGCAGTACCTTTCAATACACTATTCATGTTTAAATGACTTCGAGTTAGCGTAATTTTTTTTCGTGCTGTAAACATGTCAAATTTAGCGCAAAATAAAGAGTATCTGCAACACGTACTATTTTTCTTGTTCAAGCAAAAGAAAAACGCTACTGAAAGCTGTCGTATACTCCTATGCTTGTGGAAACTTGAAGTGATAATGTCCCCACGCAAGACGCTTGTGGGTGTTGGTTTAGACGATTCAAAAGTGGTGATTTCGACTTGAAAGACAAAGAACGCCCAGGTCAGCCGAAAACATTTGAAGATGCCGAATTGCAAGCATTATTGGAAGAAGACTATGAACCATTTGTGATTGTCTGCATGCCATGGGCAAAATCCAGAAGACAGGAAAATGGTGACCAAATCAGTTGAACGACATATATATGGAAAAGCGAAAAACCATGTTCGAAGTTTTGCTTTTTCTGAAGGAAAACTTTTTTGCATCGGATAGGGACCGGAAACGACAAATTTTTGTTCTCTATATTATCCTTATATGGATTATTCGCCCTATATATAATAAATCTATTCCGAAAATAGTCGAGAATATATGAGTTTAATATAAAATAAAAGAGAAAAATAAGATCACCGATTCCATAAGTCCCAACTATAAAACCAAAAAAGAACAATACTAGAAGAAGAAAATAAAAATAAACGACAATGCCCGTCAAGCACAACGGTCTCTATGCAAAATAACAGTTGATGGTCACTGTAAACAATGTCATGCGGAAAAATCTGAAGAAATAGTAAAAAATATCGTCCATTAGGATAACATGCCACTAAAAATGAGAACAATAAATGATTTATACGTAGACCAACCAAAAAGTTTCTAATGCCTGAATGATTTTTTTCTTTTCTTTCTCCTTTATTTGGGTTTTTCGCCACGATCTAAAACTCAAAAAATAGCATATATATATATATATATATATATATATATATATATATATATATATATATATATATATATATATATATATAGTCTGAAAGCTGTATATCTCATCTATAAAACGAGACCACCATCATTAGAATCGATCAACAGATTGTCAAGTTATAGCGCTTAAAGCGACAGTACCTTTTATCACTTCGTCACGAAAACACGATGGAATACAGAGAACGATTACATTTTATTTCAAGCTCGGTAAAACTTTTACAGAAGCATTTGAATTGATAAAAAAAGTTTATGGTGATGATTGTTTATCCCGTACACGTGTGTTGGAGTGGTATAAACGGTTCCAGGACGGTCATGATACTTTGGAAGACCAGTTCCAATGCTAGGCCGGTCAAAAAAAACAAGAATCGCGATGAGTTGATGGAAGAAGTGCGTGAAATGTTCACCTACGATGCAAATTGGACTGTAAAATGGATAGAGGGGGATTTTTAATACGACCAAAAATATAAAATATAATTGAGCGCCGGAAAGTGGGTTGTTATTGCACTACAATGCACCATCTCATAGGAGCAAATGTTTGTGAAAAAAACAAATTTGTGTGCTCTAACGTCCTCCGTATTGACCTGGTTAATCTCCGCGTGACTATTTCCTGTTCTCGAAACTCAAGCTGACCATGAAAGAAATGTCTTATGACAGTGTTCCACAAGCCCAAGAAGCAGTGACGAAGGTTTAATTAATTATCTAATTAATTAATAATTAATTTTCAAATTAATTATTCTTTAGATATATAATTTAAAAGTGTATTTTTTTACGTAGAATCGAGGATCTAGATAGAAAACAAATATAGAAAATGGACATCTAGAAAAACTAATTATGTTACAATAATTTTTTGTAAAGTTCTAATGGTGAAATTGAATGATATAAGTTTATAAATAATTATTTTGCAAAAAATAATAAAATACGTATTTTATTTCTGACAATTTAAACGAATAAACAATAATTTTGAGAAATTAAATTTATTATAAAATTTTATAGAATTTTTAATTTTAAAATTTGCGACAAAAATACTATCGAACAACTAGAAATCTGTTTTACCACTGCCATAGTTTAGCTACTATGCAATATTTATTGCACGGTGTATTGCAGAGATTAAATATTAGAAAAATAAATAATATCAAATTTTTTAACGCAAATATTGATACAAATATTAGAAATATTCGAAAATAAATGCTTTGTTTTTGTAATTTATTTTTCTACATAAAATATGAGCATATTAAATACTCACCCTTGTAATGCACAGTGATTCTACAATTAAACAGTTAAAATAATGATTATCTAAAACACAGTTTAATATAAAATACATTAAAACACAATTGGCGTCGCCAGTCTGTCGCAATACGTCACCATCATGTCGGTGACGCGAACCCATAAGTTTTGCCCCTACTGAAAAATCGTTCAATACGGCTAAAGAAGTTTTCAGTTGAAAAAAGTTGGCAAAATAAATAATTGTTTTTTTTTATTTAAAACGTTTCATTATTTTTCCGACATACTTTGTATATCACGTTTCAGTGAAATAGTCTATATTTTATTTTTTAAATGCAATTTAAATGAGAAACCAAGCTGGACAAAGGAAATAGCACAAGTCCGATAAGGTTTTTACAGATAACCGGCTTGTTGGCAACGCCACAGGTAGGAATTGGATTTGATTGAATCAGAAAAGGGCCAATTTGGTCAGGAACACGACTCGGCACTCCGGATCTCGTTCCAGATTCCGATCACGACTGTGCCGGGGATTTTCTTCATCGAGCTAAAGCCCTCTCCGACATTCGTTATTCGTATAGATATTTGCACTTCGAGTCTGGCTCTTGTGTAGCGCGCTCTGACTATGGACTGGGTATTTTTCCTCGTTTGTCGCCATTCACCAACAAACCGATCATCTAATTCAATTCAAGACATATTGAGTTGCCCGGAAAGTACTTTCGGCTTTCACAAAGAGATGGCACTGGTTGGTATTTTATGTATGTACGTTCTGTCTGACATTAAGTGTGGCCATAAGTAATATCATTCCTTTCAAAATGTTCTAAAAGCATTGCTATCTACTGGTAATAATTTATCTGGAGTGACCGTTAATAATTCTTAATTTTTCCTTAAAAAAAGCAAAACGCTTGTGGGCGTTGTTTTAGACCATTTAAAAGTCACCCATTTCGATGCGAAAGACAAAGAACGCCCAGGTCAGCCGAAGAAATTTACTGAAATTGCCGAAAAGACTTAGAAAAAATGCTTGAAAAAGATGCCGAATTGAAAGCATTGGTGGTAGAAGACGATATACCAATTCAACAACGAATGGCAGAGATGTTAAATGTTGGTCGCTGAACCATTTGTGATCGTCTGAATGCCATGGTAAAGATCCAGAAGGATCTTTACAAGATCAGGAAGGAAGTTTTGTTTTCTCGGTAAGCAATACTTTTTTGCATCCGATTTTTTACCATTCTCCCAAATTAAACGGGTTTTTTTAAGAAAAAAAGAATTATTAACCACCACGCCTGGTAATTTCATTGGATTCGAGGACTGTCTGGGGTGAATATTATTATTATTGTTAGGAAAAAACTCACTGCTTCAAAGACACACCTACATGTGTGCCTAATTTTTCTCGGATGTTTTCCCACCATCATTGGTTATCAGTACCTTGGTACAAACAAACACAATAACTTCTCTTATCTTTGAAGTCACTCCACTTGTTTCTTTTACTCGATCTAATACATTGTAAAAGATACATTACCAGTTTAAAAGTCACTCTGCGCTCATATTTTGAATATACCGAGAACTGTTCAAAAAAATAAAACATTTTCCTTTTGTTTCAAGTTCCGTCCTGCATAAACTAAATATATTCCAGAAATTGAATCCCATTAAGAAATATTGATGCAATAAAAAAGGCCAAAATAACGTTTCTGACTCCTTAAATCTCGACCACCGAAATCATAACATCTCCATGGGTATAAATATAAAAACAAACGACGGTGACGTCCAAGCGAACCATTTCCATGCAAAGTAACGGGTCACGGTCATTCTGGGATTCGACGTTTGGCCAAAGTGTTCCTTTATGGGTCATTCCTCGAATCTGTAACCATTTCCCAAGACCTTATCGAACATTATATAAAGTTAAACAAAGCAACGTTATGGGGGTTAGTCGAAAACTTGCATCTGGTAGGTAATATTTACTATGGTATGGAGGATATATCTTACACCTCGTATAACATGATGATATAAGCTTTGTGTTTTATTAAAATTATATATATAAAATATATATATATATATATATATATATATATATATATATATATATATATATATATATATATATATATATATATATATATATATATATAGGATTTGAAATGCAAGTCAGATGCACTTAAGATATTGCAGGACAAACACACAGCACTACAGGCAAGGATCAACAGACAGAGGACAGGAAGAGTGATTCCGGAGGAGGAAAGGAAATTACGATCAGAGTGGATGAAGAAGTATTGGGCTGAGAAGAGAAGAAGGGACCTGAACCATAACTTGACTAGAGTGGTCCTATGCAGACCATAAAGTTAAAATAAATAAATAAAATAAAATATATATATAATATATATATATATTCTGCATTTGCTTTCTGCATTAGTAGCTAGCGTGTCTTCTCTGATATATTTTCTTATAGTTTTGCAGAGCTCAGTATACTCGACCCTTCTAAAACGACTACCTGCATTTCTCAATGCCCGTCGTTTCTTCATTAAATCAATAGTCTCACTGGAGATTTTTGTCTGTTTGAAGCATTTTTCTTTTGGTGCTATTGAAGCAGCCGTTCGAAGCACATTGTTGGCGATTTCTTCATATTGAACTGACCTTTCCATCTCCTCCGGATCTTGTAACACAACAAAGCTGTTTGACAAAACAATCTGAAAATCAATGCCTGTCTCCAGCAGTTTCCCAGAACCCACTTTGCCTTCACGTTCTCTTCGACAGTTAATCCTAACTTTTACTTGTACCATTCGGTGGCCACTTCCAACATTAAAATTGTTAAGGACAGTACAATTGCAAAATATTGTTTTATCGTTGGTCATGATGTAATCAGTTTCACTTGTGAGTCCATATATATATATATATATATATATATATATATATATATATATATATATATATATATATATATATATATGGCTCTAGGTAATGCAATTTGTCACCTTCCAGTCGAAAATGATTGATCTCTCATGCTGCTGCTTCCCTCAATTACTTTCGAATATCAGTAGGAATCTGACTGATGAAGACTCTAAGACAAAAAAAATATGGACCAATAACTTATCTGCATTAAAAGCGATTTAAGGCAGGAGTTGTTTTCTAGTTCTAATGATGAAATTGAATGATATAAGTTTATAAATAATTATTTTGCAAAAAAAAACAAAACGCGTATTTTATTTCTGACAATTTAAACGAAAAAACAATAATTTTGAGAAATTAAGTTTATTATAAAATTTTAGAGAATTTTTAATTTTAAAATACGCGACAAAAATACTATCGAACAACTAGAAATCTGTTTTACCACGCTAGTAAGAAAACTCCTTAGCCACTATGCAATATTCCTTACACGATGTATTGCAGAAATTAAATATTAGAAAAATAAATAATATCAAATTTTTCAACGCAAATATTTATACAAATATTGGAAATATTCGAAAAGTAATGCTTTGTTTTTGTTATTCATTTTTCTGCACTGCATTTTCTGCACAAAATAATGATTATCTAACAGACAATTTCATTTAAAACACATTAAAACAGAGTTTATAAGTTTTGCCTCTACCGAAAATAGCTCAACGCGGCTAAAGAAGTTTTCACTTCAAAAATCAAGTACAAATCCGAAATAATTAACTTACAATATAATCAAATAATTAATATTTAACTTGCCCCCAAAATAAGCACGATAATTTAATAAACTCCCATACCAATGAAATACACCATATCCTCATAAGTATTTGGAACAAAAAGAAGTTTTGAGTCTACCCTCGTATGGGACCAAAAAACGTTTGTCATGTCGGAAACAATGCGGAAATGCGTCACCAGAAACGAATAGCTTTTATTTTCTTCGCTGTTTGTCTCGTAATTCTTTCGTTCTGGTCCGCGGAGTGATATTTTTTCTGAAATTAATTCCCAGTTGGGTAACATATGTAAATCATTCCTGGAAATTTAAGTTTGGAACGTAATCTGTAAACAAGGATATGTTTCATAACAATGGAGAATAACAACATGCTTCATGACGTTGTATCACTCAAAATACAAAGTATTGGGACTGATTCAATAAAACCCCCTATTATGACTTTCTTTTTTGTATGTCTAGGGTATGTTTTTCTTCACACATGTTTAAAGCGTTTCGGATACTGTTGCCAAATTTCAATTCTTCTTCTTTTGACACGTCCTGGATCTCTTTCGCTTTTGGTCTTTCGTCACGTGCATTTTTTGTCACTCTGTTACTTTTAGCATTCTGTACCCGTTCTGATTTTTCAAATTGTCTGTTATTTCCTTCATGGCTAAATCAAACAGGGGCTGGATCGTCCCTTTGACCTTTGTTTTATTCCTACTGGGCAAAGAAGTTCTTGTGTAAGCAGGTCTCCAGAATTTTTGTTATTGTGATAATCATACAGCATACAGCAACTGTCAGTACTGTCAGTATGATGAGATGTTACAGGAATTATTCACTATGCTTCACAGCTTGATATACTAAACATGGCTTTGATTCAAAAACGTCCAATACTGATTAATTGAAAAGGTATGATTCTGCAACTTTACATATAAGACATCACAGTGCCAGAATCACCAAGTAAAAATCAATGAGTTAGACTGAGAAGTACATCCCCACCCACCGTATTCTCCTGATCTTTTCAAATCTATACAACACTTTCTTCGTACAAAAAAAAATCTGCTACGACAGTTATCAAAGCTGAACTCAAAGAATGCAGTTCTTCAACATGACTCCCATTTTACAAAAAGGGAATGGAAAGTTCAGAGAGCTGGACGAAGATCGTCAACGAAGATGGAGATTTTATTGTAAATATTAAAACTTTACTAATGGGAACGCCTAATACCAGAAACAATGGAGACAGACAAGAATAAATCTAATATGGCAGATAACAAGACACGTTGTCATGATCAGTTCATTGCTTTTTATACTCTATGTCCTGGAGTGGAATCGATCCCCTCCAGCATTTATCACAGTAATTAATTTTTCAGAGCAAAACACCATATTTTATTTCCGTTCAGTTTCTTTCCTTTAACTCATTTTAATATATTATTAAAAATTAAAATCTCCAAATGTAGAACGTATGTCGACACATCACACTAAATAATGCGGATAAAAATTCCATCCCCTCGCCACAATTTTTACATCTTTGATCGGACGTTTACCTCCAGCGATCGTAGGCCACGTCTCGTCGTTGGCGTTACATGTTTAGTTGGTTGCCAGAATTCGGGGGTTTAACTGCTTTCTAAAACATGCGATTTGGACGTAGATTCCCTGCGACCGAGCGTATCGGTAATTAGTTTTAAACGCTGATTTGGCCAGTATGGAGCCTTTGATATGTCTCGCGTCGCGTATTTCGTTCGCCTCGCATATACTTGTTTTGATTTGGGATTTGCTACATACGTTTGCTAAATAGTCAACTTTTAATTACAAATATGAAGATGTCTGATTTAAAATAGTTAATAATGACTAATTTAAGTTTGGAGGAGAAAGTTGAATTAAAAACTAACGGTCGTCTCACACCCGTGTTAAATCTGAGTCCAGTTCGAAAAGAATGTCAAAATAGGGCAAGTTTTATGCGAAAATTTGACAGTAAACTATATGTGAAAGTTTTCCGACGATAGAAAAAGAAGATTTTTTATTCAAGGCCCGATATTTGTCAAAATGAAGACATTAAAGGCTGTTTAAAGATATTAAATTTTATTTTGAATATGGAACTGGATACAGCTTTTAAAAAAATCACTAAGGCATTGAAAATACTAGTGACTATACCGATGACCACAGCCGAAGCCGGCTTTGAACTTGATTAAAATATATTTAAGAAATTCATTGGGGGAAGATAAACTAAATGCTTTAGATTTGTTAAATATTGAGAGTGTTATGGTCAAACTAAATCCGGACTTTTATGAAAAAGATATTGAAAAATTTATTTTGGACAAAAATGGAAACTACGAAACGGTGCTATTCACTGACAAAAATGTGTACAATAACCCTTTTTTGTCAGGGGGGAAATCGGGGGGAAATCCTCCAATGTTCTTGTAAGAAGTAACAATACAAAATATTAATGTTTTCCTGGTTTACCTCCTGTATAGGGTTTCAGTAGCATGAAAAGTAAAAAGGAGGACGTGGAAAGCAAAAAAATCTTCAGCAGCTCTATTTTCTTCTACGACCTCCCACTTTAAAAACCCAGGAGCTGCCACTGTTTGCAAGCATTATTGGACGAAGACTCATACGTTGAAACATTTGGCAGCGGCATTGAATGTTGTCCAATCCACCAGTGCTGAATGTCTGCACGCATTGGGAAAAATCCAGAAGGAAGGAAAATGGGTTCCATATAAATTGAAGGAAAAAGACATTGAAATGCAAGGTGGATCCATTTTGACAACCCAGAGCACTTACTTTCTTACGAAAAAGAGAACATCTGGCTTGATGAATGCTTGGACTTAAAAAACCAAAAGTTCTTTTGGCGCGGAATGCATGTTTTGCAAATGGGAAAAGTAATATCTAACGACGGCTAATACTTTGATTATTAAAGTAATTTGTTATGGAAATAAACGCTCAAATTTGGCAAAAAAATCGACATTATTAACTTAAACACTTATTATTTCTCAACGTAGAGCAATCCCCTTCTCGAAAGATTATTCCCAAATTAAACGTTCTCAAACACAAGCTGAAAAACCGAGACCGACGACAGAAGGCACGAAAATAATTAAGCGGAATTAGTTCTGACGTACGGGGTGTATATTTAGAAAAGAAAATTATGTTTTTCTTCGTACGGTACCGGCACTGGCTCTTTCAACTGTACCGCCGCCCATCATAATCCTCTTACTTTGACATGGACGAGGACTTTTATCATGTTGACTTGTTACGGTTCGATTTTTCTTAAGCTTCGAGTCTCTGGTTTTGGCGCGAAGCATTTGGAAATACGAATCAGATGTTTCAAAACGAGGTATAATAAACGAGCGCACTCTGAACATAACCTAAAAAATCAATTGTAGACGCGATGTCGTTCGAAAAACAACATTTAAGGCACTGCCTTCTTTGTTGCGAAAGCTCAGGATATGATTTTTGTGACCTTGGGACATAATACTGTTTTATGCTAATAAGTGATATAAGTCCTAAAGATTTGAAACTGGGCAGAAATATTTCTTACTTCACAGACATTCACTAAGGACAGGTTATACGAAAATACGCTCCCAAGACGGGTGCGGGGGAATAAACCAGCTTTCTAATTGTAAGTACTACAGACCTGAAACTTGGTAGGAATTCTCCTTATACTTCATGAAAATTGATCAGGTTAGGTTAATGCCATCTATCTAAATGGTGTAGAAAGTGAGCATTAAAGAATAAATTCACGTACCATAATCGACATTAATATTAAGAGAATGAAGAATACACTGAGTAGTGTCTGAATGATCGTGGCGTGTTCACATATTTTTTTCTTTATTTGGCTTTTTCGCCACGATCTAAAACTCAAAAAATATCAAAAATATCTGTTATGTAAATATTTATGTATAATATTTTTGATATTTTTTTAGTTTTAGATCTTGGCGAAAAACCCAAATGAAGAAAAAAATATAAGAATACACTGACCTCCATGTCTTTTTGAAAAAAATAAACTAACAATTAGAACGATTGAGATTTGAATTTTTTTATTTTCATAGCTTCAAATAGTTTCATTATTTTTCATTTAATCTATGTGAATGTAGTTCAAAGCAGTCTAAATTAAATTGGTAGACACAAGAAAATAAATTCCTATAAAAAGAAACATAATTCGTTTAATAAATTTAATTTAATTTTATTAAACATGGATTCCCGAAATATGAATTTGGAATGGTTAGTTTCTCAAGCAGATTCGATATTTGGAAATCTAGCTTGCTCTCGTGATATAAACCAAACGATTAGCAATTAAGAGTAAATGACTATTAATTTTCAATTAATTTAAAATGAAATGGAATTAAGTTAAAATAGATCAACACCGTAGTAGATCAAAATAAGCGTATTTAGTCAATAAATGTGTTGGCAAATGCTAATCATTAAAAATATATAAAATATAAAAATATTAAAATATATAAAATTTGTGTGACTATAGTTTCGTAAACGATTTTACATTCTCAAACACTACTTTAAAACTAAGGTTTTACAGCTGTTTATCTAATCTATGCACCTAATTTTATACTTTTATTGGGGTTATTTTTTTTTTACAATATTTTAAATAGTGGAGAATTTCGGAGATCCGTCTGATCGTTTAATAGCTGTCTAGACGGATCTTTATTATATTTACAAATTTCAATAGCTTCTAAAATGTTTAATTTTTTGCTTTTGGGCGCTGTATGTAAAATTTTCAAGTTTGTAATCTCGGGAAATATATGTCCGGTATTTATGAAATGGTTCGCAAAATTAGAGTGTTGTTTCTTTAATATGTATGCGGATTTATGTTCTTTGTATCTGGTCTGGAAATTTTTGCCGGTTTGTCCAACATAGCAGCAACTGCACTCGTTGCAACTATCTATATATATATATATATATATATATATATATATATATATATATATATATATATATATATATATATATATATATATATATACATATATATATATATATATATATATATATATATATATATATATATATATATATGTATATATATATATATATATATATATATATATATATATATATATATATATATATATATATATTAAATAAAAATGAACTATCACAAAGTAACGGACAAATCAATCAATAATTTTTAAGATATAGGGTGTTGAAAATGAAACTAATTTTTCGAAAAATTGACATAATTTAAAAACCGTTGAAGATATCAGGTTCAAAATCGGGGTAGTTGGGTTTTCAAAGGCGATAAACCTAGGCTTGAACCTAGTTCCTAGAGGGCGCTTGCTATCTACTTCGTGAGAAATTAACTCGCTCATATTTTTTTACCCTATAAAGCTGGAAATATTTTGTCTTCAAAATAGAGAAGAGTCGTAACTTCCACGTAAAAAAGGTACCCTTGGTTAATATCGATATCTCACGCCGTTTGCGAGATATTCGTGTTCGAATAGTCCTTTGCATCTCTTGTCGATGGCTGAAAAATATACAATTCGCAAAGTGTGCCTTGGATACGAGGAAAAAAAAAAACATTAAAATGGGTGGGGCTTCCTCCCAATCAAGCAACTAACGAATGTTCATATATATATATATATATATATATATATATATATATATATATATATATATATATATATATATATATATATATATATATACACCTTCTAAAAACACTATTATTTATAAACTCCTGTTACGAAGCTACAAACCTGACTCAGATGTCAATATGTAAGATGTTAAAAATACGACGAAGTTTATTTAAAATGACAGTTTTTTGAAATTTACTTCAATAGGCTTTGATAGTGTCAACCGTTTACCTAAATATACTGTCGCAGACTCTTTGTTAAGTGATGCGTCACATTTGAGAAGATATTTTCTTCATTTCTGATAACATTGGCCGCTTGTTGAATTTTTTTATAAAAGTTCGTCTCGTGTATTGATTTCATCATGATGAACTAAAGACTTCATATGACCCCACAAATAAAAGTCTAACGGATTAATGCCTGGGCTACGAGGTGGCCAAGGAAATTAAGCCTATCGAACACACCGTCACAGATGTTATTTCAACATTGTATTCGAAGTTGAGTGTAACATTGAAAAAAGTAGAAAAAACCAAAGAAAGTTACTGATTATTATAAGTTGTTTTAGCTGTAATGTTTAATTGTTAAATATTTCTAATTAATTTTTAGTAATTTCTTTAGTTTTTAATTGAATTATTTTTGCAGATTATTATGAGAAAAATAAAAATTTAATCAATATTGGATACTCGGCGTATGTGCCTACGTATGTGTATAAAATTATATATGTCGATCATTTTTATATTCAGTTAAGGCATTATTTATTAATATATTTGGTTAAATTATTATTTCCAATTATTTTTTTTAATATTTGAAGTTTTGGTGAGATTTTATTTGATTTTTGTTAATATCAAGTCTGTTCCGGAGTTCCGTAATGGGTCAGTCAACTATTGTTATTTCTTCTATATATTAATTGAAATTAAATAATAATTATTTTTTTTATAATGAAAATATTTTTTAACTCGAAATAGTTATTCATTACTAAATTTCAAGTTACGCCCATCTAAGCGGCCGGGTAACGGCTAGTATGTTATGTAATTGCTATATATTGTTATATTATGTTTTTTTTTTAATTTTAGCCATGATTTGTGTGCAAATATTTTTTTTCACCTACTGTAACTTGATCACTGTCAATTTCTATCTTCTCCTTGATTCCGGAGATGCCTGAGGCAAACGGTTTTCTATTTAAACCACTAAATTTAGTGTTGCCTGATCGCATCGCAATTTTTACTATCACTTCAAGAGCTTCGAGGTAGTAAAATTGTCAAACGATCCCACAGGGGGGGACACCGTCTAGACGTTCTTTGTCATCGGTGGATATTTCATAAAGGAGCCAAATAAGTTTATACGGTATCGCTTATGGCGAATGGAAATTATCTCGTTTATACAAAGTTGCCGTTTGGATATGTTTTAAGTACGAAGCTTAATCGTACCAACGGGATTTTACCTCTTAATTATACCGGATGATGCGGTTTAATTGGCCTTAAACAATATTTTTTATTAAGTATGCTGTGGTAAAAAAAAAACCTGTGTATATTAATTAAGCTTATTAGTTTGAGTCAGGTATGTAGCTTCGTAACAGGAGTTTATTTTTTGGTGGATATTATACCCGGTGATTGTTTATAATGGTGTTTTTAGAAGGTATATATATATATATATATATATATATATATATATATATATATATATATATATATATATATATATATATATATATATTACAATTACTAGGTTCTCGGGTAGAACCGTATTTTAGATTTATAAAATCTCGACGTCCACTTTGAAGCCATTTTCAAGAGAATCTAGTTGATTTACTCCGAGGCCTCAATCTGCCTACTCCCCAGAGTTCACAACCAGAAAAGAATGTGGACGGCGCGACCTCTGTATTAATAGGTGAGCTTGAAGGTGGAGCGCTCGGTTGTGGGGTGGGGGTGAGACGTTTACTAGAAGGGTTTCGGATGGGCAATTTGGAAATAAACGGTTTCCATGTATTTGGAACTCTAAGACCGTTGTCCCTCTTGTTTAAGCAGTCTGGACGTTTTTCGATCTCAATTGCTTCACTAATTATGCGGGGTTTGTAGGAATATATAGGTGCCATTACTTTGGTCTTGTCGAAATCTATTTTGTGACCCGTTTGAAGATGATATTCTGCTAAAGTCGAGGAGAAATCAGATTTTCGGACGGCGAGAGAGTGCTCGTATATGCGATTTTGGATACGTCTATTAGTTTGACCGATATATGATTGGGAGCAGCCAGAACAAGGAATCTCATAGACACCATGTGACTCTTGTGGAAGTAAATCAACTAGAGTTTCTTGATAATATATATATATAGCCGAAAACGTCGAAACTTTAGAAATCTAAAACGCGGTTTTATCCGAGAACCTAGTAATAGGTAAGGGGTTCATTTTTCTCGGAGTTCTATATTCATTTCGAAAGATAATGTTGTTGGCAACACTTTTGCTGAAGAAAATTATTTCGTAGCTTCAAAAATAAAAAAGAAATTCTGAATTTTTTGAAACTTGCATTTTGGCCAAAAAAATTGTGCTTCGTATGTTGGGACAGTTATAGAAATACACAAACAGTCAAATAATAACGCAAGATTTTTAAAATTTATACCCGATTTATTTATTTAAAGGCCATGAAAAACAGAATAAATAAAATCAAATACATGCTAGTCTTCGGCAGAGTCGCGATTTTGGCAGGTATAGTAGCGGCGAGTCATATTTACACACTTCATATGAAATGGTTGCTGGCACTTGTTATATTCAACGCAAATCATAGAAATCGCAATATGCAAATCATAGAAAAATCAACATTCGACGATGACGATGATTTTCGCACTAGTTTGGCAGTCTTAGCACTGGTTTGGTTGGCGTTTCTTGTGTTGATTGTCGTCGCTTCTTTGCACTGTCTTCCTTCTTCTTTCGCTTTTCTTTGAGCACGGCAACATTTTCTGATAAAGTGAGAATGGTGTTTTCATTTGCTTACGCCCGCAGTCGGACTTTTTTAAAGGTGTTGCTGATCTAACTGGTCCTAGACAAAGCTCTAATTCTAGATAAAACTCTGATTGTGACATGATTGTTTCGTTGCACTTGATGTTGTTGCCTTTCATCTACAGCAACATTCATGAAAATAATACGCTACTGTTCTTCGTTCAGGTTGTTCGCAAATATGCGCGTTTTCGAAAAGCCAGACTTGATGTTCTTTGGAGTCAAGGTTAAACCCAGAGTTTACAAAAAATAAGTTCGGAGAGACGCCGAATATCTAATGCCTTTCCAACATTAGATTTTTGCCAACCGCTACATTCGGTAGTATGCCTTGGCTGGACCATAAACTGAAACATCCAATGGTGGCATTTTGTGAGAACAATGAGGTGAAAAAAAAAGCACATGAACAGCGTTTTTCAATGCCCAGTCAACTACTTCAATAAATAAGTGAGACGTATGATTATCAAGATGAAACAGTGTCGGTTTGTCTGTCGATGAGAAGCTGTGTTTGATAAAATGCTTCATATATTTGACAAATTCTTCCTGCTGCATCCAACCAGATTTATTGCAGGCGGCATAGCTTCCTGATGAGATATTATCCATGAAACAGCTTTACTATTTTCTCGGGAAAATAAAGAAAGGCGGGAATAGAATTTCCGGCCGCATTTACGACAAGCGCCATAGTTGCAATAGTACCACGTTCTTGCAGTTATCTGCTGTCAAAGTCATGTATTCATGCAATCAAAGTAGAGTATTAAAAAGTTAAAGTTAATGTATACAGTTTGAAAGGTGATTACGTTAGAAAAATTGAAAACAACAGAAATATTCAATTATCTGTGACAAAACGAGAACATTTCATATGACACTCGTATATGGTAACTGATGAATTCAACAAAAACATCTAATTTGATTTCACTGTAAAAATAATCAATTTCTTGGATGTAAAAGCTTCATCAACTTCAATGTTCACGCTATATTTGTCTTGCAGCGCCAGAATCCAGCACAATGGGCCTTGATGGAACTATCAAACCTAATCAACGGATCGGGCGTGGCATCGCCTTCATACTTAATGAAATAAAGACGTTTCTAGGGCATGCAGTAAAGGCTTTCACCTAGATTATCGGAAAAAAAGGGAAGCGAATTTGACTAGAAAGGGAACGAAAAAGGGGCACGCTGTACGAATATCCTGGTTTCAAAGAAAAAGAATAAAAATAATGATAGGCGCATTCACCATCACGTCAATAAGATTTAGTTCTATTAGACATTGAGATTAATTATAACAATTAAAACTGGCCACACTATCTTATTAATTAAAGTGGTGTATAATTGGAAAGTTAGAATATTTAAAGCGTTTTTAATCGCTCTACATAACACATAGGACAGAACATTTTAAAGGTAAATTTGAAGAGGTTTACCACTAAAGTCCAAATCACTTTTTTTAAATCTCGACGCGCGTTTCGCTAACCATGTTACTATCATCAAGTTTAAAAAGTAATTTGGTGAGTTTAGCTTGCTTCAAACCAAAGGTTCCGATAGAAGAATTGATGTTAAAGTAAATATGGGTCATTTCAACTTGCTATTTTTGATTTGAAAAAAAATATGACTTGGCGCCAATTGAACGATGTTATATTCCACACGTAATGGCATACATGGGCCTTTTAAATAAAATATAATTTTGTTAATACCTCACACAATTTCGACCCGCCTTTGTTGAAAAAAACCCTATATAATAACACAACAATATGGGAACAGTTTTTTTGAAGCAGATGCTGGACATTGGCATTAGGCATCCATAATTTTGCTACTGCTATAATCGAGAGCTATATTAATTATACAGATAACACTTGCTCGGAAAAAGATTTGACGTCTGATCTTAAATAATATAACACACCCATGTTTAAGACAAAATCACTCAAACAATATTGCCTTTCTCTTTTGAGTGCTTTTGAATTTCCACAGTTAGAAAGTAGTTCATCATCAGATTGAGAATCATTAACAGTTGTACTTATATCGCCAGGGCCAATGATTATATAATGAAAAACACACCAGTTTTTAGAAGAAAACGTGCAAGATACTGGACTTTGTATAGGTAGATAGAAAGATTTCATGCGTTTTGTTTCTCTTCTACATTTACCATTATCGCTTCCAACAATGTTTTTATTTATCATTACCATTCGCCATACATTCTTCAACTCTCAAAAAGAAAAAACATGAATAACAAAATTCATTCAAAATATTGAAATAATCGTGACAGTATAACGTCCTGTCACCAAGAAAAAATATCACTAACTTAAATTTGAAGAGATTCACCATTAAACACCAAATCAGTTTTTTTTAAACTGCTTGACGCACGTTTCGCTAACCATGTTAGCATCATCAGAAAATGATTTAATCGTAATAAAATCAAAATTAGATTAAATCATCTCCTGATGATGCTAACATGGTTAGCAAAACGTGCGTCGAGCAGTTAAAAAAGTGATTTGGTGTTTAGTGGTAAATCTCTTCATGTTTAGTGTTTCACACCAAAGGGTCCAATAGAAGAATTAAACAACTAACTTCTCAACTAAAACGCTTCTATTACCGGAAACAGGCATATTGCAACATAGCTGAATGCTATTGATCTTTGATTTGGTCATTTTGCCTTTTTTCAACTGTGATGAAGTTGGAGCCGTATTCGTATTCAAAATTCGAAGACTCGTCACCAGTAATGACACGTTCCAAAAATGAGGGTCATTTTTAATCCGCCCCAACAAGTCAAAACATGTTTCTGCCCCGTTATCTTTTTGATCTTGTGAACGGTTTTTCGGAAGCACTTTCGCGTAGATCTTCTTCATCCTCAATTCTTCTTCTTGTTCTTTGCCTTTCTAATATGGAATGATCCACATAGGTTTATCAAAACTATTCTTCTTCCGATGTTGAGGTCCAATACTACTTCCATCATTTTGGAGGTCTTCCTCTTGTTCTCTTTCCTGTTGATCTGTTGTGTTTTGCGCCTTTCACAACTCTGTTGTTTTCAATTTGTTATAAATGTTCTCCTGTGTATTATCCATTTTGACACATTTTTTATTTCATTTTAATATTCGCTTTGTATTTTGTCGTTATAGAGTATTTTGTAGTAAGAGTATTTTCCATATGACCCAGTCGGGCACCTAACAAAATGTTCATTTGGGCGGAGACGCAGGTTGTTGTGTGTTCCACATGAGATTGTGGAACCCAGCAGTTGAGTGTATGTAACTCTCAGCTACTGCAGTCTCGTTGGACGCTCTTCAAAGAAGTCTTACATTGCATATATATACACGATATGACTCTAGCGAATTCAAACTCGTACTGAAGACGCATCAGATATTGGCCTCCCTCAACTCCAAAGGGGAAGCCAACGATGCTGCTACTTCGCTACAATTACTTTATTTATACACCTATACATCCAAAGTATAAAATGAATCCAATAATTTTTTTTTCACGTTTCATGTGTTTTTTTTTGTTCTGCCGTATATATAGTTATGCATCTAAGCAGACTGAGATGAATAAGAACTCAACAAAGATAGTTCTTGTTTGGGATGGTTTATTATTTTTCATATATTTCGTTTATATAGACTCTTTTTACGATCTTCACAAGATTTATGTACTCAGATGTCGTTAATTGTTATTTATTTACATTCTTTTGTGTGGTTCTTTTTTTTATTAGTTTTCTTGCAATGTTACCCAACGAAAGAAACCATTCAAATAATTTTTTCATGTTCAGTAGTTAAATTTTTAATATATATATATAAACAGTATTTTAGTTACGCCTGCCTTCCTTCCGAACCTGAAGTGACTAATACTGTATAATTCGTCACTTCAGGATCGGTATAGCTTAGCGGTGGTTGAAAAAGGAATTAGAAGTAATCTAGAGAGTTATGATCTGTCCACTGCAACCATACTGATTTTTTTAGGTTGGTAGGAGTATCTATACATAAATCTATGTTATGCTATGTCTATAACTAAGGTGAGTTATGTGAATAAAACTCAAATGATTACCCTTATTCCGATGTTATTTCTAGTCTCAAAACGGCGTCCGTGAAGTGGTTTTTTTCAATCGCGGGGAAGAGAAAAAGCCACACGATCCCATGTCTGGTGAATATGGTGTTTCGTTTGAATGTTTGTGAAACCATCTGCTCTTGATATCTGCCGGAAGTTCCATTGTCATTTCGCTTGTTGCATTAAAAACTATAACCTCTT
Source organism: Cosmopolites sordidus (assembly GCA_031761425.1). Classification (NCBI taxonomy): domain Eukaryota; kingdom Metazoa; phylum Arthropoda; class Insecta; order Coleoptera; family Curculionidae; genus Cosmopolites; species Cosmopolites sordidus. The sequence continues at coordinate 1,135,616 of JARFXV010001052.1, read as the reverse complement.
TATAAAACATAATTTTGAAAATGTACAAATTTTGTGTTTTAATTTTTTTCCACATTTCCACACACATTTTTAGGATATTACTGTGTGGTGGTGGTTACTAGTACTTTATACACCCTGTATATAAGCAAAGGGTGAATTTGTGTAGAAAATTCGCGTGACGGCAATTAAGCAGGTCCCACATTTAACTTAATTCTTGTTAAAACGTCTACCCTTTTCATAAATACTTGAAATTCATTACTTTAGTAGATGAATCAAGCCTAGGATTGATTAAATTTTACGACTTTTAATCAGGATATTAAGCCAGTGGGGACGCTTGATTGTTTTTTGCTTTGATTAAGCATTGGATTAATTTTTCGAGGAGATCTACCAGATTATCTCAAAAAGTTCTCGATCTCGACAATATACCAGGTGTCCCATTAAGGATGGATCGCGGCCGTATCTTGAAAACTATTCATCCCACAGCTTTGGGGGCAAAAAAATTGTACTAAAAATGATCATGAGAAATTTACCAAAAATATTTTTAAGCTTCTAAAACGACCGCAAGAGGGCGTGATGAGCTAAACATTTTTAAAAATCATTTTTTTGTGTATTTTCAAGTGTTAACCGAGTAAGAAAAATCCTCAGTTATAATTAGCAAATTGCCTCATACAACTTTGTTTTGTGACATTTTGGGGGGGAGTTTTACCTATTGAGATAAAAAGTCATCTAATGTCCGTTTGCCAACCATTCCATTTGAAAAAACTGAACAAAACTTCAAAAAAACTATTGTTGAATGTAACGCCACCTCGCGGTTTCATTTATAAACTAAATAATTTATCTCCCAGATTATCTGATTGTCCCAGCAATTGCCTTTTAAATGAATCCAAATTGAGGAAAATCGGTTTAGGTAAACGACTTTTTATCTCAATAGGTAAAACTCCCCAATCCCCCCCCCCCCCCCAACCCCTCTATTTGTGAAATTACGACAAAATGTCATAAAACAAAGTTGTAGGAGACAGTTTGCTAATTATAATTGAGGATTTTTCTTACTCGGTTATCACTTGAAAATACACACAAAAATGATTTTTAAAAATGTTTAGCTCGTCACGCCCTCTTGCGGTCGTTTTAGAAGCTTAAAAATATTTTTGGTAAATTTCTCATGATCATTTTTAGTACAATTTTTTTTCCCCCAAAGCTCTGGGATAAATAGTTTTCAAGATACGGCCGCGATCCATCCTTAATGGGACACCTGGTATAGAAATATTACGGATGAGATTGTTTATTATTAATTAGCTGGAAAGGGAAGGGCGATAACACCTACCTTATTATGCACACTTGGCACTTGGTGAAAATATTTACTACGACGTGCTGTATTTGCTTAACATGTGTTCCATTCCCCATTGATTTGGAACTGTCGATGAAACTGCAATTCACGATAGGATATCATAATTAAAGCTATGATGAGAAACTATCACGATCAGTTCTTTTTGAATCATTGTTTGTCAATCTTGAAAAATTTCTATGTAAAAAAAATATAAGTAGATGCAATAATGAGATAATTATAATTTTGTTTTTATTGGTATATTTTTTGTTTCAGGTGAGTTCAGTATATCCAGAGTAATGTAAAATATCTTCCGTAAAAGCAGTTGAATATGAAGAACGGCTGCTGGAATACAGGTATTTATTTGATGGAAAAAAAAAAAAAAAATATATATATATATATATATATATATATATATATATATATATATATATATATATATATATATATATATATATATATATATCAGACTTTAAATATAAAACACTAGCAAAATTATATTCAAAATGTCTCAAACAACAAGAACTACCCAGCTTATGGAAAAATGCAGAAGTGATTCTTATACATAAGAAAGAAGCACTGGACGATTTAAAGAACTGCCATCCAATAAGCCTCCTATCAGTGGTGTACAAAGTTTTCACCAAGATAATATCCAAAAGAATACTAAGAAAACTTAATGACGCACAACCAAGGGAGCAAGCAGGATTCAGAAGTGGATTCAGTACAATGGATCTCAGCCAGGTCCTACAGCTGGTCATAGAAATACACAACGAATACACTATGCCACTGTGCTTGGCTTTTGTCGATTATGAAAAGGCATTTGATTCATTCTCAAAGCGGGCCATAATGGATGCACTGCTTAATCAAGGTGTAGAGAAAGCCTATGTAAATCTACTAGGATCGATATATGATGAAGCTATAGCGAAAGTTCACCTTGACGATCTTGAGGTTGGAATAAATGTAGAGTGGGGCGTACGGCAGGGTGACGCAATATAGCCTCTTCTTTTCTCAGCCTGCCTAGAAGAAGTGTTCCGTAATCTGGATTGGGAACAGGATGGAATAAGGATTAATGGTGCATACTTAAATCATCTTAGATTCGCAGATGATATCGTTCTTCTTTCACAAGACCCAGAGGAGCTGCAAAGACACGTACAAGATCTGCAAATGGCTTGGGAACCATTTGGTTTGAAAATAAACCAGAAGAGTCAGGTCATGTTCAATAAATTTGCTGAGAACAAAAGGATTTCTATTTTAGGAACGGATTTGGAAGTTGTGGATCACTAATATATATATATATATATATATATATATATATATATATATATATATATATATATATATATATATATATATATATCTTGGGCAGAGTGTTTCAATGGAAGGGGATACCGTCCGGGTGGTGGAACGACGCGTTAAATGTGACTGGCACACATTTGGCAGGCTCAACATAGTGTTTAAGAGCAAACTACCACTTTGCCTGAAAAGAAAAGTCTTTGATCAGTGTGTCCTGCCCGTTATGACATACCGGAGTGAGACCTGGACACTCACATCACAGTCAGTTCAAAAACTTCGAGTAGCACAGAGGGGAATGGAAAGATGTATGCTTGGCATTATTAGGCGGGATAGAAGGGCCTGCACATGGATCAGAGAGCAAACGAAAGCAATTGAAATGGAAGTGTCATGTAGCGAGGCGATGGGTCTGCGTCCAATGAAATAACAGTAGCTGGGTGTCATCATACACCCTACTGTTGGGTGCCACAATCTCATGTGGAACACTTAACACCTGCGTCATCGCCTAATGAACATGTTTCTTGGGTGCCAGACCGGGAACCAGCCCCACCCATCCCCTCAACCGGACGGCACACGCGTCGTCTCACGATGTACAGACTCTTCAGGGCGCCGACATACACCACACCATCAAGAATATAGGGAGACCCTATTCACAGCCAACAACCCATGCCCCCATGAAGAGTCTGTACATCGAGGGACGAGGCGTGTGCCGTCCAGTTGGGAGATGGGTGGGGTCACGTGCCTCAAGACGACCTAAGTTAATTTTTTGATAAAATCGTAGTTTTTTGTAAGTATCTCTTAAAGCATACGGATTTGAGAAAAAGATATAGAAACAATTTTGTAGGAAATTAAATTCTCTACAAAAAAGGTTCTTTCCGTTTTCCTCATAAATTCATATTTATGCAGGCAGATATTCTTGATAATAATAATAATCTACCAATAGAGGTATTTCTTATGAAAGTCATTGAAAAATAGTTGATATTGACCGATAACGTAAACGGATTATTGTCAATAATACCGAAAATATCTAGAATTTATTATAGTTTTACGAAATTGTTTATATTTCAGAAAAAATGACGTTTGTAGGTCTTAAAATGTTGGCTATAGGGAGTTACTGAACTTATTATCGAGAATATCTCTATAAATATGAATTTTATGAAGAAAATGGAGAGGATCTTTTTTGAGAGGATAAAATTGCTCCGATATGTTTTTTTAAAATCCGTATACTAAAAAATACTTACAAAAAACTACGATTTTATCAAAAAATGAACTTAGATCGTCTTGAGGCACGTGTTATTTTTGTTTAAAAAAAATCTTCTGTATTATTTCATCGAAACGAAGGTTTTTTTTTGGGCGACATAAAAACATTTTAACGACCACTCTTATATATAAATAACAAAACGGTTTGATAAAGTATTAAAAAGATTAGTTTCTTAAAAAGCAATAAAACAATTTTATACTTTGTTATCTGGCACTTTAATTTTTAAAATTTTGTGTGACTATAGTTTCGTACAACGATTTTACATTATCAAACACTATTTTAAAACTCCAAAACTCCAAAATTTATGAAAATATAGTCACAAAATTTTAAAAATAAAAGTAATCAATAACAAAAAATAAAATTGTTTTATTCCTTTTTAAAAAATAAACTATCACAAAGTAACGGACAAAAGAATCAATATTAGTTTCTTATTAAATCGAAATTTTTATTATTTTTTCTTTTTTTTTATAGTTTTTTCTGTATTTCTGGAGAGGCTAGTTGTCGTCGTTTCAGCTAATGTATTAGATCCCTTAACTTAGTTCTGTGTCTTTTTCATCTACGTCATCAAACTTATTTTCTGAAGTAATCTTCATTTTTAATATTAAAGAGTAATTTGACACGCAGCTGTCAAATCCTAGATTATAAAACCTTGGTGGCTTTGATCTTATAAAAGTCATCGAGGCATTTTTTCACTTCCTTAAGAGATGCGAAACGTTTATCAACCAGGTAATGTGAAAAAGATGAAAATCCAAAGGGGTGAAGTCTGGAGAATACGCCGGGTCCGATTAAATTTCCCAGCCCAACTCTGTAATCGTTTTTAGAGTCCTTTTTACTGCATGTAGGCGCGTTGCCATGAAGCAAAATATCTTCATTTATCAGTATGTCTTTTTTTCTTCAGAACGTCGCTAACCAGGTTGGTTGACGGTTCACCAGGATTAATCCACGATTTTTGCGTCTTTATTATCGTAGATGATCCACTTTCCATCACAGGCCAGAATATTATACAGGAAGTTCTTTTTCTTGAATTTAGAGAACAATAACATACCGGCATCAAAGCGTCTATTATTGTTCTCAGGTTTAAGTCCACCTCAAATTCAACGTCCCCCCATTTAAGTTTTTTCTAACCTTCGTAAACGTTTAGAAACAGCCAGCGGTGTTACTCTGAGTTCCTAAGTATGTATGACAAGGATTTTCTTGTTGTAAAACTTTCAATTCTTTATCCTCCACTTTTTTAGCTCTCCTGTACGTTTTGCATCATTTAAGTCAAAAGTTCTATTTCGAAATCCCTTCTTACAATCACTGTATCAAAACACCATTATCTCCCAAAGCCGCACAAGTCATGTCCTGAGCTTCCACAGTATGTTTTTTCAGTTCAACTATTAAAATACATCGCAGTTCGTACGTCATAGCATCTACAGCTCATTGTTCAGGTTATATTCACAGTGAGCTCGTATCTCATACCTCGGTGTGAAGCTAAAAGATGATGTTTTAAAATAACTCTGGTATACAGCGGGAAATAAAACTGATTCAAATTAGGCTGTGCAGACGATGAAACATACTGACCTAGAGCTAATTTGAGAACCTAATATTGACCCTTTAGGGAATTAGATTGAAGAAAAACATTGTTTCTTTCTTTCCTCCAATAATAAATGCATACATGTATCAATTTTTTTCGCCCCCGCCTCTGTCGACCTATTCCATTGTTACCTTCATCGTAAAGAGACCACTCGGACTAGGCCGGCAACGGCCCTCGATCCCGCTCGGGACCCGACGATGCTCGGTTTGTTGTCTTTGGATAGTGTCGGCCGTGATCCGCGTCGGGTGATGCACCAGGTCTCCGAAACCCGTCCCTCTCGTCGCCTATCGCACGCGCGTTTCTCAGTGCACGATTGTTTTCCGTTCCGTGTTTCTCGTTATTTTCGTTTTTGTTTGTGTTACCCATTCAAACAGTCGTCGAGATGTTCGCTTGCGAGGACGAGGAAGTCATATTGAATCTGGGGCGCAGATCCTTTCGAAAAGGTGAAGATTTAGTTTTATTTTCTTGAATTATCGGGTCTAGTAAAAATTAATGTCGTTCCTTTCTTTACACAACGTAAAATGATGGAACAATTAATCCGCTATATACAGGGTTGTCTGGCAAATACGTTCATTATAACAATAATGTTGTTATTTAGTTTAGTTTAGTTTTCATTGAAGTTAGACCTCCAGGAAGCTTACGTATAGTTATGTGAGTATATTGAACAAAAAAATCCGCATAACAAACAAATTCTGAATGGCAGAGCTTTCTGTTAGCCTGTTATCACCATACACATCGCTTTGTGTACAAATTATAATTAAAACATTTAATTATTGGTGAAGATAGAATCACTGCTGAACTTTTAAAATCCGCTGATCCAAGTACAATCAAGGAAATATCCAAAATTCTACAAGAAGTTTGGCGAACCGAACGGATTCCGGACGATTGGAAAGATGCTCTAATCCATCCACTACATAAGAAAGGAGACAGAACAGATATAAATAACTACAGAGGGATATCTCTTCTCCCAGTTTGTTATAAAATTTTATCTCAATATCTATTAGACAGAGCACAGGGACAGTTAGAACCTAAAAGATCCTGCCCGGAACAGATCCTGAATCTAACTTTGATCCTAAGACATCAAAAACTGTACACTAAAAATCTCGTCTGTACATTTGTGGATTTCAAAAAAGAATATGATTCTATTGACCGTGAATCTTCAATCCAAATCTTGAAAGAACAAGGACTAGATCTGAAAATACTGGCAATTATTAAAACAACACTAACTAACTCAAGGTCAAAAGTTAAATTTATGGGTGACATATCAGAGCCTTCTGAAATTAAAACTAGAGTGAGACAAGGGGATGGACTCTCGCCACTCTTATTTAACTGTGTTCTAGAAAAAGTAATACACGAGTAGCGTGTATAAAAATCGGCCCTGAATATTGACCAGCCCATTAAACTGGGGAGAACCAACATCAAAATAGATTGTTTGACGTTTGTTGATGATCTAGCAATTTTAACTCAGGATGTACTAACGGCACAAAAACAAATTGAAATTCTAAAAGAAACAGCAGAAAAGGTAGGATTCCAAATTTCCTTTGAAAAGACACAATACATGACCTGCAACAGACTAAGAACACCATTTCTAAAAACAAAATATAGTAACATCAGACGAGTCTCTGAATTTAAATATTTCGGCGAAATAATCATGGAAAATGGTTTACAACAAAAATGCATATCTAAGAGCACAAAATTGATACATTACAACACTGTTATTGAGCCAGAATGTCTATATGGCGCAGAAACGCTCATTTTGAATAGAAAAAAAGATATCGAGGAGACTGAAAAGAAAGAAAGAAAATCATAAGAAAAATCTTAGTCAACATACCGACTTCGAGAAAACTAAGAAATCATACAATACACAGATATACATAGCGATATGAGAAAAAGAAGACTTAAGTTTTATGGACACATAAAACGGACGAATCCGAGTAGGCTGACGAGACAAATAGTTCAATTTTATGAAAATAGCAGTAGAGCTAAAATAGAAACAATTAAATGGATTGCTGTAATTAAAGAGGATCTAAGATCAGCAAATATTACACAAAGTAAAATTCAGGATAGAAACTGTTTCAGACACAAGGTTATCATTTGGGAGGTTGGCCAGAGAGGAAAATGTAGGAAGACCGAAACAACTTGATCTTGCTCTTATAGTGAAAGAATGAAATCAGTATGGGCGCAAAGGAAGGCTAACAACAACAAACGCATCTAACTGTACTTTGCGTGGTCCACCAGGGCCTATATGTGAATAATAATAAAAATAATAATAATAAAACATTTACCGGATTTCTTCAAGAGTAAGAGAGACGTGAGCACCACCACCATTATAAGAGATACGTTTTGCTTCTATAATAAACGAAATATTTAGCACGATATCAGAGATTATATTGAATGCTGTTATTGTAGAGGGTTGTCCAATAAGAGTGTCTGTAGTTGTCGTCTGAGGGTGCAATGTCCGGCAAGTAAGGCCAAAACATTCCAATAAGTATTTCGGTTAATAATGTGAATTTTTCGTCAAATTTTCATAACAAAATAAATTCTGTAAATCATCCGCCTTAAATCAAATCGTCCGTCCATAAAGTCCACTTTTCACCATTTGTGACAACTCGATGCAAAAACCTTTTCTTTTCTGTATGGCCAGCAAAATTTTACAAGTGGTATTTCGTCTTTTAATGCCTCTTTCCTTCAATTCATATTGAACCCGTTTTCCTTCCTTTTGGATCTTTCCCAATGCGTCTAGACGTTCGGAAATGGTAGATTGGGCAACATTCGATGCTTCTGTCAATTGTTTCAACGTATGAGTTGAGTCTTCATTCAATAATGCTTGCTAATCTGCATCTTCAAACGTTTTCGACTGTGCTGGACGCTCCTTGTCTTTTATATCAGAATCACCACTTTTAAAGCGTTTAAACCACCGATCACAAGTTTTTTTTGGGTCAGAGCATGTTAACGATAAGCTTCAATCAACAATCGATAACTTTCAGCAGCCATTTTCTTTAAATAATAGAAAATTAAAATTATTTTAAATTATTAAACCTCATTGCAAAACGTCGTTTTCTGGTATATAATTCGACATATTCAAAGCTATGAAAAACTATGTTTTTTACATAGTGACAATTAATAACGAACTATCTTTTGATGGCGTAAGTTGACCCTCCAACATGTCAAAGACGTCATTAGTCTATACCAACAAATGTATTAATAACACCATCTCGTCAAATTGCAAAACGTTTGGTCGTGACTTGTCATAATGCAACACATCGCCCTTCCTGTTTGCTAATTCTGGACGTTTTTCTTCAATTGTTACCTTTAACCGATCTAATTGTGAAAAGTGGAGGTTGGTGTTGATGGTTTGGTTGCTTTTTAGAAATTTATGGTAAATGTATGGGTCTGTTCCAATCCCATTAAATATAAAGTATGATTTTTTGGATTTTTTTGGCCGTCTGTCGCCGTACCTAAAACCTCTGAGCTTGGCAACCCCCATAATTTATGTCGTTGTACACAATCCATTTTTACCATTTACCATTCGCTTCCCAAATGAAGCTTCAGATTTTTTTTTGCAGCTAACAATTTGCCAATATTTAACTTTTCTGCTATCTCACGGACCGAGTTGCGTGGATCTTTGATATTTAATTCCTCAAGATCAGTCATCTGCTAGATGAAAGTCTCGGCCCCTGCAACCGCCACTTTTCCAACAGAACCGTCCCCATAAACGGCACATACCCTGTTTTTTGTTTGGACAACGTTCCTACCGTTTTTGGAAATAAATAAACATAATGTGGTTTAAAATATGCAAGTTACATTAAATAAAACTACAGTTTTATACGATTTTCACTGAATTATATTATTCTGACATGTTTCGCCAACACAGTGACTTCTTCAGATATTCAGTATAAAGTCATTACTTCAATCTAATTAAGGAATATTGTAATTGTTTTGACTGATCAAATATTGAGTTCGGTCCGATGTGTGAGAGCTCGCATTGTCATGGTGAGGAGTGAACCTGCATCGCTGTTTGTTTGTTCTTGCTTTGTCAAAAATTTCTGCCAAACAAACGGTTATGTACCATTCAGAATTAGAACCTTGCTACGATTATCTAGTTGCATTGTAGCCACATGTCCATTTATCTAAAAAAAAGGCGACCATATGCTTCGAGATGCTTCTTGCGCGAATCGTGGTGCATCAAAACACCACGAATTTTTTTTTTGAGCAATTGTTTACACCAGTCGACACGAGTCTATTTGAGTGATTTACAAATTATGCGGAATCTAACGCGCACAAATGCCCAGAGATGTCTCAATTTCACGGTATGCCTCATGACGATTTTGCTTTATCAGTTCGCGCAGAGTATCGATATTTTCTGGCACAACAACCAATTTTAAACGAACTTCTTTAAATTCGTCCGTGAGCGAACGACGCCTACGATTGAGTTCACTAAATCAGTGATATATAGTGGTTTTAGGTGGTGCTTCATCGACAAAAGTCGAAGTTAGTTGATCGATGCACTGTTGAGATAATCTCCTCTGAAAATTGTAGTAAATCATCGCAGGCAAATTCTCGCGAGTTAATTCCAGTTTTTAACTGAGATGAAATTTTCAAGTCATTAAACAACACAAATAGCATCCATATGACAAAATGTTCTTAGTACGTATACAATCAACAATGTCACACTACGATATATGTCAGATGGTGCCTGGCAGCACCATTGTTGCAAATTCGGAATATATAAACAGCAACCCTCGTTTAGTGGAAATTAGACCAGAAAAGTATTTTATTTAACAGTTGTGAAGACTGCATCAAGTAGAAGTCAACCCAATCCAAAACCTATTATGTTGTCACTGTAGAAAACGATTTATTTTTACTAAACCTGATAGTTACTAGGGGCTTAGGGTAATAGTAGGGTCATGTCATTGGCTTGGTGTTGGATAAATAGTGGAATTTTCTTAAATAACGTTGTAGTAGCTAGAGACAAAACAGCGACGCTACTGACTAGAAGATCTGATGAAATGCCTTGCCGCAATCCGTAATTAGCTATAAAAATACACACAAGACCGAGTTTACGGCGTTTGTACAATTACGGTTTCGGAATTCCTATCAGTTCGTAACATTATACGAGATAAAGGAACAAATTAAGACATTTTTGGCAGGCAGCTTGTCCAGATCATTTCATAAATTTAATGAGAATATCTCTGAATAGTTTATCCATATTAACTCAAACTAGATTTTTCGCTAGACATTAAATCATTTACTTTAATCTTTTCGACTCGCGTTTCTCTAACCATTTTAACACCATCAGAAAATTCTAAAACTAAACTGTTGCTATCATGGTCAGTGCAATGCGTGTTGCGAAGTTTTAAAAAAAAATTGGTGTTTAATGGTAAATCTATTCGAGTTTAATGTTTCACAATATAAAATTGAGTTCTATCTAGATTCGTGGTTTTTTTACATTTTGCTATTCGAATGCTTTCATATGCAATCAAAGCCATGTTATTGTTCACACTTCTAACAAAACAAATCTTACTTTTTACTGATGTTTATATTATTGTCTTGCACGACAATATTATCATTTCTCCCGTTTCTCATGTTTGCAATATGTTTTTTATATTTAGTTAATATGGATCTTTGATTTATATGGATCTTTAATCACAATGATCTTTGATCACTTTGATCACATGATATATTTAGTTAATATGGATCTTTGATCACAATCTTAACAACTAATTTATAAATCATTGATTTTTCATGTTGATCTACTTTATCCTTTTAATTAAGCAGGACTTCTTATATAACTTGTATGTTTTAAAGACTACCTTAATGTCCACTTTTTTCAAAAATCTTCAAAAAAAAAAGATCAAACGATGATTTGATCAAACGATCAAAAGCCTATTTTTGATCGTTTGACTGGTGATGAGGCCTACCCATCCCTTCCATTAGAGGGCACATGTTTCGTCTCTTGATGTTCAGACTCTTCAGAGCACCGATATGTGCTCTCTCGTCAAGAAAAGGAAGAACCGATCCACAGTCAACAACCCATACTTTTCGCCGACTTTCTGTCGGATGGCGTATATATGTAATGTTAGAATTCTTTCGATTGCATCCAATGAGACAACAGTGCTGGATGTCATCAGATACCAGTGCTAGGTGTCATCAGATACCAGTGCTGGGTGTCATCAGATCATATATATATATATATATATATATATATATATATATATATATATATATATATATATATATATATATATATATATATATATATATATACATACAGGGTGTTAGGTAAACATGCGGCAAAAATGCAAGGGGTTATTCCTTGTCCTATTCTAAGAATATTTTGTTCTATGATGATTTTTGAAAAGCCCCTTTGTTTCGAAGATACAGGGCGAACAAAATTTGCGACAACTATATTCGATATTTGTTGAAATCATTAATATAAATAAAATTAGGGTGTACGTCAATGAGTTCAAGTACAAAATTTTTTTTTTCGATCTCGATCACTTGGAACGGCTGTTTTATCTAGTAAGTGGATTTCATCGGTCGTCTTTATTTACATAGATTGAGTGATGTTTGGCTGTTTGACGTCTCTTAAATAGTGAGTGAAGTCCTCTATCATAATGTATACAAATGCCGAGATGACTGACATGTACTTCATGTATGGACTTGCTGATGGCAATGCATTACAAGCTAGGTGATTGTACAGTGAACGATTTCCAGCCCGTAATGCCCCTGACCGAAAAATCTTTGAAAACATTCATCGACGTCTTCGTGAAACAGGCACATTGAAACGAACTGCAAGATCAGGAAGATCACTGACTGTAAGAATGAACGATTGATGAAGTGAACGATTTCCAGCCCGTAATTACTCTGACCGAAAAATTTTCGAAAACGTTCATCGACGTCTTCGGGAAATAGGCACATGTCAGTGTGCCTGTCAGGAAGATCACTGACTGTAAGAACGGTACAATTGGAACAGGATGTGCTGGACATGATAGCGGAAGAGCCTGGTAGTTCTACGCGAAAAATTGCAAATACTTTGAATGTGAGTCACTGGACAATTTGGAAAATTTTTAAGGACAATTTGTTGTATCCATACCGCATTCAACGCGTTCAGGCATTACTACCTGTTGATTTTCCTCTGCGTATTGCATTATGTCAATAGATATTGACTGACACAAATTATTTTCAGCGATGAAGCCACTTTCGCAAGAAACGAATTGTAGGTGACTATCTAATTGAACCGGTATTTCTATCACAAAGACTTACTGGCGAGGTGTATCGCAACTTTTTGAAAGCAACGCTGCCTGAGTTTCTGGAAGATGTACCATTGGCCACAAGGCATGAAATGTGGTTTATGCACGATGGTGCACCACCACATTTCAGTTTGGTTGCTCGTGATTTTTTAACAGTAACATACGGATATCGCTGGATTGGTCGAAGTGGGCCACACGCATGGCCTGCTCGATCCCCGGACTTAAGTAATTAGTTTACGATACTCCACTGAAGAATTTGGATGATTTGCGAAATCGAATAATTGCTGGGTGTAACTCAATTAGAAACGACCCTGGTGTGTTTGAAAGAGTTCGCCAGTCAATGACGAGAAGATTGAATGCTTGTATCAAGGCTGGAGGAAGTCATTTCGAACATTTATTGTAGATTGAGCGACTTTACATGTACTTTTTGATAATAAAATGTTGTTAATGTCGTAAATTTTGTTCACCCTGTATCTTCGAAACACAGGGTTTTTTCAAAAATCATCATACAACAAAATATTTAATTAAATTAAATATAAAATTTACACTAGTTATCTTATTATAGAAGCTACGAGTTCAATCGTTAGGAATATATCTGGAAGTGGTGGTGTTTTTTCTAAGAATATCTAATTCTAATTTATTTTTATTATTCCTGCTTACTAAAACATCCAAAAACGACAATCTATCAACCATTTTAGTTTTTAAGAAATGTTTCTGCATCCTAGGATAGAAACACAAGTCATCCTAAGCCTCGGATTCAAATTTGCACGTGTACACAAGGAAAAAAATGAACAAAGACATATATCCTGTACTCAAGAACATTTCATAGCATATGTAATGAAAATCAAATCTGTTTTCAACGAAGTAAAAGTTTTTCTGTAATAATTCAATATTGAATCAATATTTTTTTTTAATCTACATGTATATATATATATATATATATATATATATATATATATATATATATATATATATATATATATATATATATATATATATATATAGATCGCACTTAAATCAAAACTGATATTTTCACGTGAAGATTTGTTAATAACTAATACGATTTTCAATCAATATATATTCTTTTATTTCAAAGTTAAATGATTTAATTAGAAGCTAGAAAAATATTTTGAAACAAGTTGATTTTTTCTTAACTGAATAAAAAAATCATTACCTTAACCAATAAACAATTATTCAATTAAAAAAAAAACATTTTTTCTTAAAGTAATTTATTTTCTTATAAGGAACAGTGCCACATTTTCGCCCTTTTTCATTATATAATTATTATAAGCGTTGTTGTATTGTGTACAACTGTCATACATTACGCTTCTGAAATGCGATCTAGGCAGTAGGCAGTGTAGATCTAGGCAGATTCACAATGCCATATGTGTATTTAAGAATTAAAAAACTGCTCAATTTGAAAGACCATACCAAACGTTACATAAAACACTGTAGTAATGCCTTATCAATATTCTCTTGAAGGGATTTGCGAATTATTTTAGTTTTTGTGGAAACCCCATAAGTTTACAATATTTTGTTTGTTTTTCATTATTGTAGAAATAGTGGTTTTTTCCAAGATTTTGATTTGGGTCTGTTTAACACCACTTCAATCTTATTAATTATAGAAACTTTTTCAACATCTTACTTGAACACATTTCTGCTAGTTTGTACACCCCCCCCCCCCCCCCCCCTCCAGAAGACTAACCAAGGATTACGAACGTTACATGTTCAACAAGTAAACTAAATCACAAATTACATACAAATGTTTGTTAAATTAAAAAGCATAGAGCGCCTATAAAATGTCGGCTTCTTACCACAAAAATAATCCGAAACACGCGAATAAAACTTTTTTTTTACTGTTTTATTTGATTTAAAAATGATTACAAAACAACGAACAAATCAATCAAATATTAATAATGATTAATAGAGAGTGCATTTAAAAACAAGTTATTATTATGTTGCTATGTATTTAAAAATAAATTATTGCTTTGTACCGTTAGGTAAACCTCATTGTTTTTTTTTTTTGGGATCCAATTGTAAATTAAAACTGTGAATGGAAATACCACCCTGTAGATGTTATTCTTCGATGACTTTATGTTTTTTTGATGACTCCAAATTTACATTTCTGATTGTGTGTGACAAAAAATTGAGGAAAACCATTATATTTTTAATAATATGAAAATTAATCCCCCTGCATAAATTTCAAAGTAAAAAAAAATGGAAAAACGGAGGAGTGTCGGGTCTCGTGGTCCCTCCCAAAATCGATTCCAGTGCCTTACGAGTGTTTTTACCCAGCGAAAAAATAGAGAAAAAATAAAATAGTATGTGCGGTTGGTCTCTTTTTTTTTATTCGGTCTCCGTCGGAAAGACCACGTCCTTCCAAGAAACCCATTGTACGGTCTACACTATTGTGGCGACTAGAAAGAGAGTCTAATTTCTCAAAATGTTATGCTGGCGATGTATAGTCGGACGTACAGATATTTTGCCGAATAGTATCCTATCAAAATCCGTCATAAATTTCACGCTATTATTAGGTCATCAACTTGAGTCCTTACGTTACATCCACTTCAGAATTTGTTCCAATCAGAATTTTTCCCGCCGTACATTTATTTTAAAACGCCTTCTTTCAGCAAACAATAAATAACAATTTTTTTAGTGTGTATTTGAAAAACACACTGTGTGTCGAAACAATTGTCATACGTACAAGTTTTAAATATAGTGGAAATTTAGATATTAATCTTGGTTTTTTATTTAAAATTAATTTCCATCAAGTATCGGCTACCTCAGTTAAATATATCTCTTTTAATTGCTTTGTAAGGGATTCAAAATTACATGCTGCCCTGAAAATGAAAATTAAACTGTGAGTACCTACGTATAAAGTACATATGGGATTAGGAACAATATTTTCTGCAGTTCTTACTGTGTTCATACGAGATATAGATGGTGTCATTAATAGAACTTGTATCCGAAACTGCAGTATTGGGAACGCTTTTAGTCAAACTAAGCGATTTTAAAAACTTAATTGTTTTTTTCATTTTGTGAAATAGTATTGACAGTGGAGAAACTGAACTTTAAGACTGCTGCAACACGCTAAAAAATATTCTAGTTCCTATAATATACTATATTACTAATTAATTAATTAAAGTAATGAATATTCAATAATTAGTAGTTAACTTAACACTCCTCTTTAACAGCCGCAAAGGGTAACAATGGATCATTATTGTCTCGTTCTTCAATTTTTCTATTGGAACCTTCGGCGTGATACACTAAACTGAAAGAGCTTTGCCACAAAACTCCGGAACACTTATTTAAAGTTCTCGACGCACGTTTCGCTAACCATGTTAGCATCATCAAGGGATGATTTAATCTAATTCTAAACTCAACTATGTTCTGTTTATATGAGAACCCTAATTCCTAACCTGTTACCTACGAAGCGTACTGCCTACCTAATGAAGCGTGTAAAAAAGGATACAAGAAAAAAGAAAAAAAGGGAAGGAAAAAGGGTTCTCGGGTAGGGTTTAAAATGAGATTAAATCACTTCCTGATGATGCCAACATGGTTAGCGAAACGTGCGTCGAGAACTTGTTTCGGTTGGAAGTGTTTCGGTTTAGCGGTAAATCTCTTTCAGTTTAGTGTCTCGTTCTTGTTCAAAATAGTGTATCGGAGATGCTACCAACTCTTGGCAAATACGATTAAACTGATTTGGGATTTTGCAAGCGCGATTCTGATAATTATAATTCCGGGGTAGTTCCTAAAAGAACTGTTTTCGGTCCTAAGGTAAAAAATCAAAGTAAACGTTCAGATAGTATATATTGTGTTATCCACGTGTCAATAAAAATCAACAAGAAAAATGTGAAACTTGACAACGTCGCATATCCTGCCAACCGAATACCGCCGCTAAATTTGCGCATTCTATTTTATTATTTTATTATTTAATTTATGTAGTGGTATTTCGCCTGTTCTTCAATAGCGTCATCGATAACGTGCAACTGATTTTGTTTTGTACAGGCTATAGGTTTTCTTCACTTCAAATGCGACAATTTTGCATATTTACGAAGTCATTTAACCAAAAATGAGCTTCACCGCTGAAGATAATTTTTTCATGAAGTAATGGATCTGTTTCTAGTTGCTCTAAAGCCCGGTCTGCAACATTTTTACTCTCTCTGCTACATTTTTACAAATTATCATTTAGTTTGAATTCTTGGGCATTAGTTTGAATTCTAGGCGTATAACTGAATGTTATACGCCTAGAAATGTAAATCTTTATGAAGAATATTCCATGGAGTGCCATAAGAAAGTCCAAGTTCTTGGGAACGACATGTAATTGATTGTTCTGAATTTTCATTTACAGTTTGGTTCATAACATCGCCTTGCAAACAAATTGCACTGTCGATACATAAAGCGCGCGAACTTTTAAAACAAAAGTCACTTTATTCTTTGAACATAGTGGTGTGCAAAATTCCAAGAACATTCGTAAGAATATACTTCCAAACTTCGGGCCTCGCTCGTAGACGACGAAGAAAGTAGAAAAAAAACCAAAACCAACGCCATCTCACGTTTGAGATCATTAATGACTCACTCCTACGTCAAAATCAGCCCACTAACATACGCCGGCATTGTTGGACCGTAATGAGTAGAGGTAAGAATACAGATATTTTTCTTTAATATCGTGCGAAGATCATTGGCGCTGATACCAGGTGTTTCTTCTCGTTTCGGTTGTTGATATCTTTGGTTAATGATGGGTTTTGTTTGGCACGAACGTCGCCCTACTCTTCTTACAAGTCATTTTCTCGCTTATTTTGAGATTATACACGAATGAGATGAGTCTTATTAAAAAAAGTCTATATTATGGAGGAGAATTATCTATTTTGTTTCAACGGTACTTCTTTTTTTTAACTATCTAATATTAGAAGGAATGGAATCTTATATAAGATTAAATTACCGGCATATAATTTTACGTCAAACTCAATATATATATATATATATATTATTATTATTATTATTATTATTATTATTATTATTATTATTATTATTATTATTATTCACGTGTGGGCCCTGGTGGACCACGTGAAGTACAATTAGAGGCGTTTGTTGTTGTTAGCCTTCCTTTGAGCCCATACTAATTTCATTCTTTCGCTATGAGCTTTTTTCCTTTCGTCAAACCAAGTTGTTCCAATCTTACTACATTTTTCTCTCTGGCCAACCTTCCAAACGTTAAACTTGTGTCTGAAACAGCCTCTATCCTGAATTTCACTTTGTGTAATATTTGCTGATCTTAGGTCCTCTTTAATTGCCGCAATCCATTTAATTATTTCTACTTTAGCTCTACTCCTATTTTCATAAAATTCGACTATTTGTCTAGTTAGCCTACTCGGATTCATCCGTTTGATGTGTCCGTAAAACTTAAGTCTTCTTTTTCTCATATCGCTATGTATATCTGTGTATTGTTTGATTTCTTGGTTTTCTCGAAGTCGGTATGTTGTGCTATTTATTTGTTTGGGGCTTAGGATTTTTCTTATGATTTTTCTTTCCTTCTTTTTAATGTCCTCGATGTCCTTCTTTCTATTCAAAATGAGCGTTTCTGCAGCATATAGACATTCTGGCTTAATAAGCGTGTTGTAATGTCTCAGTTTTGTGTTTTTAGATAGGCATTTTTTGTTGTAAATATTTTGTGTAAGTCTCAATGCCGTTTCCATTTTTTGGCATCTACCCTTATTGGCGGCTTTTTCCAACCCATTTTCCATGATTATTTCACCCAAATATTTGAATTGAGAGACTCGTCTGATGTTATCATATTTTGTTTTTAGAAATGGTGTTCTCAGTCTGTTGCAGGTCATGTATTGTGTCTTTTCAAAGGAAATTTGGAGTCCTACCTTTTCTGCTGTTTCTTTTAGGATTTCAATCTGTTTCTGTGCCGTTAATACATCTTGAGCTAAAATTGCTAGATCATCAGCAAATTCCAGACAATCAATTTTGATGTTGGTTCTCTCCAGTTTAATGGGCTGGTCAATATTCAGTGCCGACTTTTTTTCACGCCACTCCTGTATTACTTTTTCTAGAACACAGTTAAATAAGAGTGGCGAGAGTCCATCCCCTTGTCTCACACCAGTTTTAATTTCGAAGGACTTTGAGATGTCACCCATGAATTTAACTTTTGACCTCGTGTTAATTAACGTTGCCTTAATAATTGCCAGTTTTCAGATCTAGTTCTTGTTCTTTCAAGATTCGGAATAAAGATTCGCGGTCAATAGAATCATATGCTTTTTTGAAATCCACAAATGTACAGACGAGATTTTTATTGTACAGTTTTTGATGTCTTAGAACCAACTTTAGATTCAGGATCTGTCCGGGCAGGATCTGCCCGGTCGAAAACCTGCTTGATATTCACCAATGTTCGGTTCTAACTGTCCCTGTGCTCTGTCTAGTAGACATTGAGATAAAATCTTGTAACAAACTGGGAGAAGAGATATTCCTCTATAGTTGTTTACATCCGTTCTATCTCCTTTCTTATGTAGTGCATGGATTAGAGCATCCTTCCAGTCTTCCGGAATCCGTTCGGTTCGCCAAACTTCTTGTAGAATTTTTGTTATTTCCTTGATTGTACCTGGACCAGCGGATTTCAAAAGTTCAGCAGTGATTCCATCTTCATCAGAAGATGTGTTATTTTTAAGCCGCTTGATTTGCCTAATTATTTCCTCTTCATTCGGTGGTAATGAATCTGGGTTTGTTTGTTTAGGGTTTAGTGTTGGTAATCTGTTTAAGGGCTCAGGACGGTTTAGTATTTGTTCAATATATATATATATATATATATATATATATATATATATATATATATATATATATATATATATATATATATATATATATAATTGTAAATTCCAAGTTATTATATCCTTATTAAGTTACAATTTTTTTTATATTTCATAAAAAATGACGTTTGTAGATCTAATTAATGTTGGCTATATGTAGTTAATGAATATGTTATCGATTAATTAATGATTATATTATCTCCACAAATATGAATTTTATGAAGAAAATGGAGAGGACCTTTTTTTGTAGAGAATTTAATTTTCTACAAAACTGCCCCTATATCTTTTTCTCAAATATTTCAATATTTGGTTGGCCTCAAAAAACTAAAATTTTTTTGGCGCGGAATTCATTCGTTGACAGAAAGATGGAAAGAACTAATAGCTAACGATGGCTAGTACTGATTATTAAGAAAATTTATGTTGCTATGAAAATTTTGCGAAAAAATTTACATTATTAACCGAAATACTTATTGCAATGTTTTGGCCTTGCCTGCTGGACCTTCCTCCCTTTGGACCACCTTCGGACTACAGTGTATGAAGAACTATATCATACATGACATATATTCTGACACTCTTATTGGACAACCCTCTACAGTAACATCAAAGGACTTGAACATGTTCTCGCTGTTTTCCGACCGATGTTGTTATCGTAGCCTTTTTACATCGGACAATACTACAGCCAACTTTATCGTGAAGCTCCACCATTAGGCTTGAAATGACAGTATATGTTATTCCGCCGAAGCGTAAACAACATATTTTTTTCATAGCGTTAAACAAGTCGAATTTCGTGCCAATAAAGGGTTTTTGCGGTGAATTTAACTGCATTACTTTTTTCAAAAAAAATCTCCACCTGAAGGTCATGGAATTCTTGTGGAGACTTACGGCGACCATTCTCTGTCGGAAACAACATGCAGAGATTGGTTTAGACGCTTTAAAAATAATGATTTTGATCTTGAAGTTAAAGACCGCACAGGCGAACCGAAAAAGTTTGAAGACAAAGACTTGGAAGCATTATTCGATTAAGACCCACGTCAGACGCAAAGTGAACTTGCAGAATCATAGGGAGTTGATCATACAATAGTTGCCAAACCTTTAAAAGCATTAGAAATGATTCAAAAGCAAGGCAATTGGGTGCCGTACGAATGCTCCAACGACAAAAAAGAAAAGGTTTTTTGTAACATATCGTGACTGGTGATGAAAGGTGGATACATTACGATAACCCAAGGCGTAGAAATTCGTTGGGTAAGCCCGACCATGCACCAACATCGAGGACAAAGCCGAATATCAGTGGTTGGATCAGCTGGGTGTACTGTATTATTAACTCCTCATATCCAAAGAAACCATCCCAAAAGATATATACTATAGGCAAAGAGACACGACAAAGTAAATATTGAAGCATGACAACGCTCGTCCACATGTTGCAAAACCGGTTAAAACCTATTTGGAAATGAGAAGTCATGCTCCACCCGCCGTATTCACCGGACATTGCTCCTTCCGATTGCCACTTTTTCCGATTGATGACTCATGGCCTGCCTGAGCAACACTTCCATTCTTATGAAAATGCCCAAAAATTGATCGATTCGTGGATAAAAAATAAATTAAGCCGTTCTTTCGACATGGTATTCGTATACAGCCAGAAAGATGGGAGAAAGTAGTGGCTAGCGATGAACAATACTTTCAATGACATGTTCTTTACTATTTTTTTTTTAATAAAGCATTCATTTTCACGATAAAAACAGCGAGAACTTATTCAAGTCCCTTAATAACAATCACCTTGATATTTTTGCTGGTATCTACAGTTTTGTTTCTATTGAAAATTATACATATATAGCTCTTATTTGATAACCCCTTATTTACAAAATAAACAACAAATATACTATCTTTTTGTCGTAGCGTATAATTAATATTTGTACATTTTAGCTATTAAACTCTATTTTATTGTAAAACTGAAATACGAGGTATGGTTATTAAATGACGAGACTGACGCCGCCACAAAAGAAGTACGCATGCGCTAAGCGCCAGCGACCAACAGCTGTTTAGCGTGAAGTCTTCTCTTTCGAATGCAGTACCTCTCGCTTCTGCAAACAACTCCGTATAACCGTAGCCTTCGTTCGTATTAGAGTTATTTTTTGTTTCGCCGGAAAAGTGTTAACAATAGAACAAGGAATTGTGAAATTTTATTTGAAACATTGAAAAACCGCTACTGAAACTAATAATTTATTGAGAGAAGTGTATGACAATGAATGTTTATCGCGTCCACGTGTTTTTGAATGGTTTAAGCGTTTTCAAGATGGCCGAGAAAATGTTGAAGATGATCCACGCCCGGGTCTGACCGTCGGTTAAGTATTCCTGCGATTGCTGAAGCAGTAGGAATTGACAAAGAATGCGTACGGCAAATTGTATATAACAATTTTAACATGCAAACAATGTGTGTTAAAATGGTGCCTAAAATTGTCACGTTTGAACAAGAAGCTCGTAAAAATGTTTGTACTGACACTTTGAATGCCATTGAAAATGACCCAAATTTATTGGAAATAATAGAGAACCAAAAAAGCTCGAATGAGCAAATCAAAATTCAAAACAGTGATGATTTTGTTTTTTTTTCGATATTTATGGAATTGTGTATCTTCACTGGGTTCCTCAAGCTCAAACTATTAATCTACATTACTACCTCCACACGTTCTTGCTGAACTCCGTGAAAGAATAAGGAAAAACGACCCGAATTGTGGAATGACTAGTCATAGGTTCTCGCGACGGCTCATTCTGCATTGTCTGTCAAGAGGTTTCTAGCCAAGTACAGCATCCTAATGTTGGACCATCCGCCATATTTACAGGATCTTGCGCCGTGCGACTTCTGTTTTTTAAGGTGACATCTGCATTAAAAGAGTGAAAGAGAAAGCGGCACTCGTTCTGAAGGAGCTGGCAGAAGAAGACTTCCAGCACTGTGGCGCACAATGGAAGATTCGCATGGAGCGTTCTCGGGATAAAGGAGGGGTGTATATTGAAAGTGTTAATATGTAAATATGTGTAAAATCAAAACAAAATGTTTTACAGCGCCAGTCTCGTTATTTATTAGTCACACCTCGTATGGTGTTTTTGTTTAGTAAATCCAGATGATATTGAAGAATAAAGTAAAAATACTCAAAAAAATGGGATGTCCGATCTTTTAGTCCCCGATTTTATTTCCTAGGGGGGTCTCAAAATAAAGGGATTACCCGTTTTTCTTCACGCCCTCAATTGGCGCGGGATCTTGGGAATATTAAATGTAGACATTCTCTCACCGAGTATAATAAAAAAAACTATATTCAATGCATCGAATTACTTCATTAATTTGCTTAATGACCAAACATAATTTAACACTATTGAGAATTAAAGACCGAGATACACAATCACTTCGTTCCATCACGTAACGAACACTATTGTCTTGTCGTCCCGCCTAAAACTTCCACGTCAAGAGGCGACACAATAAGGCTTTTGTCAGACGCTTTTAAACAATGTTGCGTCTCCTTATCGAGCTCCAGTTCGTCAAAATGGTCCACTAATCGACTTACGTTGGGACGTTCGAACTTCACTCTAAATCTTTATTATCGTTATATATTCCGATAACTGACTGATCTTAAGCGTTATCGAAACACGTTTTAGAACAAGTCGAACTGCTGGGAGGTCAAAAAAAGCAGATTTATTTTGTCTTCTTCAATGTAAATCCCTTTAACTATAATACATTTATTCCAACATTTTTCTAGTTTTCGATACAGTTTTTATACTAAACTTGAAGAAATTTAACGCTAAACACCAAAACGCTTTTTTGAACTGCTCGACATCAGGAGATGATTTAATCTGGAAATTAAATCATCTCCTGATGATGCTAACATGGTTAGCGAAACGGTTTTAGTGTTTAGTGGTAAATCTCTTCAAGTTTAGTATTTCACACCAAAAGTTCCAACAGAAGAATTGAACAGTTTTTATACTTGACTTCGCGTACTTCCTTCAAACGGTCAGCGAATTCTCTTGAATGGCTTCTGTGGACTCAAAACGGCATCTACGAAATGGTTTTTTTGATCGAGAAAACAGGAAAAAGTCACACCGTACCAATCTGGTAAATATGGTACTTGTAGATTGTTCTTTGTTTGATTTTTTTGGGAGAAAGTGTCCAGCAAGTGTAGGAATAGTAGAGGTAACAGGAAAAAGTTAAATGGTGCTATATCTGCCAAGTATGGTGCTTGTGAATTGTTTTGTTAGAAATCTGGACGATTTTTTCAAATGGATTTACGCAAATGACGCATAACGCTAAACAATTTCTTTGTTAATTGTTTGACCAGTTGGAAGGAACGCTGTGAGGACAGTACCAAGGTAATCAAAGAAAACTGTTAACATGACTTTGATTTTTCACCGGCTTTGACTTTTTTTGGGCTCTTGTTCATTTTTAACAAGATATTCGCTTCATTTTTGAGCTTTTTCTGGATTATAAGCGTAGATCTCTTCAACAAATTTCTACACAATGAATTTTTTAAAAGATCATGAATTTAAAAAAGGTCATTGTTTTCGAAATAAGATGAGAAGGCGAGACGACACGATACAAACCTAAATTGTTCTTCAAAGTTGATTGCATCGATCCAAATGATATTCAAATAATATCGACAATGTTTTTAATTCCAGGTATGTAATATGACACCGAAATTTTTGTATAGAAAATACACATCTATTGTATGAAAATGATAACAAATATTTTATTCGAAGTATTGCCCATTGCTAGCTATACATTTTTTCCCACCTGTCTGCCAATTTGTGGATGCCACGCCAAAAAAAAACTGTTGCTCTTTCTAGCCATTTCCGTAAGAAGTGAAGCGCTGCTCAGCAAGTGCGTATCTCGTGGATGCAAATAAGTAGTAATCGGACGGAGGCAAGGCTGATGAGTAAGCCGCATGTGAAATTATTTCCCAAATAAATGCCTCAGTCGTTTCCTTGGCCAGTTTTGCTGTGATGGTGCATTATCATGAAGCAAAATCTCTTTGTGTTGCCTTTTTTAATATTCTGGTCGTTTTTCACACAAAGCTTGATTCAAATCGATCATTTGTTGTCGATAGTCTTCAGTATTAACGGTTTCGTTAGCTTTTAGCCGCTCATAACAGATCTCACCCTTCTGATCCCACCAAACACAAAGCATTGTCTTCCATCCATAGCGATTTGACCTTGCAATCGATGTCGTATGTGTGTATGATCCAAATATGTCAAAATATATCAACTTTTCATCGCCAGTCACAATTCGATGGAGAAATGACTGTATTTTATACATGACCTTTAGGTTTTCCTGCTGTTTTTCAGTTAGTTCATGTGGAACACACACATTTTGAAACTGTGATTATGTTTCTACACGCATTTTTATTATATTATTGGCACAAAAGTTTTGTTCTGTTCTTCTTATGTTTTCCACAAATATAGCAAATTGCTTCTTTGTTTTTCCTTCTGAACAATTTTATCCTTTTCTTCCAACAAAACCCGAACATCCTTTGGAAGCGAATTTATTTAGGCTCGCTCTTTCAATTGGTCTTCCAAGAAACTTATGGGAAGATTTTTTTAATCCACTGTTTACGTTCACATTCAGAATTGATTATATGTGAAAATTACCACCACCCTGATGCCTGCCATGCCAAGATGCCTATAAACAACTCCAAGAGATCCCCTCCTTGTGATTCCAGCAGTAGAATAGATTGAGCATATTTGTTCTGTAGTGTCCGCGCTCCCCTTTAGTATGGTTGTAATTCATATTTATGACATATTTATAACACATATAAGTAAAGTAATGTAAAGTTTTGGGGTTAGAGGTGCATCAGCAACTGAAAAGGCTATTTAGCGACTGGACCTACGTGGGTTTCGAACCACGGTCATCAGCTACCGAAAACCCCGGTCAGCACCCCCCTCGGGCTATCAACCCTTGGTTTTGTGCTTAACCGAAAGTATCTCGAGAAGCCTACCGACTGGCGAGTGACCAACGTAGAACACCTCTCAGAAGGCATCTGGCCTTACCCAGCCTCGAACTGGCGTGACTGAGGGGTGATTTCTTGTCAAATTTTACACTCTTACCTAGAAACATTCACAAGAATTTTTTGTTTTTAGAAAAACTTTTTTGCCTAGAACGGGAATCGAACCCGCTCCACATTAACTGCCGTATCGTAAGGCTGTCGCCTTAAACACCACAGCTAATGTGGTTCCTAACACATATAAGTGTTAATTGGCAATTACTGAGTATAAGATCCTTGATTTTGCTAATGTTCTTTTCACTAGTGGACCTGGCTGATCTTCTTGAACGAAATTTATCTTCAACTGCTTCTCTGCCATCACTAAAGTCCTTATCCCACTTGTAAACATTTTTTTACATAGCTTCACTGTAGTAGCACTTCCTTTGCTTTTTTATGCATTTTTAAAATTTACCCACAAAAATTTTAAACAATTACAATGACCGCTTTAATTTCTAACTTAACAAGCGAAATTATATGAAACTTCTGTTAAAATGTCAAGGACAGCCATATTAACTTAAAAAAATGGTTATATCTATATATAAAGCGCGTGAATTTTCAAAACCAAAATCCCCTAACTCTTTAATCACACTAGCGCTATATATTGCGGCAAAACTAGTTTATGTTTATAAACTTTTACAGGAACTTTTCGTACGCCACTGTCGTGACACATCCTTCCCAAGGATTTTGACACCAAAGAACCTGTTCTGCATTTACCATTTTCGTAGCCCAAACCAAATATCTACCTGCCGCCAATTCCAAGACCCCACGAGAGACAAACCGAAGAATAAATTTTCTGTTTGGTGGGTGGACTGCTATAAACGATTCTTTAAATGGCCATTAGGGCCAGTTAAGGACTAGGCAGGGTCATTGTTAGAAACGTCATCGATGAGGGATGAGATTATCTTTTACACAATGTTGTTTTCCCTTTATTTTTATAAATTGGCTATTGTTCCCCAATTTGCTCCGAGTTTATCGTCGCCTTACCTTATTATTTATATTGATATTAAGTTCAATTCTTCTATTGGAACCTTTGGTGTGATGCACTAAACTTGAAGAGATTTACCACTAAACACCAAAACACTTTTTTGAACTGCTCGACGCACGTTTCGCTAACCATGTTAGCATCATCAGGAGATGATTTAATCTAATTCTAAAACTAAACTATGTTCTATTTATATGAAAACCATACCTAACGAAGCGTGTAAAAATCATGAACCGTGAAGTGTACTAAGCCTTACATTAATAATTGAAAAAGTCGGTCCTTTATCTCGGTTCATGCTTTTCTTACATTTTTTCTATTTGTTCTAGTTTGTTCTAGTTTAAATAAATACTTAAATGAATTAAAAACATAAGTTTAGAAAATTATTGAAAGAATCTTCGACTTATCAAAAGGATCAGAACACAAAGAAATTCATGGTAATACCATTTGATGCCCAATTACCAAGAGGACTAGACAAAATTTTGAAAAAAGTGGACATTAAGGTTGTGTACAAACCATATAATAAATTAAGAGAAGTTTTGGGTAATCAAAAGGATAAAGTAGAGCAGCATGAAAAGTCGGGGATTTACGAAATTAGTTGTCAAGACTGTGATCGAAGGTATATTGGGCAAACAAAAAGATCCATATTGACAAGATATAAAGAACATATTGCCCACATTAGATATGGGAGAAATGAAAAATCTTGTGTTGCCCAACATGCAATCGAACATGACCACAGTATAGATATTAGTAATTTAAGGCTAATTAAAAGTATTAATAATAATAGGGCTTTGGATACATATGAAAGCATTCAAATAAAAACATTTAAGAAAATTATGAACCGAGGTAAAGGACCCCGATTCCTTTCAGTGAACTTTTTCAATTATTAATGTAAGGCTTAGTACACTTCACGGTTCATGATTTTTACAATCTTCATTAGGTATGGTTTTCATATAAATAGAACATAGTTTAGTTTTAGAATTAGATTAAATCATCCCCTAATGATGCTAACATGGTTAGCGAAACGTGCGTCGAGCAGTTCAAAAAGTGTTTAGTGGTAAATCTCTTCAAGTTTATTGATATTAAGGTTTAAAATTGTTAATTATTAAAAACAAAAATGTTACACACACTGTGAAAGTTTTTGTCATATGTCATGTAAAAAATAATTTTCATCTGAAACAATTCACAAATAGGTATATTTTTCGGCTTAACGTTGTACGTCCTGGGTTGAAGGAAACAAAGGGTAATCGCACGGAACAATGTCTGCTGAATATAGTGGGCGGTGTCCAACATCCCACCGAACTGCTTCCAACATGCCCTTATCTGATCTTGCAACGTTATGTTCGAGGATTGTCAAGTCACAATCACGATTATATCATATCTGTTGGTATATTCTGGTCGTGTTTGTTCCTGTGTTGATTTTTGGTCTATAAAACATAGCCCCAATTTAATTTACAGTATTTTTAGATACTTTTAATTCAAATAATATTAGTATTTGCTTTATAATTGTTATTCGAAAAGTTCTCAGCCTGACACATGGTACAAGTGTGAAAAATGACTATGATATTTGTCAAATGTGATTCGTTGAGGGACAATTTAGGTGTGTATTCTCGACTTGTTCCAAAAATACTGAATTTCTTTGTAAAACATCGTCCTGTTGAAGTTGAGGAAGGGACGCTTTCTTTGGATGTTGACATTCGGAAATGCATAATCACTGGTGATGATGTATAATTACTAGTGTTCTCTGGTCTGGCTAAACAGCACTCATATCAAGAAAATGGATGGACGATTGAGTCAACCCCCAACATTCACTAATAACCGAACATCAAAAGATATTAACATTTAGGTTATTGAGATAAATAGGCTACGATCCAGATGCCCCCTACTGTTTGACCTCATGCAGTCCTCAAGATGAAAGTGGGAAGGCCAAATGTCAACTCACTCTCACATCTTGCTGAAACCAACGAAAAAGGCATCGAATTTCCATCTTCTACGCAAAATTTGGGTCGGTCTCTGTAAGATCAGAACAGAACATGGTTGACGGGCGGAATCGCTGTTTAACTAGGGTAAAGTGCCTTCTCCAAAGTGCGATTGTGGAGCTGTCAGACAGGCAATCCAGGAGATTGTTGAGGAGTACCCTCTGAGAGCTATTTTTAACTTTTTTTATTTGAAGGTGAAAAAATCTTCGAAAAGAGACCTGGTCTGAACTTGGGCTACCAGGTAGTGTGGGATTCAGCTCATCTTGACTAAAAAACCACCCCCTTCGTGGAGAGTCCTACGAGAACCTTACCGCAGTAAGTCATAATCATTATTATCAAAGGTTGTTATCGGCAGCTTCCCTGATTGTTTTCGATTTCTGCTTTATGCTTCATAATTCATCACGGCACTCCATGTTTCCTCACTTTCTAGCTTTATTTCGGGGATATTTTTCTTGGTTATTAGTTTGCCGATCCTTTCTTGAGCCTCGCTCCTGAACTGAGCGAACTTTTCGCACACTAACAAGGTATGTCCAGGGTTTTCCCCGCTTTTCTTACAGAACAATCAACTGGTATCATTTCTTTTACGGATTCTTGTGAGGTAAGATCCAAAAATTCCGTGCCCCGAAATGGCCTGGCTTAGGTAGTGTCCAATATTTCCACATTTCCTCTCGTGGGGAGGAGATGTTCCATCTGAGAAGACTTCCTGAAGAGGACTCAGCTCATCAACCGCTTCTTCTGGCGTCGAAAATCGTTGACCACGAGTTTATTCTTCATGAACGGGAACACAAATAAATCATTGGGTGCCATATTAGGACTGTACAGCGGATGACCCATCAATTCGATGTTTTGATCGGTCAAATATTGATTTATTCGGTCCTATGTGTGAGAGTTCGCGTCATGGCGAAGGATGATCCTGCGTCGTTGGTTGATTTTTTCTTATTTCTTCAAAGATTCAGCATTGACCATTCAGCATTGACCGTTCTATGATTCTATAGTAGCACTGTAGCCACATGTCCATATATAAAAAAAAAACACGTGACCATTTCTTTCGAAATGGCTTTTGCGCGAACAACTTTTGTTGGGTTTGGCTCATTATGAAAGATCCATACAGTCGATTGCTGTTTACTTATGGGCTCATAGATGGGCTGTTTACGATTCGGCTCATAGATCCAAGTTCTATGAGCTCATAGATCAAGATTTTGACGCACCACGATTATATTTTTTGAGCATTTCTTTGCACCTATCGACAGGAGCCTTCTTTGAACGATTGTCAAATTATATGAAATCCAACGCGCATAAATCTTTTTTACGGCTAAATGTTCATGTAAAATCTTGTGTGTGCTTGTCATACTAATGCCTCAGGGCGATATGTCACATGACGATCTTGTTTTATCAGTTCACGCATAGTGTCAATGTTATCTGGCACAAGAACTGATTTTAGATGACTAAATTACCACTAAACCAGTGATATACAGTGGTTTGAGATTGTGATTCATCACCAAAAGTCGAAGTCAGTTGATCGGTGCACTGTTGCTGAGATAATCCACGTCGAAAGTCATTGTAAATCATCGTATGAAAATTCTCACCAGTTAAAACAATTTTTTGACTGAGATGAGTCAGTAAACAACACAAATAGCTTCCGTACGACAAAACTTACTAACTATGTATATAATGAATATGTCAAACTTATACGTGTATATGTCGTATACTGAATAATTTTAACACTAACAAAAACTAACAGTTTGTTTGACAGTGACCCCTATCGGAAATTCGGACACACCAAAAAACCACTGCTCACATATTTTAAAATGTTTTTTCTTAGCTTTGTTCTTCTTTTCGTTTTTTTTTTACTTATACTTTGTATTAACACGTGCACACATGAATTGTTTGTGCCATACGCTAAATAAATTAAATACTGGTTATGAGACAGGGATCTATGGTTGCTGACTCGGAAACAACTTAACAATGAAGTCAGTATCGTGCTAAATATGAATCAAACACTGCACAGTACTTCCAACTGGTCAAATAATTAATAGAAAATATTATTTAAGTATAATGCGCCTTTACCGTGAGTGTATTCAAAATTAAACGTCCAGATTTATGTTAAAACAATTCGTGATCTTTGTCTTACAATAACGTATCATCGCACCATAATTAGACAATTTTTCACTAAAAATTAATCAAACACCGTTCCACAAACACCGTATTTACTAGATGTGACACCGTGTGACTTTTCTTGGTCCTTCAATTGAAGAAGCCACTTCGTAAGCGACGTTTTAAGTTCATAGAAGCTATTTAAGAAAGTGCTGTGTGAGTGTTTTGAGAGAATTTCCTGGAAAGTCTGGAAAAACCGTTGGAATAAATGTACAGCGCGGAGGGGTGTTTACTGTAAGGAGACAAAATACGTCTGGATGTATAAATAAATATTTTGTGTTTTATTTTAAAAAGTTACCTTACTTTTTGATCATAGCAGTCTGTTATATTTCTTCGATTTTTCTGTTTTACTACTTGTTTTCTCTCGACAACACTACAATTACTTTCGAATATAAATAGATGAAATCGGAATTATTCTATCAAGCGAGGAAACGTTTTTTTTCAGAATCGATTACAGGAAGACAAATGCCTCCTAGATTTTAATAAGGAAATCTATATTAATATTGTAGTAGCCTTAAGTAGAAACGTAGAGGAATAAGAAATCTTACGTTCGCTTGACCGTGGAACGAACGATAAATCACCAGATCAGAATAATTTAGATCGCTGTAGGAAAGTGAATTTTCGGTCTGGTAAAGTGACCGGAGCAGAAAAATTACGGTTAATTGCGTACGAAATGGCGCATTTGAGAAATAGCATTTCTTTGTGTCGTAACGTAGAGTCTATTTCACACTCCGTTGTCGTTTTCGGTTACTAAAATTTAATAACGCATGGAGCAAATATAAAGCTACCATATTAACGCCAACTGTTTGGCAAATCATCAGTTACCTTAATTTACAATGAAAAACTAAGAAAAGTTCAAGACGCTTAATGTCACGATTGTGCAGCTTCTACAGGTAATAAATACCCAAATTTAAAAAATAATATAATGTTATAAATATGAATCTTTTGTATATATTTGATGACGGGTGATTGTAAACATGCATTAGCACTACTCATGTGGACACGATTATTATTATCGCAATTTTTATTCGTTCTGAGTTGGAGTTAGTCTCCTTAAAAATGTCTTAGATCTAACTCTATGTATTATATTTATATATTATATTAGTATTGGTACAGAAACGTACGAAGCAGGTACGATAACTTCTTAGATTTGACATTTTCAATAAATTTATCAATACACTGATGATAATAACAAGAATAAATTTATTAAGATTAAAAACTAAAACACTCGTATCAGCTATCCGCAATGTTGAGGAGAATTAACATTCTGACGTCATACACGCTCGGATTTTTTCGGAACTGTCGGCGCGTCATCAGTACTAGGTTTAAAGGTTTATCTTTAATTTGATATAACTTTTTAATTTCAACGTAAAAAGTAAAAATAAATATAGTTTTGTTATAAGACTTATATATAATCTTTCCGTTTATTAGATTTTTTTTAAACCCCAATTTTACTGTCAATTTCATTTAATAATTATCCATAATAAAATTTGCACGTCTGAACTACACAACAGCCAAACACAAAATGTTCCAAATCAAACTGTTACGAAAAGGACTGGTACAACAAAATATTAGCGTGACACTTACCCCGCCTTTTAGTAGGTTAGGACATACGAGGGGAGCTCACCAATTATTGTTTCTAACCTAGAAAAGAACATCTTGGTTTTATTTTTTGACATTATCTCCTAAATGGTTTATACAGAGAAAGAAAACTTATCGAAATATCTTATTAAAGGAATGAAAAATATTGCATTTTATAATATATAAACTTTTTTTGAAGATAACTCCTGAAAGGTGACCTCCGTTCCTTCGAATCTCACCTTGGCATTGTTCGTTACATGATGCGGTCTACTTATGAAATTCAAAGAGATTGAAATGGTCAGCTGTTTGAGTTATTTTTTGTGAAAGTATTGGGAAGCACAGTTCACGAGACAAACTCGACTAATATTCAGGTTTCTAAGACATGAGTGTAGGCAATTTTGGCGGAGGAAAATATTTACTAAAAACATTTAATAAATGCAGTATGTGTCATTCTGTTCGATGATCTTGTTCTAGCTGTATAATCCCGCGCTCATAAATGTTCTGAATTTTCTGGCTGAATAATTGTTCTAGATGATTTTTCAAGCCTTCCAAGGAAGTAAAATTTTTACCATTTAAGCTTTTGTGAGGGGATCTAAATAAATAGTAGTGGAAGGGCGGAAGGTCGGGAGAGTACGGTGGTTGGACCAAAATTGTGTTTCTTTTGGGGGTGAAGTTTTTGTCTGGTGGCCAAAGACAGATATAGGCTAGCATTGGATTGCTCGGTTTTTGTTGTCTAATTCAGGCCACTGTTGGTCGATTGCTTGCTTTAATTTACTTAGAACTGTGAACCGAATCCGAATCCGAGGACTTCTTTCTGAATTAATGATTTTACGAGTTTCAATTAACAGCTTATAATATCCTTTCTAGTCCAACCAAATTGGACAAAACCTACCAAATCCTACAAAGCATTTGGTAGGACGATGTAAACTGGCTTTTACGTTGATTGAAGGTCCATTTAATCTCCGCACTTACACATCCCGATCACTCACAATTATTTTCTTTTTAATTTTTTTTTAATTTAAGTCACGTCAACGCTTTAGGCGTTATTTAATGACCCAACACCGACAAACACATACAAATACGCACACAAACATCGATGCCTGCACCAGGATTCGAACCCGGGACCACTGGATTGCCAGTGCAGGCAGGCGACTAACCCACCAGACCACCGCGGTCGGCCACTCTCAATTAGTAGCAAACCCGCATCTACTCCTGTGTCTTGGTGTGGCATGGCGTGGCGTGGATAGTGTGAAAGGGGCCATAGAGCTAAATGCTTTCGTAAAATGGACCATGTTGTGGATACATGGCTACGAGTCCAAATTGTTTTGAACGTCGACTAATGGAAATTGCTGGGTCTCCAGGTCTTTTACGAACCAAATCAATATGCTCTTATGACCACTACGACTATATATTGCTCTTCATTAGTCTTCTACCGAACCAGTTTCTTGAAAAGTAGATATCACGTAATTTGCTGAAAACAAATTTTACTGAACTCCCATATATTCAGCTGGAAATAATTCAACAATTTTAACGCGTTTTTGTATTGTGTACGAATCCATTTTTATAACTGTCATACATTACACTTCTGACATGGGACTTACAACGGCATTTGTGTTCTATTCAAGAATTATAAAAAAAATCTCTCAATTTAAAAGATCTGTTAGGTAACACATCGGTTTTGCGATGCAATGCGGAACCCTCCAAAAAACGGGACAAACTTTTACAGCAAGCCAATATTTGGAATAAGAGAAGGAGCTATAAGAATTGAAACCTGGTTTTTCATTATTGAGCTAAAAACTTTTTGCTCTACCTTCGTGCTTCGCAGAGTATATCTGATAAAAAATCATTTAGAATTTATTTACACTTTTAATTTTCTAGTTCATGCTCTGTTGTCGTTTTAGGCTACTGTTAATGCAATTTCAACTGGAACCGAATAATAACTGAGTAAAAAGTAGATATTGTTTTGCTTTGTATCCAATTAGTTTTTTGTCTAAATTAAAAATCTGACATAATTGGATGTGGTTTGAAGAATTTTCTAGCAAAAAGAGATGTTTTATAATAAGACTTTGTTTATTGTTTAAATTATACAAGCTGAAAGAGAGTTATGAATTAGTATACAGTCTGTCCAATAGAAAATATCACTGGTTGAATTTGCTCAGTAGCGCCATATCTGTGTGTGTGTGTGTATATTTTATACCTTTGCATTTCTTGTCACCTGTCAAAAAGACAAGTTTAAATTTAAATCCAAAAAATGCCTGACATTATTCGAAATGATCACTGCATGTCTGGATGTCTGTCAGGCCCACCTAGGTACTTATGACATTCTTAATTGTCATCTTCGTCATAGTAAAAAATCACCAGGTGTTAATTCTGGACTTCTCGGTAGCCAGTTGATGTCCCTTCGGCGACTAATCATTCAAGGGAATAAATTGTGAAGAGCTGCTAAAGAATCATTCGTGACGTGGAAAGTTGTTGGAAAAATGAATTGCGGTTGTAGGCAATCGAGTTTTGCATTTCTGGAACCAAAAAAGTCCGGATCATATGGCAATAACAAACGGAATTAACAGGTTGAGCGCGACCTTGGTTATCCTCAAAAAGCTTATAATTCCTTCGCTTGATATGGCATTGGAAACAACAACCTTTCAATGTGGACTTTGATCTGGAAAATCGATTCATCAGAAAACCATATGTTATTGAAGCTCCTAAAACGATTTTTCATTGTCCTGCAGAATACGACCCGTTTTAACAATTTTGTAGGGGGTGAAAATGTAAATATTAACGAATAATGCGATGAATTGTGGATCTGTGCAGATTTAGAGAAGCTGCGCAGGCTCGTAAAGACTGTCGTGGATCGTCTCTAAAATTTGGTCCACCCCAATAAGGGTTCCTCCTCCTCACCTCCTGTATGAGGGTTTAGTAGCACGAAAAGTAAAAAGGAGGAAGGGGAAATTATAAAAAAAATCTTCAGCTGCACTATTTTCTTCTACGCCCTCCCACTTTAGAAACCCACGAGCCCCCACTGATACACTTGATATTTTGAAATATATTCAACGTATCATCTTACAATATTCTTAAAATATCATGTCTTGAATTGCAATTTACCCAGACGCACATGGAAGATTCCGAAATGGTTTCATATCGCGACAAATGTGCACGCACGAACTCTACTTAGAAGGAAACCGCAATACAGCTACAGGATCGCCCACGTTTTTGTCAGTTTTTTCCTTAATTATAACTGATTTATTCCGATGCAGAAAAAAGGTTATCGGCATTCGACGGATAATATCTCGGGCAATTATTCGTTTTAGCGCTTAGACGATTGAGTAATTAACGGGTCCGAGGCTTTAGTGCGTTGCAGTCTGCCCACACGAAATTTTCGGCTCAGTGCTGGCACCTTGAGGGTATCCGTAAGCCTTACATAATTATTCTAGATGGTGGCGCAAAAGTACGTTTACCCAATGAAAGTTTTAAACAATACAAGAAAATCAAAGTAAATGTTTATTATCAAATTAGTAAATTAAAATACAATTTCTGGAGTTTTTAATCGGTTAACTTCGGAAAATAATGTCTGTTACCAGGTGACACAGTTAATAATTCTTAATTTTTCTTTAAAAAACACATTTAATTTGGGAGAAACATAAGAAATAATTTATTCAAAGTATTGCCCATAAAACGCATGGCAATAAAACAATTTATTTAGCAAATTTTTAATTTATTCTTTGACATAATATTCTTTATCTCCATACACTTCATCTAATGATTTTTCAACATTTTTATACAGTTCTTGTATAACATTTTTTTCCGAACTCTTCAAGATATACATTTGTGTCATCTTTGACACCATCATTAACCGTAATAATTATTTTTTAAATTTTGTAAACAGACAATAGTCCCTTGGAACTAAGTCTGGAGAGTACGGTGAGGATGAGGAAGCAACTCGAATTGTAATTAATATTATATATATATATATATATATATATATATATATATATATATATATATATATATATATATATATATATATATATATATATATATATATATATATATTATTTTTTTATTTATTGGGACTTTCGGTCAGTAATTAAGTTTTAATTTAATAATAAAAAATAATTGTTTAATTTAATATTGGTAAGTTTTTAAATGTAAGTCTGTGTTTTTTATAAAAGTTCTATGTATTGTAGAATTATTCTGAGGATGGTTCATTGTTGAACCGAAACGTTAATAAAAAAAAATTAAAATTAAAACTTAATTACTGACCGAAAGTCCCAATAAATAAAAAAATAATAATAATAAACGGTCAAGAGAATATATCTAATAAAATATATATGTATATATGTATATATATATATATATATATATATATATATATATATATATATATATATATATATATATATATATATATATATATATATATATATATATATATGAATTTACTATCGAGAATATCTCCGTAAATATGATTTTTATGAAAACAATTGAGAGGACCTTTTTT
Source organism: Cosmopolites sordidus (assembly GCA_031761425.1). Lineage (NCBI taxonomy): Eukaryota > Metazoa > Arthropoda > Insecta > Coleoptera > Curculionidae > Cosmopolites > Cosmopolites sordidus. The sequence continues at coordinate 1,098,919 of JARFXV010001052.1, read as the reverse complement.
TGTACAGAATTTAATTTCCTACAAAATTGCTTTTTCTCAAATCCGTATACTTTAAGAGATTTAATTAACTTAGATTGTAAATAAATAAACAAAAATTAATATCTAAAAAATTTCCACTATATTTAAAATTGTATGTATGACAGTTGTTTCGACACACAGTGCCTTTTTCAAATAGAAACTATATTGATACAGTATACAGTATAATTTGTATTTAATTTAGATATTATTATTAGACCACCCTATATATATATATATATATATATATATATATATATATATATATATATATATATATAATCCAAATTGTTCTGATACGAAAACAGTTCGAGGTCTGTACTACTACGCCACTGTACGAATTAAATTAGCAGGAATAAGGAAACAAAAATGGCTTTATACGATTCAGTTGATTAATTGCATCAGAGAATGTTTTCTGATGTTATCAGTGCGTCGACTCTAAACAATTTGTCTTCGAACCCAACAGAGCCAGTTCGTTTTCTTCATATATAAATATCTGGTACGTTAAACATGCACGAACTAATTTGCAACTGTTTCTCAGAAAAAGAAAATCATAATACGAATATTTCTTGATCAATATTTATGTGAGAAGTAACAGAGTCTTTAATTGGACCAGCTGAGTTACGTTCTGAGCTCTTGGCCTCCGATAACACCAGATGTTTCACCATTTAAATTAATTATAAGAAAATTAGATTAAAACATTCACATATCCAGCTTTTTTCTAACTTTAGGTCAACTCTTTCATCCTGTGAGACTGATGTCCAGCGGCTTTGCTATCTTTTTCCTGTTTTCCCTGGTGGTCTGGACCCTCTCTTGCTGCTCTCACTAATTTGCTCTTGTTCATTCTGGAAATGTGTTGGTTTCAATTTCTGCCTCATATTCGTCCCTATTACATGATATCTTATGTGATGTCATCTTGTGTTTTTCACTATAAATCTCAGAGTTCTCATTCCGGATGTTCTCAAGTAGTGAGTTATCCTGTTCGTGTCTGTTAATCGTCATTGGTAAGGGAATAAGGGAAGTCATTCTGCTTCAGGACAACGAGCATAAAATAAACATACTCTGGATAAGATCACCGAATTGAACGCGGAGATTTTTTCGCACCTGGCGTATTGTCCAAACTTGGCCTTCGGATTATCGTGATATGGGATGCAACTTTATATTTTAATTTGACACTGTTTATAATTATCTCCAAGTCAAGTTTGACTTAGTCGATATATCAAGAGCAATTTGAGATAAATGTTATTTTTTGTACTTATGTAAGATGTACCATGAAAAAAATACAATTCACGATGAAACAGAAAAACAAAATACGCGAACCGTGTTCCTCAGAATTAATTACGATCAATTTGATGTCGCCTAACGAAGAAGGCGATATCGAAACTCGACGTTTAAACTGGGGAATAATTAGTTCTGGTTTCCATATATGCCGAGCGAGTATCGTAGGTCGAGCTCACCTTTAGAAACGATCACTTTTGGCGCCATAAGTCTTTCTAAGCAATATTTATTGCATTTTCGAAGGAGGGGACAAGCAAATCGACGAGGGGAAAAGAGGGAATCAGTTCGGTTTGTGTGTTTGCATAATGGGCCCCGGAGAAAATTCTTTTGTTTTATTGTGAAATAGTTTTTCGCATTTAATACTCCGACCATTTTACAATACAGATATTATTCCTCTTGATTCGATTTGCTGATACAACAAGAAACATTTTGGTTTGTACCTAAAAGTTCTATAACACTTTGTTTAGGTTTTTAAAGATGACAATTGTATTGACTTGAATTTTAAATGTACACAAGCATTGTTTGTGACTTTTTTGTACATAATTTGTGTACTATTACGATTTTGTAGTCTTAACATATTTTTTTTGTATTATGCATTAGCTTGAAGCTAAAGTTTGAATATATATATATATATATATATATATATATATATATATATATAGTATAATATATATATATATATATATATATATATATATATATATATTATATATATATTTGAATATATATATATATATATATATATATATATATATATATATATATATATATATTATATTATATATATTTGAATATATATATATATATATATATATATATATATATATATATATATATATATATATATATATATATATTATATATATCCACTGCAGGATGAAAGCCTCTTCAGCATGCTTCCAACTCTCGCGGTCCTGAGCTCTCCTCTGCCATTCGGGCCCAGCATACTTAATAATGTCATCAGTCCGTCCAGTTTTGAGTCTTCTCCGTTGAGATTTGCGATCAAGCAGTATCCAGTCCAGGACCGCTCTCGTCTATATTTCGCCCCGTCGCCTACATGGCCTGCCCAGTTTCATTTCAATTGCTTTATTCTTCCAATGATGTCACCCACTCTCGTGTGTTCTCTGATCCATGTGCAGGTCTTTCTATCCTGTCTAGTAATAGCCAAGTATACATCTTTCCATTCCCCTCGAAGTTTTTGAACTGCCTATGATGTGAGTGTCCAGGTCTCACTTCCGTATGTCATAACGGGCAGGACACATTGATCAAAGACTTTTCTTTCCAAGCAAAGTGGTAGAATGCTCGTAAACACTATGTTGAGCCTGCCAGCCACATTTAACGCATCGTTCCATCTCCCGGACGGTATCCCCTTCCATTGAAACCTTCTGCCCAAGATATATATAGTGATCCACAACTTCTAAATCCGTTCCTAAAATAGAAATCCTTTTGTCCTCAGCAAATTTATTAAACATGACCTGACTCTTCTTCTGGTTTATTTTCAAGCCAAATGGTTCCCCAGCCCTTTGCAACTCTTGTACGTTTCTTTGCAGTTCCTCTGGGTCTTATGAAAGAAGAAAAATATCATCTGCGAATCTAAGATGATTTCAGTATGCACCATTAATCCTTATTCCATATTGTTCCCAATCCAGATTACGGAACACTTCTTCCAGGCAGGCTGAGAAAAGAAGAAGCGATATTGCGCCACCCTGCCGTACGGCCCGCTCTACATTTATTCCAACCTCCAGATCGTCAAGATGGACTGTCGCAGTCTTTCTTTACACCTTGATTAAACAATTCATCCATTATGGCCCGCTTTGAGATTGAATCAAATGTTTTTTCATAATCGATAAAAGCCAAGCACAGTGGCATAGTGTATTCGTTGTGTCTTTCTATGAACTGCTGTAGGACCTGGATGTGATCTATTGTACTGAATCCACTTCTGAATCCTGCTTGTTCCCTTGGCTGTGCGTCATTAAGTTTTCTTAGTATTCTTTTGGATATTATCTTGGTGAAAACTTTGTACTCCACTGATAGGAGGCTTATTGGACGGTAGTTCTTAAATCAGCCCGTGTTCCTTTCTTATGTAAAAGAATCACTTCTGCATTTTTCCATAAGCTGGGTACTTCTTGTTGTTTGAGACATTTTGAATATAATTTTGCTAATCCGATCACCAGCTTTTAACACCTCCACAGTTATACTATCCTCTCTTGGAGCCTTGCCATTTTTCATCGAGTCTATAGCCTTTGTTACTTCCTCCACCAGGATATCCGGCACTTGTTCTTCAGTGGGCATTGCTGTTCTTGCATAATTTTGGTCTTCATATAACTGAATAAAATCTTCGGGCAACCTCTAACATTTCCGTCCGTTCCCTGCATATTGTACCATCCTCACGTATTAAGGAAAACATGTGTGTCCTTTTCTTTCTTAGCTTCTGCTTAGCTTTGTTAATTCTCCTGTTTTCTTCTAGATTTTTTTGTACAAGCTGCATGTTGAATCGGCGGGTTTCCTCTCGAATACATTTTCTTATAGGTTTGCAAAGCTCAATGTACTCGACCCTGCCAAAAGAACTGTCTGCATTCTTCATTGTTCGGCGTTTTTTCATTAAATTAATGGTCTCATTGGACATTTTTGACTCTTTGAAACATTTATCTTCTAGACGTTTTAAGCACGTCTTGTAACTCAGCAAAGCGATTCGACAAAGTAATTTCAAAATCTCTGCCCCTCTCCATTAGCTTCCCTGAATATACTTTGCCCCTGTTCAATCTTATCATTTATCTTTCGCGCTTTTTTCGGCAGTTTATCTTAATCTTTGCTCGTACCATTCGGTGGTCACTTCCCACATTAAAATGGTTAAAGATAGTACAATTACAATTATGTATGTATATATATATATATATATATATATATATATATATATATATATATATATATATATATATATATATATATATATATATATACATATATATATATATATATATATATATATATATATATATATATATATATATATATATAATATATATATATATATATATATATATATATATATATATATATATATATATATATAATATCATATATATATATATATATAATATATATATATATATATATATATATATATATATATATATATATATATATATATATATATATATATATAATCATTGAATGAATTTTTGATTAACTATGCTAATAATACTGTAAACTTTTTAATAGAGCACAATCATTGTATTAAGTTGTTTTTTTTTACTTAGTAGTTGTAATCATACCATTTCGTACACTACATGATTTTTTGACGTATTTCAGTCATACAGTTTTACAAAATAATGATCTTTATCTAGGAAAAGAAACTATATATATATATATATATATATATATATATATATATATATATATATATATATATATATATAAATAATTGTGTTTCAACATAATAAAATTATTTTGTATTTTGATATAATCAGTGATATTATGTCATATCATTACTTATCGATTCAATTATCGTGGCAAATTTAAATACCATTTATATCACATTAAAATATATAATAATCTAAATCTGAAATATTTTTATTATGTCCAACAAAATGATTTAAACGTCAAAGAAAAATAAAATAAATCGTTTGTTAAATTGGTATACAAAATTTTTATTGTTAATAATATTAAGCGTGAAATCGTCATCATTAATTATTAGGTTAGATTATAAATTTTGATTAAAAACTTTCTAATAAAATAAATCCAAGTAAATGGTTCTATGATATTTTATACTAAATTTATAATCTAATAAATACTTTTAAATAAAATATTTTTGTACACAATTGCATTTTTATGAACTATTCTAATAATACAGTTATCCTCAGCTATTTTTCACCGCTTTTCTTTTATTAATAATCCTACTTAATATCTTTACTGCGTTGATTGTTGCTGAGCTTGTTTATAATAAACAGCCTGCCAAAATACTATCCAGCTGAATATTTTAAATTAAAATGATTTTATTTTATTTGGTGAATGAACTCTTGTACACAAAGCCTGTACTAACTAAATGTTAGTGTTTATATTGTTGTCGAATGGTCGTGATTGCTTTAAAATTCCTTAGACATTAAGATTGTGCTGGCTAGAGACTTATACTGGTTTTCTGTTGCCTACACGTGTAACATTCTCATAACAGTTTACGACACGACTGTTAACATGTGGGTTTAAAACAATGGGACATGTGTGTGCACTGCACCGGTATCCGAACAGAGCCGGTGGATTTTTCGTCAGGTATCAAGACGAAAACCTCAGAACATTTTTCTCCGTGAAAAAAATTGACGATTGTCCGAACGGCGCCGAGGTTACGCGCGACATAAACGTACCTTTGGGTCGCCAAGAATGGAAGTGTAATGTTAAATACATCGTTGTTTGTCTAACGGTTATTTTTTATGTTTAATAGTTTTTTTATGAACGTAGGACGTGTGAAGACTGCAAATTAATATATGGTGTTAACGATAACTCATCTTAGGAAAAATGTAGTATTTTAATTACTATTATAACGTTTAAATACAATTAAGTAAATCTAGAACTATTATTGTGCACAAAACTTTTAAATAAAATGTAACTATATATATATATATATATATATATATATATATATATATATATATATATATATATATATATATATATATATATATATATGAGGAAGAAAATATTTTAGTTTATTATTATAGACATCGAGCTAAACACTTTTGTTGGTTGCTTGACTGGGAAGGAGCCCCACCTATCCTTTCAACTGGATGACATATGTTTCGCCTCTCGAGGTTCAGACTCTTCAGGGCACCGACATATATCGTACCATCAAGAATAGGGAGACCCTATTCACAGCCAGCAACCCATGTTTTCGCCGACTTCCCATCGGATGGCGTATATATGTAGCGTTAGATTTTCTTGACTGCGTCCAGTGAGACAGCAGCAGCTGAGTGTCATCGCACACCCCATAGTGTCTCTTTTCTCTTCTTTTTCAGGTTTATTTTCAAGCCAATAATGGTTCGCCAGCCCTTTGCAGTTTTTGTAGGCGTCTTTGCAGCTCCTCTGGGTATTGGGAAAGGAGAACGATATCATCTGCAAATCTAAGATGGTTTAAGTTTGAACCATTGATCTTTACACCATCCTGTTCCCAATCCATTTTACGGAATACTTCTTCAAGGCCAGCCGAGAAAAGAATAGGCGATATTGCCTCACCCTGCCGTACACCTCGTTCTACATTAATTCCCACTTCAAAATCATCAAGGTGAATTGTGGCTGTAGCTACATCATATATCGTTTCCTAATAGGTTTTATCTACCATACATACATACATATGCTTTATCTACCCCTTGGCTATGCAGTGCATCCATTATTGCATGCTTTGAGATGGAGTCAAATGCTTTTTCGTAGTCGATAATAGCCAAGCACAGTGGCATGGTGTATTCGTTGTACCTTTCTATAGCCTGCTATTCAACCCGGATGTGATCCATTGTACTGAATCCACTTCTGAATATATATATATATATATATATATATATATATATATATATATATATATATATATATATATATATATATATATATATATAAGTAGTACATTTTTCTCGGAGTTCCATATACATTTTCGAATTTCGAAAGATAGTGTTCTTGGCAACACTTTTGCCATATGTATAGATGTATAGATGTGGCGGTTAAAAATTCTTAATTTTTTTAAAAGATAGCGCTAGAAACTGGGGTCGGTTTGCAATTGTAAGCATTGTTGGAAGAAGACAATATGTAAATTCAACAACAAATGGCAGAAAGGTTAAATGTTGGTTGCCGAACAATTTGTGATCGTCTCCATGCCATGGGAAAGATCCAGAAAACAGGAAGATCAGATGGTTATCAATTAAACGACAGACAGATGGTAAAGCGAAAAACGGTGTACGAGGTTTTGCATTCTCGGTACGAAAGAGAGACTTTTTTGCATCGAATCTATATTTCGAGAACCCGAAACCCAGAACAACCATCAACATCGACTGCAAGATCGCATCGCTTTGAAAAGAAGATAATGCTGTGCTTTTGGTGTGATTAGAAGGGTGTTGTGTACCTTGAGCTTCTTGAATCAGGTGAAACAGTTAATACCGTTCTCTACCGTTCTTAAACAATGCATTGATTGAAAAGCGAACACTGGGAACTCAAGCGCCACCCGTCGTACTCACCAGACTTGGTCCCTTTCGACTACCATTTGTCTTCATCGATGTCTCACGCACTTTGCATGAAATACTTCAACAATTATGGAGGGCATTTATAAATTGCCATAAGGATGGGGACAATGTGCCACTAGCGAAAGCGCATAATTTGAATAAACTATTTTTACCTTTCTCCAAAATTAAACGTGTTTTTTCTATACCTGGTACCTATTATGATCAATAGTAAAGTGACTTTTGTTTTAAAAATTCGTGCGATTTACGAATCGATACAATCATTTGTTTTTTAAGTTAGTGTGACTGTTTTTGACATATGACAGAAGTTTCATATCATTCAATTCATGCATTTCATATCATTCAAGTTAATAATATATAGGGCCTTTTGGAGTTGTTAAAAATTTTTGTTGGTTTTATTAAAATTGATAAATTTTTCGAACAAAAAATTTGTGTGACATTTTATCTAGAAAACGAAATGTATTGTTCTGATACAAAAAATATTTAGAAAGTGTAACGGCAAATAAACTGTGACAAAAAGACTTTAATGATGGTGGGGAAGCGTTAAAGATGAACCTCATTCAGGAAGACCTCCCACGTCAACCAACATAGAAAACATTACCAAAATCAAGGATATTGTAATGAATTATAACCAATTAATTATTAGAGACATTGTAGATAAAACGTCTATATTTGCAGCGAAAGAAATTGTGATGTTTGCAAATTATTATGATAATTTTTCACTAAAAATCATATTTGTTCCACAAGTACCATATTTACCAGATATGATACCGTGTTACTTTTTTCTGTTCCCTCAATTGAAGAAACCACTTCGTGGGCCGTTTTGAGTCGGTAGAATTCATTCGGTTCGTTGGCCGCTTTGAAGAAAACCCGAGGTTTAATATAAAAACTCAAAAAACAAATTCAAAAACTGGAACAAAGTGCATTGCAATGACAGAGAATTACTTTGAGGGAGACAAAATACAGTTGGATGAATAAATACATATTTTGTGTTATATTTAAAGTCACTCTACTTTTTGATTATAGTAGTAAAATCTAGTAAATTTGTACATAAAAAGTAACTATACACACAGATTGGGAACAAAAAAAAAAGTATAAACCTGAAGGGGTTTTTTATATATACAAAAAATGTATAACAATATAGAACGTTTGCTTGTAGTACAGTATTATGATAAAATTATAGATCAGTCTCACACGCAACTATCGTTATTTAATATCATACTAAATACGTTGATCAAATGCCATTAACTACATGCCATACATCACATCACAGCCCAATCTGGGATTTTAAAAACCTCTCCCCTAAAAAAATATTTACTTTAATCTTGTCGTTAATGTAAAGTGCATCGGCCCTGCTGCCTCCATAATTACTCATCTGACTTTTAATGTAAATAATCGTCAGCTTGACGGTATTACGCCGTACGTAGAAAGGATTTGTCCTTTTTCGAGATATGTTTCCTTAAGATGTCGATATTTAAACATGGATTGGAGACAAGTTGATCTCTTAATTGTAATCTGTAGCTAAGTTATGACGTGAATAAAGTGTGATGTGGAATAGTTTCAGTATGAGCCTTTATACACGATAATTGTACTAACCAGTTTTGTAATTAATTTATCATTAAAAATGTGTAGCTTTGATTTAAAAAGCTGTTTCAAGTTACAATAAACCTATAATAATTGTAATAAATTATCTGAAAGAAGTATTATATACTAAATTGTTAAATAATTCAATAAGCTCAACATATTTGGCAGGAATAGTAACAAATTGTTGTACACAATAATCGTACAAACTTGTTTTATGGTAAATTATTTCATTTATAAAAATGTACGATGTGTACAAAATCATTTTTGTTATGTTTAGAATCTTTTGTACGCAAAAGTTGTACTGGCCAACATTTTTTTTGCTTTCATTTGTCACTATCATCAGTTATTCAGTGTATGAAGGAACGGCAAAGCAGCCACGTGGAGCATTTTAATACTTTTCCTCAAGAGTCCACTAAAGTATTTTTCGTATATACCTGGTACTTACCCAAGCTTAGAGGACCACACGAACGGTCTCTCACAGTCTGACTGTTGTGGACGTTAATCGCAGTATATATATATATATATATATATATATATATATATATATATATATATATATATGAGGGTTGTTCGTAAAATAAGGTCTCTAATCTTTTTTCACCAAGAAAATTAGATTTATTTGCAATGCATTAATTATACGTCGTTGAAAAGCCTGGACTTCTATTATTTTTCTACATAGCCCATAGCCCCTTCGTGCATTTTTTCATGCGGTGTGGTAATTCGTATACTCGTGTTATGCAACCCTCCCGCCGCAGGTAACGTACGCCCTCTTCTTTCAACTCCTCATCAGTCCTGAAAAAATATTGTCAATAGAAGTCTTACTGACATCAGGGATATATTCGTACAGCTCCCGAATCGTCACCCATCGATCTTCAGACATACCCTCTCCACTTGTGCAATCGTTTCGTCCGAAACCAATGGCCGTCCGGCACGCTGTTTCATCATTGACGTTTGTACATCCATTTTTAAACTCTCTGTACCATTTTCACACATTTTTGATGTCCATACAATTCACATAATTAATGATGAATTTCTATAGGTGTGTGCTGCTGACTTGAGCTCTTTCAAGTTGCAGTTAATTGAATATTAACTCTAACTAATATATATATATATATATATATATATATATATATATATATATATATATATATATATATATATATATATATATATATATATATATATACATATATATATATATATATATATATATATATATATATATATATATATATATATATATATATATATATATATATATATATATATATATGTATATATATATATATATATATATATATATATATATATATATATATATATATATATATATATATATATATATATATATATATATATATATACATATATATATATATATATATATATATATATATATATATATATATATATATATATATATATATATATATATATATATATTTATATATATATATATATTTATATATATATATATATATATATATATATATATATATATATATATATATATATATATATATATATATATATATATATATATATATTTTAATTTTTTTTTATTGAGGAGATTAGGAAATCTTCTAAAGACATCCATGTGTTCGATGTTCAGTGACATGGGAATGTCGGATTCATGCCCTTGTTGGAGTCATGCCTACCGACTAAAACCCTTCCCCCTCAAGGATACTTTTTTCTCTTGCTCGAGCCCTGGAAACCGCCGTTAGGCATTACTTCAGGACAGTGGAAGATTGTGTGGTCCCTAGTATTCACCATCCCACAATAGCGACAATCCTTGTCCTCTGACTTTCCCATTCTGTATAAATAGTATCTGAAGGATCCATGGCCCGTTCTTGCTTGCACTGTGTAGAAATTTATCTCCCCTAATTTTCTGTTGTGCCACTCTCTCACGTCTCGGATAAATGTTTTTGCCTTTCCCTCATAGTCGTTCCATTCTTTGTGCCAGACTTCCAGTAATTTCTGTCTTGCTTTGGTTTTTGATTCCTTTCCCCTTTCGAATATTGATATGCTTTCCATGATTCGGAGTCTTATTGGTGGTAGACCAGCAACGGCTAGCATGGCTATTGTGGGCACGGTTCTATATGCACTTGTAATGCGTATTGCCATTTTTCTTTTTACTCTTTCGAGCATTGCCTCGTAGTGCTTGTACCTTAAGACCTTTGCCCAAATAGGCGCCCCATACAAAATGGTTGATATAGTGGCCTCCACCAATATACGCCTCTTCCAGGCCCGTAGTCCTCCTGTTTTTGGGGATATTTTATTTAGTATCATCAATGTTTTCTTTGCTTTTTCGCATGTCAGTTTGACGTTAGTGGTCATTTTAGCATCTTTGTCTATGAGAATCCCCATATATTTAGTTGCTCTTGTACTGTTTATTGTGGCACCCTGAATATTGATTTGGAGGTTTGTGAGTTTTCTTCTCCCCGCCAATATTACCATTTCAGTTTTTTTTGCTGTTATTTTAATGCCCATTTGATCCATCTCCAGGGCTATTTTGTTAACAATATGCTGTGCCATTTCCTCCAGAACTGACCTGGTCCTTGCTCTTACCAACACCGCCAAGTCATCAACGTACGCCACCATGATAACTCCTTTCTCTGTGCTGATTCTCAGGATTTGATCATAGAAAATATTCCATAGTAAAAGTCCGATGATCGATCCTTGCGGTACTCCGCAGGTTATTGATATTTTGTCCCCCCACGGGGTAATATATATCTGTCTGAGAGGTATGATTGAATCATTTTAATTAGGTACGGGCTGATTTTTGCCCGATGTAAGGCATTGACTATCTTTTCCCAGGGGGCTGAGTTAAAGGCATTTTCTATGTCTAACGTGACCATTGCGCAGAATTCTCGGTTATTGTAGGCCTTTGTTTTTATTTCGTCAGGAGTTTCCATAATCTTCGATAGCGCATTTAAAGTTGATTTCCCTTTCCTAAATCCAAATTGGTTGTCGTGTAAGACTTTAGGGTCTGTTATTTCTTTCTCCAGTCTGCTTTTGATCAACGCCTCTAAAAGTTTTCCGGCAGCTTCCAGTGGGCATATGGGTCTATATGATGTAGGATTTAGCAGTTTCTTTTTAGTACCAATTTAGTAGTTTCAATTAGTACCAGGTTTACCTCCCCTCATATATATGTGGAAAATCTATATATATATATATATATATATATATATATATATATATATATATATATATATATATATATATATATATATATATATATATATATATATATATATATATATATATATATATATATATAATAATATATATAATAATATATATAATAATATATATATAATAATCTATATATATTAAACCTGAAAAAGAGTCAGGTTATGTTCAATAACTTCGCTCAGGACAGAAGAATTTCAGTTCTAGGAAGGGATTTAGAGATTGTGGGCAGCTTTATATATCTTGGGCAGAGGATTTCCATGGAGGGGAATACCGCCCGGGAGGTGGAACGGCGTGTTAAATGTGGCTGGCAGGCATTTGGTAGGCTCAACATAGTGTTTAAGAGCAGACTCCCACTTTGCCTGAAAAGAAAAGTATTCGATCAGTGCGTTCTACCCGTTATGACATACGGAAGTGAAACCTGGACACTCACATCGCAATCAATTCAAAAACTTCGGGTGGCACAGAGGGGAATGGAAAGATGTATGCTTGGCATTACAAGATGAGACAGAAAGTCCTGCGCATGGATCAGGGAACAAATAAAAGTCTGTGACATCATTGGAAGAGTAAAACAGTTGAAATGGAGATGGGCAGGACATATAGCGAGGCGATGGGACGACAGATGGACCAAGGCAATCCTGGAGTGGATACCGCTTGATCGCAAACGTCCGCGAAGAAGACCGAAAGCACGATTGATTGATGACATCATTAAGTATATTGGACCCGAGTGGCAGAGGAAAGCCCAGGACCGTGAAGGTTGGAAGCATGCTGAAGAGGCCTTCATCCTGCAGTGGATCGATGCGGGCTGATGATGATGATGATGATGATATAAACTAATATTATCAAGATTTATATGAAACAAAATTTCAAATTGGCTAAAATAGTAATTAACTTGCTTAATATTTTGTAGCATAACCGTTGTTAGTAATAATTACTTCTTAATTGATTATATAGACAAGGCAAACTTTCAGAAGAAGAGCTCATATAAGTTTCCATGCCGTTAGTTACTCATTAAAACTCATTCTAAATTTTGCTACATGAAATATGAGGAACAATTAAATGAAACAGTTTGGATTTCGTGGTGGCACGGGAACTAGGGAAAACATTATTCTCACTGACCGTACTCGTAGAAAATCTAGAATATATAACAAAATGGTATGAGTGGGATTCCTTCTTTTCTTGTCAAATATCAAGAGGAAAGAAATTCATATGTCAAACATGTACTATATTAGATATAAAAAAAATATCAACGAAAGACCCTATCTTCGAATATCTTTGAGTTTTTTTAACATTATCAAAATTAAAATAAATATCAGTACTAGTAACAACAAAGGAACCTCGTTTATTCAAAACAGATGCAGTATAAACCATCTATTTGATATATTAGTTTCAAGGTCACGGTATGTTAATCTGTCCATGGTAATTTAACAACGCACTGGGTTGTAATGGGGTATTGTTGGTTGCTTAACTCGGGCGATATCAGTTAAAAACGCTTCATTCAAGCATAGAGAGGCCTAAGGCACGTTCTTCGACCGTGTTTGTTCGGTAATCAGTGGAAAAATCGACAGTTTCATCCCATTTGGCGGCACGAGCGGCCATCAACCTCTGATAAAGTGAAACGAAACTTGCGAGAAACGTCGCTGTTGGCACTGCAGGAGCTGGGACCTTACTCGTAAACCCTTTATGCAGCTTTTTTATCTCGGTCTCATTCGTTGACCGACAAATGGTAACGTATACGAGGACTAACAGAAAAATTCTAAGAAAACCAGCATGAACCATCAAACTCAGTAATTGGAATATTTTTTATTAAGAAACTCTATATACAGTAATAGACTAAAATATATAGACATCTGGTTTAATACAAACAGATATTTCTTTTGTTGTAAAATTAAATTTACTTATATTGTCAATAAATTCTACGCCACTGAAAGAAAAATATTCAGTAGGTTTTATTTTGTTTACACTATAGCCAAAAAAGCAAATTAAGCAAGCACATTTTTTTTCGGTTTTTCGGTCAGTAATTAATTTTTAATTTTTTTATTAACATTTTTTTTTATTACAGATAATTTAAGTTGTATATATAATAACATTATTAAATAATAAATTTTCATAATTTTTTATTTTTGCATCTAATATTCCACATAACAAATTCAAAACAATTAGTTTATAATAAAACCAAAAATTTAAAGGTGAAAGAATTGTTAATTATGTCAAAGTCAGACATGTCATTTAAAAAATTAAAAAAAAAAATATTACATATTATTTAAAAAAAATTAAAAATTAATTGTTTATTTAAATATTGGTATGTTTTTAAATGTAAGTTTGTGTTTTTTATAAAAGTTATATGTATTGTAGAATTATTATGAGGATGGTTTTTTTTTTTTTGAAAAACCCAATAAATAAAAAAAAATAATAATAAAAATTTAAATTTAAAAAGGAACGCTGTATGGGTAATACTTAATGGATTTAAATAAAGGGGAGCAATAGAAGCATCGTCAAAATCCGGTCGTCCCATAAAACTTAGTGAGAGAACAGTAAAGTTAATTAAAGATGCTACATCCAAGGCTCCATTCAAAACTCCAACCGAAATAAGAGCTGATGTAATAAACCAAGGATTAGCAGACGTGTCCACAACGACCATTAAAAGAACTTCATGTTCATCTTCATGAGCAAGACTTATCAAAAAAAATCATTTTTTCAAAGAAGAACAGAATGAATCGTTTAGGTTTTGCCCGTCGACATCTCCATTGGACTTTACATGATTGGAAACGAATCAAAATTCAATATGCTTGGATCTGATGGAGTTCTTTATGTTAGACGCCATGTTGTTAAGCCTGCACTTCCTACTGTTAAGAAGGAACGTAGATCTGTCATGATCTGGGCTTGCTTCTTGGGGTTTTACACCACATAGAAGCGACTATGAATAGGTTTATGTATCACGATATATTAGTGAACATAGTGCTGTCTTATATGGAAGATAACATGCCTTTAAGATCTTCTTTTCAACAAGATAATGACCCCAAGTATTCTTCAAAGCTAGTCAAGCAGTTCTTTATAGATGAAAACATTACTATCTCAAACTGGCCATCGCAATAGCTTGATTTGAACCCTACAGAAAACATGTTGAAATCGACAGATTAAAGATAAGAATTACTCCACCAAAGAAATACAGTGGAAGATAAATGGAAAAGTATTGATCATGTCTACATTTAAATCTCGTGCCACCACGAAATCCAAACTGTTTCATTTAATTGTTCCTCACATTTTGTGTTCAGCATTTACAATGAGTTTCAATGAGTGATTAACGGTATGAAAGCTTATTAGAGTCCTTCTTATGAAAGTTTGTCTTGTTTATATAATCAATTAAGAAGTCTAGTAAAATGTATCATCATATGATGCCTCAAATGATGTTGTTCGAACGACTTGGCGTCTACAACTGATTTTTCAAGTTATATTTTCAGTAAGCTCATATATTATACATCGTCCTGAAGCTAAAAGATGGCGCTTTAAAATCATTATACGGCCAAGAAAAATTCTAATTCAACAGATTCTGCAGTCGATAAAACGTAAGGACCGTAAATTAAGTTAAAGATTAATATCTGAACTTTTTTGATAGCGATATTAACGAAAGGTCTAAACCTTCAGGTTTGCCAAACTGCAGAAACTTTCGCTGTGACCTCTGTGAGAGGTGTTAGACTGAAAAGGGTAGAAAAACGTAATTGAAAAGAAAATAATAACGAAAAGGGTAGAAAAATTTCATCCCACTGCAGCAGCAGGATCGGATGCAAAACGCAGGTGGGCGATCACGGCTGGTCGCCGGTTGGCCAATTCAGCGTGGGCCACTATTGCAGTCCCCAAGTGGGTTAAAGCTGAGAGTTGCAGTTAGCGCTTGTTGCTCCTCGCGTACGGTGGTACCAGACGCGCACGCTGTATTTCCGATGGTACTTGCTCTGTGTGTGTGTCGTCGGGATCGTAATCAGTGCACTCGCATGGACCAGATGGTCGGAATTATCGTTAGATAAGGTAGTTGGATCTTTTTGGTGTCGTTTTTCTGTGAGGCATTGTCGCGAGCTTGTTAATCAACATCATTTGATGCTTATTTATACTGGCTTTTAGTTTAATTGAAAATGATATGAGAAACAATCATTACAGAGTCATTATACCAGCAAAAATAGATGAACCGATGCGGTAGCGTTTTTTTTTCTTAATTTACAAATCATTGACACAACCAAAGAAGATATTTTTAAATTTCACTTTTATTATATATATATATATATATATATATATATATATATATATATATATATATATATATATATATATATATATATATATATATATGAGGAAGAAAATATTTTAGTTTATTATTATAGACATCGAGCTGTTATGAAATAAAGTTGTCTAGCACTTTATATAAAAAACTATTACTATTTTTGTTTGTAAATTGTTTATGTTTAAAATAGTTATTGAATCTTTCGCTTGGAAAAATCAGTACAATTGTACTGTACATGAATAAAGTAACTGCAATTATATATACATTATATTTCTCTAAAGGGGGATTTTTTTTATTTATATTTTTCAGTACACCTCTAAATTTCGCCAGAAATCTCTCGACTACTTCAGGGGATTTTTTAAACTACAAAAGTTAACATTAAATGGACGTAAATACATTCAAAATTCAATAATTAACACTTTTTAAAATATTTTAGATATTCCGTCACATAGTTATAATAAAATTACACAAACATTAAAAACACACGAGTTATATTGTAAAAACCGACCCCTTATCTCTGGAATGCATATAAAGAACTATATCGTATTTACTTTATAGATTATTAATAGTTTTTGTATTACTTTATATTAATATAAATATAGGAACCAAATTAATGTTAGATAGATAGATTTATATTTTCAAACTGTTTTTAAGCCGAAGGCTCTGCCGGTTCGCAGTTCTGAATATTTTATCATTAAGTTATAAATTGATTTGTATAACAAATAATTAATGTTGCAATTTCGAGATATAACTAAAGTTTGTTACCTGATACAATAAAGTATTTTTTAAAAACCAAGTTTTCAAGTACAAGCATATAATTCACGCGAACAAATTTTTACACTGTGAAGGTATAGTTAAAACTGTAGTTAGATTTTTTCGGGCTTATCAATAAGTTTTTTTCAGTTTTTCAGTTTACCATTTGTGATTCATATTTTGTGTTTAAATGATTCTGATTCTGATTTGGAATGAACTGTATTATTCTCCATACTGATCTGGAACATTTCTAAGAACCAACGTTTTGTAAAATTATTTTTGTTGTCTAAAATTATAAAAAAAAATAAATTGCTTTGTAATTAAAATTATATCCAATTTTGTCTGAATGATTGTGGCGTATTCATATATATATTTTTTTTTTTTTTAGGGTTTTCGCCACGATCTAAAACTCAAAAATTATCAAAAGTATCTGTTATATAAATAAAGAATCACTGGGTAAAAACAAAAAAATCAAACGGAGACAAATTTCTCAGTGATTCTTTTCTGTAATAAAATATATTTCTTGTTCGTTAGGCAAATTTATTACAGAAAAGAATCGCTGAGAAATTTGTCTCCGTTTGGTTTTTTGTTTTTTACCCGGTGATTCTTTATTTATATAAGAACAGATATTTTTGATATTTTTTGAGTTTTAGATCGTGACGAAAAAATCCAAAAAAAAAGAAAAAAATATATGTCCGGTTTGATGACAATATATATATATATATATATATATATATATATATATATATATATATATATATATATATATATATATATATATATATATATATATATATATATAATATCAATCAACGATTTTCAATTGTTTATTTTGACTGTATTGAATTTTGGAAACAACAACAGCACAACAATAGAATATAAAGTTTTTTAAAAAGCGCTTAAGAAACTATTGAATTTTCATGAGAAAAATTATTGGAACAACTAATTTTGTTGATTTAATCAGCTTTAAAGATAATAAA
The DNA here is from genome assembly GCA_031761425.1 of Cosmopolites sordidus. Classification (NCBI taxonomy): domain Eukaryota; kingdom Metazoa; phylum Arthropoda; class Insecta; order Coleoptera; family Curculionidae; genus Cosmopolites; species Cosmopolites sordidus. The sequence continues at coordinate 1,080,632 of JARFXV010001052.1, read as the reverse complement.
TAACTTCAATACACAAAAACAAATTTAATTGATCTTAAGCAGTTACAAAGTGTGTGTTGAAGGTTAATGACACGATAGGAAAAAGTCTCGAACTGCCTTTGCATGTGAGGAAATTGTGAATTTTAGAAGAAATGACATGTAATTAGGGTAAATTGCCAAAAATGTTAAGCTTAATTTATTTACGGTATATTACGTAGTGAAAAAACGAACAAAACAGTAGTGACCCCATTGAAAAAGACTAAAACCATTATTAGCTAGAATTTAGACAAAATGATATATTCTGTTAAAAAAGGCTTAATTTCCAGTCATGAAATTGCTACTGATATTGCTTGTTGTTCTGGAGTAAACGTCATTGTTGGGGGTATGATATTATTTACATAATTTGCGATATAGAAGGAAAAGTGCCCGCAAGAAACCCTTTATCACTCAGAAAAAGCGAACAAAAGACTATAGTTACTATATTTTTGGCAATTAGTCAGTTTTAGCAAAGAAATCAAGTTGTCCATTCCTATGATAAAACACAGGGGTGGAAATATCATAGTCTGGAGGTGTATGTCTTGATAAGAGGCTGGAAATTTAGTAATCATTGATGGGATCCTAAATGCCCCAATATATGTGGACATGTGGAGTCTAACAAGACAACGACTCAAAATACCCTGTGAGAATGGCTGCTCTAAAATGCCATTACGAAGGAATCACTACTCTAAATTGCCAGACGAAAGTTGATTATAACTCTCCAATAACCAGGTGTTAATCTTTTTGAGAACTTATGGAATTTATTAGATCAGAAACAATACATATAAATCCTTTAAACACTATATGCATCAATGAATGAACTTCGTCGGAAGAACAATCATTCTTCTTCAGTTAACAAAAATTGAAAAGGGCTATAGGGATATTTTATTTAATATATTAAATTACTTTCTTTCTTTAAGGATGATCGTTCTACTTGTATTGTTTTAGCAATACGCATCATTTTAGACAGTGCTAAAACATTTTTTACCCAACAATACCTGGTAAAATTACAATGCTTCCAACAACTGTACCATATATTTTCAGTCTGCGACGTTCTGTTTCGCCTACGGCCTAAAATAGCAATTCTTTTCATATGTCATTCTAATTGTCTCATTGTCTCAAAGCCATTGTCGAAAATTTTAATGTCATTATTCTTGAAGAAAGAACCACGTGATATTTTTAGCCAATTACATTTTTTGACGGCACAACTCTGTTTAAAAAGTCGATGAACTGGTCTGAAGAATATGCAGACTATGAAAATGATTCGTCCTTTTCGGCCCTTTCTGGTTTGAACAGCACATAAAACTGATGCATCTGGTGATCGATAAATATGGAAATAATTTACGATTCTTTCGTGCTCATCAGCTTGGAGTTCCCTATTAATAATTTATTTGTTCAGTTCTCTTTTTCTTGATTAGCAAACCTACAAAATAAGAGGCTGTTTCAGCTTTGACCTCATCATTAGAAGTGAATCTTCATCCAACGCGTCATTTCTTTAGGTTTGGGAAGCGGGAGTAATCTCTGAGAGTCAAATCTGATAGGTACGGCGCATTTGGAAGCACTTCGAAGCATAGTGTGTGTGTGTGCAACTCGAGAAAGAGCACTTTTTTTGTCCAGGTGTGGAAGTTTCCCTTAATAGCTCTTTTCAATCGATCCAGTAGAGATGCGCAATACTTCGCGGTGAGAGTTCTGCTTTTTGTCTGGTAGTTTATGAACAGCACATAAAACTGATACATCTCGTGATCGATAAATATGGAAATAATTTACGTAATATTTTTTTTCTAAAGACGGCCGCAGTGTTTAAAACTTTGTCGTGCGTGCACGATTCTTTCGTGCTCATGTCGGTCAGTTTGGCGTTCGCTATTAATAATTTTTTTGTTCAGTTCTCTTTTTCTTGGCTAGCAAAAAAAACAGCAAAATAAGAGGCTGTTTCAGCTTTGACCTCATCATTAGAAGTGAATCTTCGTCCAACGGGTCATTTCTTTAGGTTTGGGAAGCGGGAGTAATCTCTGAGAGCCAAATCTGATAGGTACGGCGCATTTGGAAGCACTTCGAAGCATAGTGTGTGTGTGTGCAACTCGAGAAAGAGCACCTTTTTTGTCCAGGTGTGGAAGTTTCCCTTAATAGCTCTTTTCAATCGATCCAGTAGAGATGCGCAATACTTCGCGGTGAGAGTTCTGCTTTTTGTCTGGTAGTTTATGAACAGCACATAAAACTGATACATCTCGTGATCGATAAATATGGAAATAATTTACGTAATATTTTTTTTCTAAAGACGGCCGCAGTGTTTAAAACTTTGTCGTGCGTGCACGATTCTTTCGTGTTCATGTCGGTCAGTTTGGCGTTCGCTATTAATAATTTTCTTGTTCAGTTCTCTTTTTCTTGGCTAGCAAAAAAAACAGCAAAATAAGAGGCTGTTTCAGCTTTGACCTCATCATTAGAAGTGAATCTTCGTCCAACGAATCATTTCTTTAGGTTTGGGAAGCGGGAGTAATCTCTGAGAGCCAAATCTGATAGGTACGGCGCATTTGGAAGCACTTCGAAGCATAGTGTGTGTGTGTGCAACTCGAGAAAAAGCACCTTTTTTGTCCAGGTGTGGAAGTTTCCCTTAATAGCTCTTTTCAATCGATCCAGTAGAGATGCGCAATACTTCGCGGTGAGAGTTCTGCTTTTTGTGTGGTAGTTTATGAACAGCACATAAAACTGATACATCTCGTGATCGATAAATATGGAAATAATGTACGTAATATTTTTTTTCTAAAGACGGCCACAGTGTTTAAAACTTTGTCGTGCGTGCACGATTCTTTCGTGTTCATGTCGGTCAGTTTGGCGTTCGCTATTAATATTTTTTTTGTTCAGTTCTCTTTTTCTTGGCTAGCAAAAAAAACAGCAACATAAGAGGCTGTTTCAGCTTTGACCTCATCATTAGAAGTGAATCTTCGTCCAACGCGTCATTTCTTTAGGTTTGGGAAGCGGGAGTAATCTCTGAGAGCCAAATCTGATAGGTACGGCGCATTTGGAAGCACTTCGAAGCATAGTGTGTGTGTGTGTGCAACTCGAGAAAAAGCACCTTTTTTGTCCAGGTGTGGAAGTTTCCCTTAATAGCTCTTTTCAATCGATCCAGTAGAGATGCGCAATACTTCGCGGTGAGAGTTCTGCTTTTTGTGTGGTAGTTTATGAACAGCACATAAAACTGATACATCTCGTGATCGATAAATATGGAAATAATGTACGTAATATTTTTTTTCTAAAGACGGCCACAGTGTTTAAAACTTTGTCGTGCGTGCACGATTCTTTCGTGTTCATGTCGGTCAGTTTGGCGTTCGCTATTAATATTTTTTTTGTTCAGTTCTCTTTTTCTTGGCTAGCAAAAAAAACAGCAAAATAAGAGGCTGTTTCAGCTTTGGCCTCATCATTAGAAGTGAATCTTCGTCCAACGCGTCATTTCTTTAGGTTTGGGAAGCGGGAGTAATCTCTGTGAGCCAAATCTGATAGGTACGGCGCATTTGGAAGCACTTCGAAGCATAGTGTGTGTGTGTGCAACTCGAGAAAGAGCACCTTTTTTGTCCAGTTGTGGAAGTTTACCCTTAATAGCTCTCTTCAATCGATGGTTGTTTATGAGCATTATACCACGAGAATCCTAAAAAACCGCAACTTTTCCTACAAATTTAACCTGTGCCTACCTTGTGGATTATTGCTTCGTCTCTGGCATGTAATGATAAATCTCAAAACGCCTAATCATAAACTAAAACTAGATTTTTCTTTGTTTACAACTAGCTCATAGCTCCGTCAAAATGCATGATCTATGACGATAGAGTTAAATGGTTTTTAATAGGGCCTTTCATCTTTCCAACTAAACCGACCCCTTCTAATTGAATTAAACAATTTCGAACCCTTTTGATTAGAAATATTTTGAGTAGGGAAAGGACCTTTCTGTTATACTTCGGTTGCTCGCCCTTTTTTTAACGTCGGGTGGACAGACCAGAGTTTCATTATTCTTTAGCATATCTGGTAAATAGAACTTGCGTATTTTCCGAATGTTAAATGAACGACTATCTGTTCTTCAATGTGTCCAAGTGTGTGTGCTAAATACAGGGAGACGCAAATAGAGGGCATGTTTTTGAATAGGGTAGAATAGGCGTTAGAATGTAGCACTCATGCTACTATTTTGAATACGGCTAACTAGATATCTAAATTAATATAAAATGTTGGGAACAAAGAACTATTTTGGGAATATATATATATATATATATATATATATATATATATATATATATATATATATATATATATATATATATATATATATATATATATATATATATATATGGAGAATTCTTCAGAAGAAGGCACATTTACAGAAATTCGACACGAAAAGGATCAAGGAATCCAACATAACAGAGGATTGGGGAAAGGAACAGGCAGATACATGGGAAAAATTCTACAAAAAAATTACACAAAAAGCACAGGAACTGATCCCATTGAAAAAGCACACAAAACACCCGTGGTGGGACACAGGAATGCGAAAGTGCATTGCAGCGACGCAAACGAGCATTTCAGGAGTACAACAGTAAAAAATCCTCAGAAAGCCAACAGCTTTTTAATGAGATTAGAAAACAGACCGCCAAAGTTATTAGACAAACTAAGAGGAAGTACATGAAGGAACAACTAGACTCTATAGAAGAGAATTTCCGCAATTATAACACGAGAGACTTTTATAGAACTTTCGCAAGAGAAATACGTGGGTACACACTACAAAATCCTTGCTTTAGAAAGCGGAATGGGAGATTAGCGCTAAACAATCAGGAGAATTGTCAGGAGCTGGCATACTATTTCTCTGATCTCCTCAATTGCCCCGAACGCGACACAAGATTTCCCAAGGAAAATTGTATCTATACTCACTCAGAATCACCATCACCAACATAGGAAGAGATTCACAAGCACATTCAAAAACTGAAGAATAACAGGACATCCGGTGAAGATGGTATCACCGCGGAACTATTGAAAAACTTCGGACCAAACTCACTCCGGGAACTCACGCAAATTATCACGAACATCTGGCAAACAGAAAAATTACCAGATGAATAGAAATATGCTCTTATACACTCGCTGCACAAGAAAGGAGACAGAACAGATATGAACAACTACAGAGGAATCTCCTTACTATAAGTCACTTACAAAATTTTCTCAGCATGCCTTCTCCAGAGAACACAGGAACAACTAGAACACAAAATTGGCGAGTACCAGGCAGACCTTCGCCCTGGTCGCTCATGCACTGTACAAATCTTTAACTTAAAAACAATACTGAAATATAAAGCTATCAGGACCGACACAATCTCTAAAGTAAAATTTATGGGAGAAATTTCCGAACCCTTCCTGATTCAAACTGGAGTACGCCAAGGAGATAGGTTATCCCCACTCCTCTTCAACCTGGTCCTGGACAAATTCATAAAGGAATGGGAAAAGGAACTAAAAAATCAAGGACACTGGAAACCAATACGACTCGGACGAACCAAAAACAATATAGAAATATCATGCCTAGCCATACTCGCAGACAATGAAAAAAGGGCCACCAAACAGATCGAAGTCCTCAAGGAAGTTGGCCTACAAATATCCTTTCAAAAAACCGAATTCTTCTGCTTAAAATTAAATGGCCAAAATTTGAACACCAAATACGGCAAAATAAATAGGGTCACTCACTTCAAATACCTGGGCGAGATCCTCGAACCCACAGGAGGAGAGAAGATAGCACAGAAGACTCGATTGCAGAAGATGAAGAGGGCATACGGCACACAATATCTACAATAAGAAATGCCTATCCACACACGCAAAAATAAGACACTACAACACAGTAATCAAACCAGAGGTACTATACGCAAGCGAGACGCTTACACTCCATACAAAAAGCGGCATAGAAAACATACTAAAAGAAGAACGCAAAATTATGAGGAAAATTGACAGAGGAAGGATACAGACTACATTCTAGAAAGACCACAGAGAGAATGTCCAACGTAGCGGCAGACATAAGAAAAAGAAGGTTGAAATTCTATGGACATATCAGTAGACTCCCACCGACAAGACTCACCAACAGAATTCTTACGTAGATACTCGCAGTAGTAGTACCATGGATCGCACAAGTCAGAGCTTATCTGGGAAAGGCACAGATGGGTCCTACAGATATTGAGGATAAAGAAACGTACAGACAGAGAATACATATGTGGAACGTTGCATCAGAGAGCGAAGTTTCGAGGAGATCAGGAACAAAGTGGACGGAGGAGAGAAAGAGGATCCACACGATATATATATAAATATCGTGGTCGTTAAATTTTTGTTTTCCGACGCCCCAAAAAACCTTCCTTTTGATGAAAAATACGGGGGAATTTTTTTTAACAAAAATAACACGTGACTCAAGGCGATTTTTTGATAAAATCGTAGCTTTTTGTAAGTATCTCTTAAGGTATATGGATTTGAGAAAAAGATATAGGACCAATTTGTAGAAAATTAAATTCTCTACAAAAACGTTCTGTCTAATTTCTTCATAAAATTCATATTTATGGAGATATTCTCAATAATAAATTCATTAACTCTTTGACATTAACTGACCTACAAACGTCATTTTTTCTGAAATATAGTTGGAATATAGTATAGAAATATAATAAAAAAAAGGTACATTTTTTATATTTCAGAAAAAATGACGTTTGTAGATCTTAAAATGTTGGTTATATTGAGTTACTGAATTTATTATCGAGAATATCTCCATAAATATGAATTTTATGAAGAAAATGGAAAGGACCTTTTTTATAGAGAATTTAATTTCCTACTACTACTCCTATATATTTTTCTCAAATCCGTATACTTTAAAAGATACTTACGAAAAAACTACGATTTTATCAAAAAATGAACTTAGATCGTCTTGAGGCACGTGTTATTTTTGTTAAAAACAATCCCCCGTATTTTTTCATCCAAAGGAAGATTTTTTTGGGGCGTCGGAAAAAAATTTTAACGACCACATTAATATATATATATATATATATATATATATATATATATATATATATATATATATATATATATATATATATATATATATATATACCAGATATAGATATAACAGATACCTAATACCAGATATCCTAGTGGAGGAAGTAACAAATGCTATAGAATTGATGAAGAACGGCAAGGCTCCAGGAAAGGATAGTGTAACTGTCGAAATGCTAAAAGCTGGTGGTCGGACGTTACATAAAACACTGGCAAAATTATACTCAAAATGCCTCAAAGAACAAAAAGTACCTGACTTATGGAAAAATGCAGAAGTGATCCTTTTACATAAAAAAAGGAGCACAGGAAGATTTAAAGAACTACCGTCCAATAAGCCTCTTATCACTGATGTACAAAGTTTTCACTAAGATAATTTCTAAAAGAATATTAAAAAAACTGAATGACGCACAACCAAGAGAACAAGCAGGATTCAGAAGTGGATTCAGTACAATGGATCACATCCAGGTTGTACAGCAGGTCATAGAAAGGCACAACGAATACACCATGCCACTGTGCTTGGCTTTTATCGACTACGAAAAAGCATTTGATTCCATCTCAAAGCATGCGATAATGGATGCACTGCTTAGCCAAGGTGTAGAGAGAGCCTATGTAAACCTATTAGAATCGATATATGATGGAGCTACAGCCACAATTCACCTTGATGATCTTGAAGTGGGAATTAATATAGAACGAGGTGTACGGCAGGGTGACGCAATATCGCCTATTCTTTTCTCGGCTGGCCTTGAAGAAGTATTCCGTAAACTGGATTGGGAACAGGATGGGGTAAAGATCAATTGTGCAAACTTAAACCATCTTAGATTTGCAGATGATATTATTCTCATTTCACAAGACCCAGAGGAGCTGCAAAGACGCATACAAGAACTGCAAAGGGCTGGCGAACCATTTGGCTTGAAAATAAACCTGAAAAAGAGTCAGGTTATGTTCAATAACTTCGCTCAGGACAGAAGAATTTCAGTTTTAGGAAGGGATTTAGAGATTGTGGACAGCTTTGTATATCTTGGGCAGAGGATTTCCATGGAGGGGAATACCGCCCGGGAGGTGGAACGGCGTGTTAAATGTGGCTGGCAGGCATTTGGTAGGCTCAACATAGTGTTTAAGAGCAGACTCCCACTTTGCCTGAAAAGAAAAGTATTCGATCAGTGCGTTCTACCCGTTATGACATACGGAAGTGAAACCTGGACACTCACATCGCAATCAATTCAAAAACTTCGGGTGGCACAGAGGGGAATGGAAAGATGTATGCTTGGCATTACAAGACGAGACAGAAAGTCCTGCGCATGGATCAGGGAACAAACAAAAGTCTGTGACATCATTGGAAGAGTAAAACAGTTGAAATGGAGATGGGCAGGCCATATAGCGAGGCGATGGGACGACAGATGGACCAAGGCAATCCTGGAGTGGATACCGCTTGATCGCAAACGTCCGCGAAGAAGACCGAAAGCACGATGGACTGATAACATCGTTAAGTATATTGGACCCGAGTGGTAGAGGAAAGCCCAGGACCGTGAAGGTTGAAAGCATGCTGAAGAGGCCTTCATCCTGCAGTGGATCGATACGGGCTGATGATGATGATGATGATGATATATATATATATATATATATATATATATATATATATATATATATATATATATATATATATATATATATATATATATATATATATATATATATAATTAATAAGTCGATATGAATAATCTGTCCTATACGTACCTGTCATAAGTTCCGAGATTTGTACTTAATTATAATTTTCGTGTTTTTAATATTTCGTTTTTAATGGAATTCACCATCTTAGACTTTATGTTATTATTAAACAAATGCATACATTTATGATAAGTCATGATATATTAAGAATATAGGTCATCACATGTTTAAATATTTGATTAGAAAGCAATTGTTATAGAGTAACAAAACTTATTGTTATAGTAAACAAAACGTCAAAATTATTATTTTTGATAAACACACATGTATTTGATAAAGTTGTATTTTAACAAAACCCCAAACAAAACCCCATAAGAAAACCCCATAAGAAAAAATCTAATTAAGCTAAATACGGGGATCTGGCTGGCCCCGGTACAGGACCTCCCTTACCAATCCATTTATTTTTATAATTCATGTCCAAATATTGTCTGACCTGCCTGCTAAATATGGAGGAGCGCCGTCTAGCTGTAACCACATTCGTCTCGCTACTGTTAAAGACAATTCTTCAATACACTCTTCAAAATTATTTTGCAAGTGCAATAAATCTGCAACGGAGATTTTCGACCGTTGAAAATATTGAAAAAAATCGTTTATCACGCTGTGTAACGATCAGACGATATCTCCCCTATCTGACGACAGAGCAAGAAGTGGCCGACCTCGCGAGATCAGGACCCCAACAGTTATAAAAGCAGCCACTAAAAGAATTCGAAGAAATTTAGTCCGAAAACAAAAAATCATGGCTCCAAAGATGAATATAACGCCGTGAATCTTGTCGCGTATCAATAAACATGACTTAGGGCTTAGAGTTTACCAAAGATGTTTCAGAAAGCGATTGACAGCTGCTCTAAGGAACACCAGACACGAGAGCAAAGGCTCTACTTGAGAGGCATGCGAATAACCTTCGTCTTCAATAGAGTTTCGGCCTTTTGAAAATGCCTGAACTCTTGATAAAACTGTATTGGCAGATCGAATGCTACAGCAGCTGTCTCATTACTTTATTTGTTAATTCGCCTTCTATACAGCCTCAAATTAGATTAATTCAATATATGTATCGATTCGGTTGGAGGTGAAGGTTGAAGATGTCAAATTTTGTGCGTGCAAACTACTATTTGCGGACAGCATTGATTTTTTGTAACAATTTAAAGAAAACTGCTGCAGAATCGCATCGATTCTGTGACAAATCACATCGCTTTGAGTGGTTAACAAAATTAAAAAGTGGTGATTTTGAGGTGAAAAACGCAGAACGTGGAATACCACCGAAAAACTGAAAACAGCGAATTGCAAACATTATTGGACGAGGATGACGCTCAAATGCAGCAACAATTCGAGGAACAATTAAATGTGATACGAGAAGCCGTCTCAATACGTTTGAAAGCCATGGGAAAGATCCAAAAGATGGTAAAATGGGTTCCACATGAACTGAGTGAAAAATAGCCAACCGAAAAACCACTTGTTTTCCACAAAACCACGAAAAACTCCAAATGGATATATTTTGAGAATCCTAAGCGTAAAAGATCATGGGGGCAAACCATGCAAACCATTGACATCGACTGCAAAGCCAAATCGCTATGGATGGAAAACAATGCTTTGTGTTTGGTGTGATCAGAAGGATGTGAAGTGGTGTTGTTAGCTACTAAAACCTGGCAATATCGTTAATACTGATCGCAAACAACAAGCGATCGATTTGAATCAAGCTTTGCGTGACAAATGACCAGAATATCAAAAAAGGAGACACAAAATGATTTTGCTTCATGGTAATGCACCATTACACAGCAAAACTGGTCAAGGAAACTATTGAGGCGTTTAGTTGGGAAATAATTTCGCATACGGCTTACTCACCAGACTTGCTCCGTCGGATTACTACTTATTTGCATCGATTGGGCACGTACTTGCTGAGCAGCGCTTCACTTCTTACGAAAATGGTTTGTTTGTTTGTCAAAATGTCTGTCTCAAAACAGCAATAATTTTTTTTGGCGTGGCATCCACAAATTATCAGACAGGTGAGATGTTTCCCACCTGTCTATACATGTGACGATGAGCAATACATCAAATAAAATATTTTATATCATTTTCATACAATAAACGTGTATTTTCTATACAAAAATTCCGGTTTCGTATTTACATACCTGGTAACATTGCTCCAAAAAGAGGCATCGAAATATTTTTAATCTCTACTGTATATTACTCAATCCCAAGCTTATTTATACACTTAATAAAGCGATAAAAAAATTCTCCGAGGTAAAAAATTACCGGAGTTTAACATAGATAATGAATATTTTGATAAAACTGTGACATAAACGTACACGAGGCGCCTTTTGTCCGTTAACTTGCTGGATAAAATAACTTCTATCCAGTCATAAACGACCTAAACTGTAAGACGGCCGTCGTAAAACCATCCACGGAATAAATTTGAAAGACATAAAGCGGTCTGGGCCTTTGCTTCCTCCGCTTGTTTAAGGGCCTCTTTTTTCTCGCCTCTCTCCAGAAGAGAAACCGCCTCTGTTCTTAAAATGTCTCACTGAATAACGATCTCAGCTTTGATAAGTCGACGAACTCTGGATAAATTGTTTCCAGAAAGTTTTTGAACATGAATATTTTGGACATAAAAAGGCATGGATTTATGGGGTTTGAACATATCCTGACTTAAAATCATCATTCATAACTTTCCAATCAACATATCAACTGATTCGATTGACAGCCTTCGATAGCAGATAAGTTCGATATTTTTGGAAAAACTGAAGAAAAGTTGAAAAAGCCTTTACATTTCGTCGTTCCTAATTGGGTTTCTGAGCTTCGATATGATTGAAGTAGTAAGAGTGACAGTCCAAGCTCAGGATATCTCTTTGAGATTAGTACTGTAGGGCGGGTAGTATTGGTAGTATTGGCGGGCGGCAGGGTGAAGGCTAAAGAGATTGTTAAGATGATGAAGTTAGTCCCGATGAAGGAAGTCAGTCTCAAATGTTTTATCCTCATATTTACTGTTATATAATGTAGGGAAAATGTCCTTTTATTTTAAAATCAAAGGGGTTCACCATTCCACACCAAATTACTTTTTTAAACTTCACAACGCGCGTTTCGTTAACCATGTTAGCATCACCAAGAAATGATTTAATCAGATTAAATCGTTTTAAGTGATGGATGACAGCGGAAATATCGAACTTATTTGCGTACAAAGACTGTCAAAACAAAAATAAATGCCATATCGGTTTGAAATTCATAGTACGTTACTAATGGGCTTTTTAAATTGAGCGGTTTTTTTAATTATTTAAATAAATCACAGATGGCGTTGTAAATTTGCTTAGGTCTAATCTAATTTCAGTAGTGTAATGTATGACATTTATAAACATGGAGTTGTAAACAATACGATAACTCGCTAAAATTGTCGAATTATTTTATGAAAATGGGCGTTCAGCGAAATTTTTTTGAAAAGTACGTGATATTTACGGTTCGGGGTTCAACCCCCCCCCCCCCCGAAATTAGCCAAATATTACCTAATATTATACCGAAAAAATACGAGAAGTGAAGAGAGTTAAAGTAGTACATTTGAATTGAATATATATCCGAACTAGTGGACGTTGCGCACAGTAACGCCATCTCTTGTCGAGTAGTCGAACTATTTTGTATCGTATGGAAACTTTGCGTTCAAACTAACCCCCCCCCAAAACTAAATCCTGGCTACGCCCGTGCCCTACGTAGTGACTTCAGTTTAATATGTATTTATTCGAGTCAAACCACAAATATCTTGTTTCAAATTGAATTAAATTATCAAATAGAAAGTGTAAATAAAATTCTGATCGTTTTTTTGCTGCGTTTGTGGACAGTTTATATTTTCTAAAAGAGGAAGACCTATTGTAGATTCGTTAAAAAGTGCATATCTTCATCATTTTGGATTTCCTGTTGCGAATCAAGATAAAAAGTGGGTACTTCATGTGTTTTGTGAAAGCTGTAGAAATGTTTTACTCCAGTGCTCATCAGGAGATAACGTATACCTTCCATTTGGTTCACCAATGTTATGGAAAGAATCTAGTAATGATGAAAATGACTGTTACTTTTGTGTTAGGAAGACAGTGGGATATAATACCAAAAATAAGGCGGGGATTGTATAAGCCGAAATTCCGTCTGTTATTAAGCCAATTTTACATTCGAAGGATCTTCCATATCCAATTTTCCCCAGTAATTCGAGTCAAAATATACCAGAACATGACAATGAAAGTGGCGTTAAAATTAAATTGATTTCTAGTAATTCTGACGATTTCTCTCTTCAAAGAAACACTCCACATTTAATTAACCAAGCCGAATTAAGTGATTTTATAAGAGATTTACAACTATCAAGATCTAAAGCAAGCTTCTTGGTTCTCGCCTACAACAATGGAATTTATTAACACCAGACACGAAAGTTACGCTATCCAGAAACATAGAGCAAAGTTTACTCAGAATTTTTCAAAAGAGAAGAGAAATATTGTTATTGTACTGATATCCCGGGACTTTTTGAAGCAATTAATCAAAACTATAATAAAACAGAGTGGCGCTTATATGTAGACTCTTCAAAATATAGTCTGAAAGCTGTTTAATTACAAAACGGAAATAAGAAACCGTGTATACCAATAGGACTTAGTAAATTGTAAAGTATAATTGTACTTTAATGAATTTAATAAAGTATGAAGAACAAAGTCATCGGGTTGTTATTGGGATTGCAGGGTGGTTACACAAAATACTCTTATTTCCTTTATCTGTGGGACAACACGGCCACAGAGCATCATTGGAGAGCATCATCATCAACTCGTTGGTAGATCGAAAAGACATTATTCTATCCACTTTACGCATTAAACTGGGACTTATGAAAAGCTTTGTGAAGGCGCTAAACAAAATTAGTGATGATAATAATTAAAACACTTGGTATTTGTTTCACAATATATTCAAGATATTCTCTAACATGTTTCGGCCTCGCGACCATTCTCAAAGAGAGTTATGTATAAACTAAACTAAAGTTTCAAAGTGCTGTCTAATGGAAGTCGGTTTTTTCTCGTTAAATTTATTACACTATCAATAATTGGAGTATTTCCGAAGTCTAGCTGGGTGTTTGTTAGGTTTTTGCCGTCGTATATGGCTTTTTTAATTTCGAAAATTTCCAGGTAATTTAACAGTCTGCTTTTATTGCAGCTATGTATTAATTTGGTATTATTAATGTTAAAAAAATGGTTCTGGTCTATACAATGTTCGGCAAAGCCCGTCTTTCTCTGATTGTGTAAAATTGAATATTTATGTTCTTTTAGCCTATCATTGAGCGATCGGCCCGTTTGGCCTATATAAATAGCGTCACACATATTACATTTAATTTCGTATACTCCAGATTTGTCACAAAATTTTGCTCTTTCTTTGTTATTGTTTAACATCGATGTAAGATTATTCTTATTAACAGAGATAATATTAATATTTTCATTCTTTAACTGATTTGTGATTCTTGAACTTAATTTGTGAATATAGTTTATAGCATGCCAATTTTTAGAATCTTTTTCGGGTGTTGCGGCATAAAAATTAATAATAATAAAAAAATAATAAATTTAACGAGAAAAAACCGACTTCCATTAGACAGCACTTTGAAACTTTAGTTTAGTTTATACATAACTCTCTTTGAGAATGGTCGCGAGGCCGAAACATGTTAGAGAATATCTTGAATATATTGGGAATCAAATACCAAGTGTTTTAATTATTATCATTGTTACTATGTTTCACCAAGAGCCAACCGCGCAATCAATCAAAACTAAAATTAGTGATGCAGTCCTGTATTTACAAACAATCTTTCGAAGTATTACAGAAGCAAAAACTGAAAGAGGGGATATTTGCTGACCCACAGATCTGTAAAGTTGTAAAGATTTTCAGTTACGAAGTCTTTTATCTTGAATAAAACTTTTATCTGTTAATAAAGAGTTGCTTGGAAAAGATTCGAAATGGTTGTCGAAAAATTTTTGGGAAATAAAAAAAGTGAAAAATTATAAAAATATTATTGCTGATTTATTTTAAAAAAATCAACAGATGAACAACTCGCATTTGAGTTTTTTTTCCCTGAAAACTTAGGAAGTATGAGTGACGGACAGGGGTAACGTTTTCACCAAAATGTAAAGATTTTCGAAGAACGGCATCAAGGACTTTGGTATGAAAACATGTTATGGGATTACTGTTGGTCCATTATAAGAGAAATCGATTCAAAATACTATAAAAAGAAGGCGAAAATTAGCCATTTTTAATTTTTTCTATTATTAACACTAAGATTTTTCCATTTTTAAGTAAATAAATATTTCTAAAAGCAGACGTGACAGAATATTTTTTATCATTTTTTCTGGATAACTCTTACCTAAGTAAACAATAATTTACAACTCTCAGCTGGGATATGCAAACCTTGTAAACTAGTGTTATCAATAAAGAGTCTTTTGAAATCAACGCAAATTCTGTGTTTTAATCTATAATTAAAAACACCGCTCAATTTGAGAGACTCTTTAGGAATGAAGCTACTTTTTCGAAGTGAATCTGCTTGTAAACAAAGTAAATGGCCTATCGGCTTGAAATTCATGGAGCGTGGAGGGAAGCTATCCACCACCGTCTATCGGAAATGTTTCTAACTTTTCAATTTCTCCTCGTAAGTGCAAGTCTTACTTAATTCTCTACAATATTTTTTTTTACTTCGACATAACAAGATAGATGACTGAATGAATGTTCCGATATATTTACGTAATTTTCTTAATCACCAAACCTCTGTTAATAACTTACATGATTCATTAACTAATAAAAGCAAACATTAAGTGATATAAAAATAGAATCGTTGCAATATCTGATGTCACATTTGTTTCCGCAATTCTAACCACCAAGCCACGACAATGCCCGAAATATCTTCGATTAGTCTCATCCGTAAAATCATTTCCAGCTTCCGAATAGTTCCCATAATGCGTCAGCGATCGTAAATCATTCTCCGTAAACTTGTTTTCGTTCAAAAAAAAACACATCAGAATGGCTACAATCTGTTTCCGTCCACCACCACTGCCTCCGAACAAGAAATCCCTTCTCGGTAACAACAACAACCGTTGTCACAAGAAGAATCCCTTGTTATCGTCCACATATTTGAGCTTCCTGGACCCATCAGACGATGTGGAAGCCATCGAAATGACCACGTTCAAGACAAAAAAGTGCCGGAAAGTTTCTCACACGAACTCGTTGAATCGGGGTAGAGATGGTAGAGCTATGCTGACCAGGAGTCACTCGGAAGGCCACCTGGAGCAGAAGGGCGTTGACGAGGAAGAACATCAGTTATCCGTCAGTCGCTATATGAGAGTGCTCAGTGGCAGCTGGAAGAACTTGTTGAATTGTAAGTGTTTGCATATAATTATTTTTAATACGAGCACACTACTCGACTCATCCCAACCAATCTGATATTGTTCCTCTTAAAATAAAACCTTTTAACACTTAAACTGACATTTTTTAAATTATCGAGATCCTTCTTCTAGATCATTTCCATATACATAAAAGTACTGCGAATGAAATGTAAGACATTATTCTTTTTGCTGAGGTTGGCATCTACTGGATGTTTCTAATTATGTCAAAACACGTTCTTTTCATCATCACATGGAGCCAAATCTGACAAATATGGGGGTTAATCTTGAGCCAAAAAGTTACAGAAAAAAAGTTCTTTCAAAATGAGATGCCCTGGGGATTTAGGAGTGCCAGTCAATTTCAGACCCTTATCAGGGTTTTCTTCAGTTCAAAATATTATTTCTCCACGAAGGCCACAATCTTCTTTAATACTGATTCTGTTGTTGTGTAATCTTGCAAACCATTTTACAATCTTGCTTCATACCTCATTGCTTTCTCTGGTACCTTTACCCAAGTCCTCCATTTTTCAATACACTTTCGTCTCCTTTCGGGAGACAGGGTTCGGGAAAGATGAAGATCTGAAGTGGCCAAGTCTGGAAAGTACGTGGAATGCGATAAAATCTCCCAGCTTTAACTCAGTGATCATTTCCAAAGTCCATTTGGGTGTATGTGGTCGCATCAACCAGGATTTTTACACGATTTTCGCCTATTTCACTGAACTTATTACGCAGGATCCGCTTTTCATAGAGATTAATGCAGAAAGTTCTTTTTCTTGAATCTACACTTATTGCCAACCTTGAGTTCATAGGAGATCCGATAACTTTCATTTTGAATTTTTCTAGCTCTTAAAAGAAAAGGCTCCAGGAAAGGACAGTATAACTGTCGAAATCCTAAAATTTGGTGGTCGGACGTTACATAAAACACTGGCCAAATTATACTCAAGATGCCTCAAAGAACAAAAAGTACCTGACTTATGGAAAAATGCAGAAGTGACCCTTTTACATAAAAAGGGAGCACAGAAAGATTTAAAGAACTACCGTCCAATTAGCCTCCCATCAGTAATGTACAAAGTTTTCACTAAGATAATTTCCAAAAAAATATTAAAAAACTGAATGACGAACAACCAAGAGAACAAGCCGGATTCAGAAGTGGATTCAGTACAATGGATCACATACAGGTTGTACAGCAGGTCATAGAAAGGCACATGCCACTGTGCTTGACTTTTATCGACTACGAAAAAGTATTTGACTCCATCTCAAAGCATGCGATAATGGATGCACTGCTTAGTCAAGGGGTAGATAAAGCATTTGTAAACCTATTAGGATCGATATATGATGGAGCTGCAGCCACAATTCACCTTGATGATCTTGAAGTGGGAATTAATGTAGAACGAGGTATACGGCAGGGTGACGCAATATCGCCTATTCTTTTCTCGGCTGCTTTTAAGAAGTATTCCGTAAACTGGATTGGGAACAGGATGGTGTAAAGATCAATGGTGCAAACTTAAATCATCTTAGGTTTTCAGATTATATCGTTCTCCTTTCACAAGACCCAGAGGAGCTGCAAAGACGCATACAAGAACTGCAAAGGGCTGACGAACCATTTGGCTTGAAAATAAACCTGGAAAAGAGTCAGGTTATGTTCAATAACTTCGCTCAGAACAGAAGAATTTCAGTTTTAGGAAGAGATTTAGAGATTGTGGACAGATTTATATCTTCGGTAGAGGATTTCAATGGAGGGGAATACCGCCCGGGAGGTGGAACGGCGTGTTAAATGTGGCTGGCAGGCTTAACATAGTGCTTAAGAGCAGATTCCCACTTGGCCTGAAAAGAAAAGTCTTCGATCAGTGCGTTCTACCCGTTATGACATAGGAAAGTGAAACCTGGACACTCACATCGAAATCAATTCAAAAACGAGTGGCAGAGGAAAGCCCAGGACCGTGAAAGTTGGAAACATGCTGAAGAGGCCTTCATCCAGCAGTGGATCGACACAGGCTGATGATGATGATGATGATATATATGATATATATGATATATATGATATATATATATATATATATATATATATATATATATATATATATATATATATATATATATATATATATATATATATATATATATATATATACATACATACACATATACATACATACATATACATATACATACATACACACATACATATAACCCGGATATTAACCTGATTTTTTTTTTTTTTCAAATTTTGTTCTGTTTAGTTCGTTGAATTGAAAGAACTAGTGAATGAAATGACTCACGGTTTAATAAAAACGCGACTACTACATTCAACCTTGGAATATCGTTCGCTTAACAATAAAATTAGGGAAACAGGAAAAAAAGTCACCGACAAAATCATCATCCTGCTTCGTAAGAAAATTAATAACGATCGCTGCTGCAAATACTGACACTATCTCGTACTGCTTATCGCTGAAAAACCTTATTATTACCATGGTGCACGAATACAAATCAGTAAAAAGAAGTAATTGCTTCGTCCGCTGTTGCTTTTGTTTACGCCTCCTCCACGATGGTATTGTGGATATTGTGATGCCGACGAAAAGAAAATAAAAATGTTAATAACGAAGTTACTTTTCGTTCTTGATTCAGATTAATTTTTTTATATCTTTGTTGTTTTAATTGTAAGAACATTTTACTTTTACCAGCATTGTCAGTAAACGTGAAAAAAACGATATACAGGTAGGTGGTCCAAAAAGAAATAAGGCTTTTGCTTTTGCTAATTCTGTGGATTTAATTTGTGAGCTTCATAACTCTCGCTTTTGGTGGTGACTACCTGTAAATACACATGATATAAAAGAAAGTATAAAAAGTTTCTTAGAATACCGTTTCAGAGGAAAACAAGTTGGAATTTTATTTTAATTTTCTTAACAATGGCAACGCCTCATCGTCTTTATTCTTCGGATCCTTCGGAATCATTTTTTTTTGTTGTATTGGCGTCTTAAGGTATTATTTGAAAATAAAATGTAATATTTTTACAGCAATTTATTCCATACGTTTTAGCATAAGTTTCGTTTTTTACTTTCGTTACTTTTGAATAATAAAATTTGGTTTTTTGCTATCTAGAACAGCGGTTTTCAAACTTTTTTTGCGACGGAACCCTTTTAGAAAGCGAAATATTTGACGGAGCTCTAATTAATAATATCTTTATTAATAATCATGCTACATAATAATCAAATCAAACAGGTCTGAAGCTGTTTTTTTATCTTTCATCAGTTGTTTGATATCAGGCTTGATAAAACAGATTTGAAGCCTTATATCACGTTTGGCATCCAGTCTATTGCGGTATTTTGTTTTTGTAGCTGCATAGGTTGAGAATCTTGTTGTGCGCAAGTAAGTTGTTGGGAACGGGAGAAGAACATTACAGGACCTTTGTGGCAAGAAGTGGATATTCATCACGGATCCTACAAGAGAAATCATTCAGAGACGTTGTTTTGAACAGTGACTCCATACTGGTGTCTGATGACATTTCTAAAGATGATTCATAAATCTCGTTCGACTTTCGACATACTTTCGGGCTTTTGCAATTTGGGTACAAAAGGATTTTGAATCCATAAATTCGTTTTAATTTTTGTATTCTGTTCTTCGGGAAAATACCTTTCAAAAGATACGCGCACAGCATTGAGATATTAGAACAATTCTTCAAACATATCATCTTGAAACATTTCTGAGTCGTTAACGAACTTACTGAGCGATGAAAAGAGTTCTATTTCTTTCTTACCAACACAAATAATCCAAAAATCTAATTTTGTTTTGAAAGCGGCTATTTTGTTATTAGCGTTGAACACTGTTATTTGTTTACCTTGTAATGACAAATTTAATTCTTGCAGTTTCTGAAACATATCTGCGATAAATGATTGTCTGAACAACCAAGTTCTGTCATACAAACGGTCTTTCAAATTAAAAGAAATATCTGTAAAAAAAGTTTGTAACCCCTCTCTAAGTTCAAATAGCTTTCTTAAAGTTTTACCCCGAGATAACCATCTCACTTCTCTATGGAGCAGTAGTGTTTTATGTTTGCTGTCATAATATTCACACAACATTGAAAACAATTCGGATTGCAGTGGGCTTGGTTTGACAAAATGAAATATTTTTACAGCTTCATATTGGACCACTTTTAGATTTGGCAGCATTTGCTTAATCGCGAGTGCCTGTCTATGCAGGATGTAATGGCTGGCACTACAATTAGATGCTTTATTTTTTATTCTTGATACTGCTCCTGCAGTTTTACCTGTCATTGCCTTGGCCCCCATCTGTACAAATGTCATTGCAATAATTCCAATTGAGATGGTTTTCTTCAAAAAATATGTTTATTTTGTTAAAAATTTCTTCCCCGGTAGTGTTAGTGGGCAGCGACAAACAAATTAGCATGTCTTCTTCAAAAAATTTTTTATATGGATCTCGTACAATAACTAGCAGGATGGGGTCATCCATTTACAAGACGAATTGTTTTTTTTTGTAGACGTGCAACTAGTTCTTCTTTGACGTAGCTTGCCAGATCATGAATTCTGCGCGAAACAGTATCGTTTGGTAGCGGCACTATAGAAAGATGCTTTGCAGATTCTTCTCTACGCCTTCGTGGCCTTTTCATTTACAGTTTGGGTCGTATGTATCATAATTTTTTTTGGGTTTTCGGTAATTGTTCTTTTTTACGGACAACAAATTCTTCATTCTTGTCTGTAAACGGGGGCTGTACAGTTTCTAAATGTCGGCGCATCTTGGCAGATTCCATATAACTATTAGGAAGTAGTTTACTACATAAGATATAATGAGGTGAGCAGTTAAAATCAAGAAATCCGAAATTGATGTATGATTCATCATATTTTCCTATTTTCCCCTTTAATGTGTCGTGGCATAATTTACTATTTGAAACCGTGGAGCTTGATGTCGTCGCTAAACCTTCTTGCTCCAGGAAATTGTGCCATTCTCCGGGCGTCCCACTTTTGAACTTTCGATAGAAGATTTTGTTGCAACACCTTTAAGGCCTTTAAGTCAACCCTCCGTTCTTCTTTATTAATAATTTGAATGTACAGAATAATATTGTCACGAGATACAGGATTTCAATACCAGTAATAACAACAAATACGATCGTGCTGCGCGCGCCGACACGCAGGACATGAACGCTCGTGTTCTGTTGCGACGGTCGCAGCGTTATCAAACGTCGCGAACCGTTCGCGGCGCGACCGCTCCAGCAGTCCCTCGGTGTTAGTCCGAACTGTTAACTAAACCTCTAGCTGAAATGTCGCGTCTCATATTACGCATTTCACTGCTATTTTTTTTTCCTCTGAAACCTTATAGTACCCCTTTAGTATTTTTTACAGAGGCTTTGCGGAGTCCTAGGTCTCCGCGGAGCACAGTTTGAGTATGGCTGATCTAGAAAGTCTAGCCTTTTCAAGCCTAGAAAGTTTTTGATCAGTCCTTATATATATATATATATATATATATATATATATATATATATATATATATATATATATATATATTGTAGTGTGTCCTAGGTCTCCGCGGAGCACAGTTTGAGTATGGCTGATCTAGAAAGTCCAGCCTTTTCAAGCCTAGAAAGTTTTTGATCAGTCCTCGTATATATATATATATATATATATATATATATATATATATATATATATATATATATATATATATATATATATATTGTAGTGTGTCCTAGGTCTCCGCGGAGCACAGTTTGAGTATGGCTGATCTAGAAAGTCCAGCCTTTTCAAGCCTAGAAAGTTTTTGATCAGTCCTCGTATATATATATATATATATATATATATATATATATATATATATATATATATATATATATATATATATATATATTGTAGTGTGTCCTAGGTCTCCGCGGAGCACAGTTTGAGTATGGCTGATCTAGAAAGTCCAGCCTTTTCAAGCCTAGAAAGTTTTTGATCAGTCCTCGTATATATATATATATATATATATATATATATATATATATATATATATATATATATATATATATATATATATATATATATATTGTAGTGTGTCCTAGGTCTCCGCGGAGCACAGTTTGAGTATGGCTGATCTAGAAAGTCCAGCCTTTTCAAGCCTAGAAAGTTTTTGATCAGTCCTCGTATATATATATATATATATATATATATATATATATATATATATATATATATATATATATATATATATATATATATATATATATATATATATGTAGTGTGTCCTAGGTCTCCGCGGAGCACAGTTTGAGTATGGCTGATCTAGAAAGTCCAGCCTTTTCAAGCCTAGAAAGTTTATATATATATATATATATATATATATATATATATATATATATATATATATATATATATATATATATATATATTGTAGTGTGTCCTAGGTCTCCGCGGAGCACAGTTTGAGTATGGCTGATCTAGAAAGTCCAGCCTTTTCAAGCCTAGAAAGTTTTTGATCAGTCCTCGTATATATATATATATATATATATATATATATATATATATATATATTGTAGTGTGTCCTAGGTCTCCGCGGAGCACAGTTTGAGTATGGCTGATCTAGAAAGTCCAGCCTTTTCAAGCCTAGAAAGTTTTTGATCAGTCCTCGTATTCTCCGCGGAGCACAGTTTGAGTATGGCTGATCTAGAAAGTCCAGCCTTTTCAAGCCTAGAAAGTTTTTGATCAGTCCTCGTATATATATATATATATATATATATATATATATATATATATATATATATATATATATATATATATATATATATTGTAGTGTGTCCTAGGTCTCCGCGGAGCACAGTTTGAGTATGGCTGATCTAGAAAGTCCAGCCTTTTCAAGCCTAGAAAGTTTTTGATCAGTCCTCGTATATATATATATATATATATATATATATATATATATATATATATATATATATATATATATATATATATATATATATATATATATATATATATATATATATATATTGTAGTGTGTCCTAGGTCTCCGCGGAGCACAGTTTGAGTATGGCTGATCTAGAAAGTCCAGCCTTTTCAAGCCTAGAAAGTTTTTGATCAGTCCTCGTATATATATATATATATATATATATATATATATATATATATATATATATATATATATATATATATATATATATATTGTAGTGTGTCCTAGGTCTCCGCGGAGCACAGTTTGAGTATGGCTGATCTAGAAAGTCCAGCCTTTTCAAGCCTAGAAAGTTTTTGATCAGTCCTCGTATATATATATATATATATATATATATATATATATATATATATATATATATATATATATATATATATTGTAGTGTGTCCTAGGTCTCCGCGGAGCACAGTTTGAGTATGGCTGATCTAGAAAGTCCAGCCTTTTCAAGCCTAGAAAGTTTTTGATCAGTCCTCGTATATATATATATATATATATATATATATATATATATATATATATATATATATATATATATATATATATATATATATATATATATTGTAGTGTGTCCTAGGTCTCCGCGGAGCACAGTTTGAGTATGGCTGATCTAGAAAGTCCAGCCTTTTCAAGCCTAGAAAGTTTTTGATCAGTCCTCGTATATATATATATATATATATATATATATATATATATATATATATATATATATATATATATATATATATATATATATATATATATATATATATGTAGAATTCTTACTATTCTTTTTTATATTCACTCTGTATAGGGAGATAATTGGCCAATTCTTTATATCGCAACCAAAAATCTAGCCAATTAGGTCATAATGCGGAACCATTTAGAAACAATGAAGTATTTATTCACCTGTTTTAGTTAAGAAAGAAACTATTAATTAGTAGGATTAATTACAATTTAAGAGATACCCCGCTATAAATATCGTAGCAATTAAAAAAAGCCAAAAATTGAGATCTTTGAACCGAGCTATTAAAGTGTTCATCATGATTTAAATCACCGTTTGCTTATCTCTATTTTAATATACGAAGGTAGAGTGAAAACATCTCGGAGTGCTGTTTATTATGTAATCGAAATGTTTTAAGTCATTATAAAATTAAGGCATAATATTAATTTCTTACAGTTAAAAGTTACAAATGGATACCCATCCTCATACAAAACCCTTTAAGATCAGTAAGGGGTAAGACAAGGTAACACACTGTCTCCTAAACTATTCACGTCGCTCTTAGAAGTTATTTTTAAACTTTTCTTGCAATAAATCGATTGTCTGGCGTGATGTATGACATGTAGCACCGTCTTGTTGAAAGAAAATACTGATTCAGTATCAGTTCAGGTTAAAGATATTCTTCATCATTAACTATAACACCATTTTAATCATCGTCTTCAAAACAATAAGATCCTATCAATCCTCCAGCTCAAAAACCGCACCAGAGACTTTCCGAGGATAAAGATGTAATTTCTGAATCACTTGAGGATTTTTATCTGTCCAAATCCTGCAGTTATGTTTGTTCACAAACCCATTTATTGTAAAAGATTATTTTCCAAATAATTTAAAGAAAAAACAAACAATTTTTCTCATACTTTTAATTCGCTCACCCTATATAACGTAACATTGTAGGAATAATTTAGCGTAATATATACTAAACAATATTTCATTGCATGACAGGCGTCTTTTTTTTTTGTTATGGTTTGAGAATGTTTGTTTCTAATTTTGGTAGCAGATTTTCGGCAATGTGACACTTTTCGCCAAGCATCTGGCTAACATCAACTCCGCTTAGTCTCCAGTTCTCACTGATATGTCGTCAGTGTCAGCGAAAAATTCCAATCGGCATCTCGCCTAGTTTCCGTTTTTTTTTCGAAAATTACGAGCCAAACCAGATTCCCACGCTCGATTAATACATTTATGTTTAAAGCCATCGGAAATGTGTCAACGAGTCAGAATTTTATCAAATAAGTAGTTGAAGCGAGCCCTTCCTGCTTAGGTAAGTGAAATATTATCATTTTTCTTGCACGGTCAACAAATCCAATATTATTATCCCGCTGTGAGCCAATAAAACCGTAAGGGCGTTTTGATAACTTATATACTACTATGATCGAAAAGTAATGTGAATTGTTACACAAATTTGCGCGCTTTATGTATCGTTTTTTAAGTTGGTACGACTGTCTTTGACATCTGACAAAAGTTTCATGTCATTTCTCATATTAAGTTAGAAATTATACCATCTTTTGTAATGTAAGGGCTTATGGTGGGGGTCATCCTGGCCACTGTGAAGCGTCCTTAAAACATCCACACAATTTCTTAACAAAATTTGCATGTGCGTCTGCAAGATTTAACAAGGTACAACTAAATTTTGAATCGTGAGGGTTAAACTTTTGCATTCGGGGTGTTTATTACTTCAAGGAAACTCTTTGAGATCATAACCGTGCCTCATCACGCCAATCAAGATAAAAAAGGTGCATTTTTTGTACATCGTACCCAGCTTTACCATCTTTAAAAATCCACAAAAAAAGCCATAAATGAAAAGCGTATATATCTCGTTTCTATTTACATGAAAATGTCACTTGCTATCTTTATGGATAATGTTTAGACCATGCGTATAAATTTCTCGTTATCTATTGTCAAAATATCTGTATATTTTTCGTTATAATAACACCTACATGGACCGCATATTAAAATCCATAAAAAAAGTTTAGTTAGTTTGAAAGCAATTCACATAAATCAAGTGAATGATGCCACTAATATATAGTATGGAATTTATTTAATGCGTAAAATTGATTTAATCGCAAAATTGTCATTTATACATATATTTTATATTATATTGTATATTATACAAATGTAAAAGGGAAAGTCACATGCTTTTCCGCTAGATGGCGGTGCGATCCTAGCAACGCTTCATCAATTTCAAGCCGATATGACGTTTACGAGGGTAGTCTGAAAAGTTTCCAGCTTCAACATGACGATGGCGTTACTCATCACAGATATTCTGGTAATATAATTGCGCATGCGTTGAAAGATAAGCTTGAAAATGTCAGCTATATTATTTGCTGCATTAACACAGCCGTGGGAACGTAAAAAATCCTGATGCCAGTGGGAACGTTGGGTCAAATTGACCCGCTTGCCATTAAAGGCAAGTTAAAGCACTGTTTAATTATACAATTATTTTATTATTATTTAATACAGATCACTATATCCCTAGTCTAATATTAATCACATAATGTAAACTACAAAAAAATATGAAAACGTAAAAGTATCTTAATCACTACAATATTGCCAAAATATATCTGTATGGTTTAAGCAAACATAGTTTAAACATTTCTTGCAATAATGCTTTGACTTCCTTGCAGTCAATACAGCGGCCTCTTATTTTTGGGTATAGTTGATCTTTCTTTGGAGGGCTTGTACTTAACCAATTTCTTTGTCAGGAGCCGTGTCTCCTTATCTAAATATCTGTTGGTGGCACGAATCATTATAATTATAAACATTACATTGACATAACATTAATAATTATTTAAAAAAAAACATTTTACACACACACAAATATATATACCATTAAGCGTCTCCCAAGACCGGTTTCTGGCCTTAAGCCGTCATCAGTTGGGCTCAAGCTGGACACCTGAAGAGCGGATGAAGGAACGACTAAAGCCATGACCCTATAAATTGGCCATGTCGAATGGAGGCTGCAATCACATGCCACGCCATCCTTCGGTAAACGGTCGCAGCAGTCAGACTGTGCGAAACCGTTCGTGACCCGTCTAACCTCGGATAAGTATCAGGTACGATAAACAAATTGTGAACTGGGCCCGTGGAGAAAAGTATTAAAAAGCTAAGGAAGTTCACCCATGCTCCACGTCGTGCTTTGCCATTCCTTCATCCATCCATCACATCCTTTGTGCTTTGCCATTCCTTCATCCATCCATCTACAATGGATTACATCCAGGTTGTACAGCAAGCCATAGAAAGGCACAACGAATACACCATGGCACTGTGCTTGGCTTTTATCGACTACGAAAAAGCATTTGACTCTATCTCAAAGCATGCTATAATGGATGCACTGCTTAGCCAAGGGATAGGCAGAGCCTACGTACACCTACTAGGATCGATATATGATGGAGCTACAGCGACAATTCACCTTGATGATCTTGTCGGAGTTAATGTAGAACGAGGAGTAAGGCATGGTGATGGCCTATTCTTTTCTCGGCTTGCCTTGAAGAAATATTCCATAAACTGCATTGGGAACAGGATGGTGTGAAGATCAATGGTTCAAACTTAAACCATCTTAGATTTGCAGATGATATCATTCTCCTTTCACAAGACCCAGAGGAGCTGCAAAGACGCATACAAGAGCTACAAAGGGCTGACGAACCATTTGGCTTAAAAATAAACCTGAAAAAGAGTCAGGTTATGTTCAATAAATTCACTAAGGATAGGAGAATTTCAGTTTTACGAAGGGATTTGGAGATTATGGACCACTTTATATATCTTGGGCAGAGGATTTCAAGGGAGGGGAATACCGCCCGGGAGGTGGAACGGCGTGTTAAATGTGGCTGGCAGTCATTTGGCAGGCTTAACATGGCGTTTAAGAGCAGACTCCCACTTTGCCTAAAAAGAAAAGTCTTCGGTCATTGACTCCTACCCGTGATGACATACGGAAGTGCAACCTGGACACTCACATCGCAATCAATGCAAAAACTTCGAGTAGTACAGAGAGGAATGGAAATATGCATGCTTGGCATTACAAGACGAAACAGAAAACCCTGCGCATGGATCAGGGAACAAACGAAAGTTTGTGACATTATTGGAAGAGTGAAACAATTAAAATGGAGATGGGCAGGCTATATAGCGACGCGATGGGACAACAGATGGACCAGGGCAAACCTGTAGTGGATACCGTTTGATTGCAAACGTCCGCGAAGAAGACCGAAAGCTCGATGAATTAATGACATCGTTAAATATATAAGACCCGAGTGGCAGAGGAAAGCCCAGGATCGTGAAAATTGGAAGCATGCTAAAGGGGCCTTCATCCTTCAGTGGATCGACAAGGGCTAATGATCATGATATATATATATATATATATATATATATATATATATATATATATATATATATATATATATATATATATATATATGAAAAACTGAAATTTTTCATCCGTACTTCCACGTACCTCTGCTCGTCTCAAATCAGTCGCCGTCACCATGCCGAGACAAGTACCTCCCAGGACCGGTTTCTGACCTCACAGCTGTCATCAGCTGGGCTCGAGCTCAACGCAGGGAGACAGCTGAAACGAAACGAACAGAGCAAGAACAAGTCAACTGGTCATATCGATGGCGGGTCGCAGTCTCAATGAAACTCGCGCCATCCTACGGTGAATGTTCGCGGCAGTCAAAAACTACGCGACACATTCTTCCCACAACCTTGGATGTAGGTATAAGGTTTGCTCAAAAGATAGCGTAGTGGGGCCGTGGAGAGAGATATTTGAAAAACAGAAATTTTTCATCCATACTTCCACGTACCTCTGCTCGTCTCAAATCAGTCGCCGTCACCATGCCGAGACAAGGACCGGTTTCTGGCCTCACAGCCGTCATCAGCTGGGCTCGAGCTCAACGCA
Organism: Cosmopolites sordidus; assembly: GCA_031761425.1. NCBI lineage: Eukaryota > Metazoa > Arthropoda > Insecta > Coleoptera > Curculionidae > Cosmopolites > Cosmopolites sordidus. Next base: position 1,051,921 of record JARFXV010001052.1, on the reverse strand, counting down.
GGGAGACAGCTGGAACGAAACGAACAGAGCAAGACCAAGTCAACCGGTCATATAAAAGTGCCTTACCTAATTCTTTCAGAAAGATTCGCCTATCCTTGTTAATGATATTATTTACTTTATATATATATATATATATATATATATATATATATATATATATATATATATATATATATATATATATATATATATATATATATATATATAATAAATGCATTGATTACTGCTATATTTAGGAGCTGGTAAAAAAACTGTTAGTGGCCATGTTCTAGAGTTACGTGATACGTTAAAAGATGCTCGTACTTAACCAATTTCTATGTTAGGAGCCATGTTTCCTTATCTAAAACTGAAAGGAAAAAATTTACGGTTAGAGGCGCATCAGCATCTAAGGCTATTTAGCCACTGGACCTACAGGTTAACGTGGATTCTGAACCAGGGTCATCAGCTACCGACAAACCCAGGCCAGCACCACTCTCAGGCTATCAACCCTTGGTTATGTGCCTACTCCATAAGTCTATCAGGAAGCCTACCGACTGGCGAGTGACCAACGTAGAATACTTTTCAGAAGGCATCCGGCCTTACCCAGCCTTTAACTGGCGTGACTGAGGGCTAATTCGTTGTCAGATTTTACACTCTTGCCTAGAAACAATCACAGACATTTAGGTGTGGATATGTGTGGGCGTGTGTGTGTGTATATATGTGAGTGTTTATAAGTGTGTTTATAAGTGTTTATAAATCGAACCAGCTACCTTTGGATTGCCAGGGAAGCGACTAACCCACCAGACCACCGCGGCCGGCTACTCTCCTTATCTAAATATGTGTCGGTGGCGCGAATCGTTAAATTGCACATGCCATCCCCAACGTCAACTGCAGCTTTTGTGGCGTTATAGAATGTAATTATTTCGGGCTTTATAGATTCGCCAGTACTTTCATCAATTTTCCCACTATAATGCATTGTAGACATAAGATTCACACTCTTGTTTTTATTTGGTACGTACGAAACTAAAGTGGTATAAGTGGGAATTGCAGAATTTTTCAGCCATCGACAAGATGTAATGGAATATTCTAACACGAATATCTCTAATCGCAACCGGTGTAAAATATCGATATTGGCAAAGGGTACCTTTTTTACGTGGATTATGACTCTCTATTTAGAAGTCAAAATATTCCCTCCTTTATAGGGTAAAAAATATGAGCGAGTTAATTCCTCACAAAGTAGGTACCAAGCGCCCTCAAGGCACTAGGCTTAAACTAGTACCAAATTCTGATTTGTCGCCTATAAAAACCCAACTATCCCGATTTTGAACCTGATATCTTCAACCGTTTTTAAATTATCTCAGTTTTTCGAAAATTTAGTTACAATTTCAAACCCTGTATCTTTTTAATAACTAATATTCGCCAACACATTTATTGATTAAATCATATTATTTTGATCTTTACTATCATCAGTTGCTCTATGGTGGATAAGTTATGGGACACTCTGTATAGACGGATCCTTGTAGTATCCGGACAATATATGTTTATAAAAATATCTTTCATAGAAACGATGTGTTTGTTTGTTTAACTTTTTGAGAGGGAACAGTATCCAGAAGAGCCCTAATCCACTCGCTTTGCTAAATATTTAACGTTAAAACAAACAAAACACACAGAGCAACCCAACCTCACGCAATACTTCGTCGAATTTTATCTCACTACGATTATTTCCTTCTCGCGATGAGCAACAATGACGCCAAATGATTCTTGTTTAGAGTAAAAATCGCCTCACGTATCGCGAGAACAGGTCGTATATCGTGCCATATGTTCGGCTATCGACAAATTTGGTACAAAAAACTTTCATGGCAGTTATTTATCTCGCGATTCAAGGCAGAGAGTAGGCTGACAACAAGGTTCGGTCTTGCCCACCAGACGCCTTTTTGATAGCTGCATGGATTTTTTTCTCTTATTCTTGTTAATTCGTTGGCCTTGTTGGTTGTGTTGCGATATTTGCACATCGCGTTATGTGACTGACGAAATGACGCAATTCCGTCAACAAAACTCGCTAAGCGATCTTCAAGACCATTATTATTAATATTGATACCGTTACTCATGTTTCTACCTTAATAACTTTAATTTTTTTATGTTGCATTATTTAAAGGTGGTATTATTTGTCACCAAAAAAAAAAGACTAAAATTTCCCCTAGATCTGCCATTGAGATTTATTCCCTGTGTGTTTTCCATTTTTCTATGCTTCCCCCGTACAAAAATGTTTTAAAAGCACCTCTTAAAAACATTTTATCAATTAAATGGTATAATTTTCGTAGCTTGCATATCTTCAACAATAATTTCCATAAAAAATCTATCTACGATATGTCCGTCTCTTCTTTTTTTCCTTCCATGTCACCTGCTTCGATGGAGATGTTTTAACCTTTTTTTTTTACTTGATGTTCAAAATAATGTAAGACTGGTCAAATGTTATGTTTATTTTTGTTAAGAAACATTTATAAAAACTGGAAAAAAAATCCTATAAACGTGTCCTGTGGTTTAAGAAAAATAGTGATTCATGTTAATTTTTTGTTCAACTTGTCCATATGTACAAGTAACGCGCGTTTCGGGATTAAATGAATATTCGATATAATCAGATATATATGAATAGTTGCTTATGTATTCATTTAATGTGAAATTTATACAGGAACAGTTAACAAATTAAATTAAACAATATAATTTTGATAACGTGATCTCCTAAAGGGTTAGTACAATTGATTTGTCGATCGTGAAGTATTTCGATGCGCTTGGGAAATGATTATTTTCCTCCTCCTCCTCAGTCACTCATAGCAACGACTATAGCGAAGATTTAAAAAAGCTGTAGTCAGATCTGCAAAATAGGGAGGTTCTTGTATTCTACTTCTTGTATGCAACTCATAGGTATATATATATATATATATATATATATATATATATATATATATATATATATATATATATATATATATATATATATATATATATATATAGTCATTTACACTTACATTCAATGGGATCTTTTGATATTACTATACTATTGACTGGGTTTTGTTCGATAGAAATAATCATGTTACATTTCTCTGATGTAGTTTTAAATCTATTAAGATTTTGGAGAGCATTCTCGTTCTCTGATATGAATATAATATTATGAATGTAGCATAGAATTAACTGTAGATAAGGCTGTCACTTCATCTGATGCCTGTTAATAATGCATCAGTACTCCTTCAGTTAAATTTTTCAAAATGATCTCGTAAAAGTTAAGTTCTAATAGGTGTATTGATGACGAAGGTTTTAGAAATTTATTCATTTTCTTTTTCTATCGGCCATTCATTCCCAGCAACGATTCTTCGCAGTGAATAAAAATGAGTTTTTCGCAAACATTCTTGCAACTTAAAATTGATTAAAAAATAGATGAGGTCAGATCTGAAGAATAATATATATATATATATATATATATATATATATATATATATATATATATATATATATATATATATATATATATATATTATCTTGATTTAGCCTAAAGGCGTTCGCACTCCTAAGGGGAACATTGACTTATCCCAGATATCCTAGATATCAGAAGGATTAAGCTCTGTGGGGACCCTTTCCCTGTTATCAAGCAAGGTGACGCTAACATTCTTTGACGTTCCTGAGTTGTTCAAGAACTTCCGAACGGTTCTCGCTGTTCCCAGTAGTGCTGTTTTCTGCATGGGCCCGAAAAGTTGCTCTTTGAGACCCAATACTTTTATGTTCTTCAGCAGGCTCTAATAACACCCGTTGTTGATACTATTATGGGAACTATTTCTACACTTTTCCTGCCCCATTGTTTTTTAACTTGCTCTTGAAGTTCCTGGTATTTCTGAATTTTTACCCTTTGCTTCTTTAGTATATTATTGTTATTAGAAATGGCCACATTGATTAATAGAGCACGTTTAGATAATTTATCCACAATAATAATATCGGGCCTGTTGTGATACAGTCTTCACTCAGTCAGTACAGTACGGTCCCAATATATCTTATTATTATTGCTTTCGAGAATAGGTTCGGGATTGTAATTGTAATGTGGAACTCTCTGTTTTAACAGCTGCAGCTTTATTGCAAGTTCCTGGTGCAGAATCTTTGCGACTGCATCGTGCCTATCTTTATAATCGATAGCCGCAAACATCGTACATCCCCCAGTAATATGTTGAATGGTTTCGGAGGTCGGACATCCATATCGACACTGATCGTCCAGAATACCAGCATCTCGAACAATATATTTAAGGTAATTTCTAGTGGCAATAACCTGATCTTGGATTGCCACTATAAATCCCTCTGTCTCGGGGAACATCTGTCCTGCAGTCAGCCAGTAGCTAATATGTCGACTTGCTCTTGGTTGACCTCATTCTGATGGCTCCCATGCAGGGATTTTTCTCTCCATGATTACAACTTTTCTTGATGGGTTTTCGCATAGCTTTGAACCAGATTTTCTTTCAATTGCAGTGACGTTAATACATCGCTCTGACTCGTTCTATGTAATTCCGACGTTTCTGCTTGTTTGAAAAAGTATGATCGCATGCTTTCAATTTGTTGATCAAATTGTTTGCTTATATCGACCAGGCCTCTACCGCCTTGATGTCGTTGTAAGGTGGTGCGTTCTACACTACTTCGTGGGTGATGCTTTTGTGATATATTATTATTATTATTATTATTGTATGGCCCCGGATGGACCACACGAAATATAGTTAGAGGCGTTTGTTGTTGTTAGCCTTCCTTTACGCCCATACTAATTTCATTATTTCGCTATGAGCTTTTTTCCTTTCGTCAGACCAAGTTGTTTCGGTCTTCCTACATTTTTCTCCCTGGCCAACTTTCCAAACGTCAACCTTGTGTCTGAAACAGCCTCTATCCTGAAATTCATTTTGTGTAATATTTGCTGATCTTAGGTCCTCTTTAATTGCAGCAGTCCATTTAATTATTTCTAATTTAGCTCTACTCCTATTTTCATAAAATTCGACTATTTGTCTAGTTAGCCTACTCGGATTCATCCGTTTTATGTGTCCGTAAAACTTAAGTCTTCTTTTTTTCATATCGCTATGTATATCTGTGTATTGTTTGATTTCTTTGTTTTCTTGAAGTCGATATGTTGTGCTATTTATTTGTTTGGGGCCCAAGATTTTTTTTATGATTTTTTTTTCCCCCTTTTCAATGTCCACGATGTCTCTCTTTCTATTCAAAATGAGCGTTTCTGCCCCATATAGACATATATATATATATATATATATATATATATATATATATATATATATATATATATATATATATATATATATATATATATATATTAGTTAAATTTATGGGTGACAACTCAGGGCCATTGGAAATTAAAACTGGAGGGAGACAGGGGATGGACTCTCGCCACTCTTATTTAACTGTTTTCTAGAAAAATTAATACAGGAATGGCGTGAAAAAAATCGGCCTTAATATTGAGCAGTCCATTAAACTGGGGAGAACCAACATCAAAATAGATTGTCTGGCGATTGCTGATAATCTAGCAGTTTTAGCTCAAGATATATTAATGGCACAAAAACAGAGTGAAATCCTAAAAAAAAACAGACACAATACATGACCTGCAACACACTAAGAACACAACAATACACATATAAAACGGTTGAATTATTGATTGATTTATCCGTTATTTTGTGATAGTTCATTTTTTAAAAGGAATAAAACGATTTTACATTTTCAAACAGTACTTTAAAATAAGTTTTAAAGTAGTGTTTGAGAATGTAAAATCGTTTTACGAAACTATAGTCGCACAAATAAAAATTAAAAATAAAAGTGATAGATAACAAAGTATAAAATTATTTTATTCCTTTTAAATATATATACATATATAAAAATATATAAAACGATAAATAGATAAAACGATATTTATATAGATAAAAATATCTTACAAATGCTACAAGGAAACAATTCAATTATTTTCCACTCTCTCTGTAAACATATGTCCTAATGATTTTTTTCTTTTGTTTCAGGTAAGTTGAATATTTCACGGCCCACCAACCCAAGAACTGTTTTAATTGCCGTAAAAATCAGAGGATTTACTGATCTATTACCAAATCTCTCGCAGCTAATTAATCCGACAATATTACCGACAAATCTTATCGTATACGTATGGCTTAAAGCGTAACACCTACGCCATGCCGTGTCGGGCGCCAAAATTTTTAAACCGTCTAGGTAAACCATGATCGACCGCGTGAAAGTGAATAATAAATTAATTATTATTGTTATTTAAACGATCTCAGTCGCGTATATATATATATATATATATATATATATATATATATATTTAATAATCGATACACACCGATTGATAGTAAAAACCCACGCGCTATTCTACAACGGTTTTGACTGATTTCCTGTTTGGAGTGGCGCCAATTCTAGTTTCATTTTGACATTTTTTTTTCCTTTTCCCGCCTCGAGTAGGCGTTGTTTTTACGACGAAACCCGTAAGAAAAAAGAGAAAACTTCCTTGTTTTATCTCATTGATGAAACGGAAATATACCATTAGTATTAAAGACAAGATTTGGGAAGATTTAGGATTTGGGGTAATAGAAGAGAAGGAAAGGAAATACCGTTGTTTTTGTTGGTAAATAAAAGTGGATTTTTTATGAGAACTATTAAGTTCTCCACGTATTTCTAGTCCCGTTCACCTTTCAACGACTTTAAAATCTATTCGAATCAGATTTTTTTCTCGTCGTACATTTATTTTAAAGCTGCAACTTTTGAGTTTCAACACGAGCTTACTGCGAATATAACCTGAAAAATCAATGTATAGGTTATGCGATGAGCGTGGTAGCTTGGTTTGCCAGTGTTGGGCTGGTTTTTCGTCTCATAAATACACTATTGTCCAAAGAAAACATTGAAGAATTCAACACTCACTTTTATTTACAAGCAAGATGTAATTTTACTATGAATTAATTTGACACGTTTAGACATGTTGAGGCACCATGTCCCCATCTTTCTACTGCCGGAAATTGCCGCCCAAAACCAAGGTCTGCCTCTGCTTGGCTTGGTGTCTGCTATATGCCTTGGTGTGATAGCTAACTCCAGTTATTTTAGGCGCTAAGTCGCCACAGGGCTTCCTCCTTAATGAGTTTGCTGTTGTGAAGAAACGATACTTGTGTTGTGTTCCGGTTGATGGTGGTGGTAGTTTTTTTGATAATAGTTGAGGTGCTGATTTTCTTGATGTTACATCGATAAATGGCTGTGCGAGATTGTTAAACTTTTATCACTTGTTGCCGTGTTATTAGGCGTGCTGATGGAAATGTTGGAACCACTAATGGTCAGAATGAAACCGGTGATGGATCCACTGCTGATCTCATCGGGACTGTTGATGGAGCGATCTATTGCTGGTCACGATGGGACTGCTGATGGATCCTTTGCTGTAATGACGGGACTGTTGAACGTTTCGTTGCGTGCTTCATTGGGTCATTGACGGCTCCGTTGCTAATTGATAGCTTGCCGGTCGCATTGGTGTCATTGATGAGTGTGTTTGATAGATCCGTTGTTGGTTGGTTGGTTGTCTGTGTGCATAGTAGCAATATTCGGAGAGCTTACCCTTCAAGTTTCTTCAGAGTTGGACTATGTTCGTACGAAGTCGCCAATTGTAGGTTACCGATTGTGTTTGAATTATCCGACGTTCGTTCGGAGCGATTTTAATATTAGTTAATTTTACAATTAATTAATTCGACACCTCTGTAGTTATCTCAACAGTATACGTATTCCGCATTGAAATTCCTCGTCTTTTGAGGTGATCCAAAAATCGACCCAATTTTTAGCTTCTTCCTAAGAAGTGAAGTGCTGCTCGGTCAGGCCATGAGTTATCGACAGGAACAAGTGCTAGTCGAAAAGAGCAAAGTCTGGTGAATACGGATTTTTGCAACATGTGAACGAGCGTTATCATGCTGAATGATCACTTTGTTAGTCTTTTGGCATATTGGGGGCGTTTTAGCTTCAATGTTCGGCTTAATTGCATCAATTGTTCTTGGTAACGTTTCCCAGTGATGGTTTCGTTAGCTTGGAATAGCTTCCTGGAGTAGCTGATCTCACCAAATGCACAGTATTAGCTTATTGCCATGAATATTCGGTTTGGCCGTTGAAGTTAATGCATTTCCGGGCTAATCGCTTGTTGAGTCACTCCCAAGGTTACAGCGAGCTCCTTGAATTTCGCATGAATCTTGGTCCAATAACACCTCCAATTTAGTGTCTTCAAATTTTACTGGCCTTCCTTCTCGTTCTCTGTCACTAGTGTTAAAATCTCCACTTTTAAAACGCCGGAACCAGTACTGTTTTTTATTGTTTCGGGGCATATTTCTTATATGCTTAACACAGCAATCGATGTCCGTCAGCTGCACTTTTTTCATATTAAAACAAAAATGCAGCGCTTCCTGCAAATTGTGTTTTGTTAGCACAAAGGTTGACATGGTTAGAGCACAAAGAAAGTATGTTGTTTACACTTCAGCGAAATGACACATACGGATTTCTAGAGGGATGACGATATAATATGAACGATATAATATGAATATATGTACAAGATGGTCAGATGCAATTTAATACTAGATACACTATGTTTTGTAAATCCCTCAAAACTTATTTGTATATCGAATAATTGCTGAACAATGTTATGAAATTATTTGCCAAAATATTTAAAATTTCTCTACGATGGTGGTTGACTATTTGCATCCCTATACTTTTCAAGTGAATTATCAGCAGTGGAAGTCTGCCAACAGAGGCAGTCCTCTCAATCCTTTATGTGTAATTCGGTTGAGTCTAATTGCGAGACTGTTCTCTTAAAACGACCGAAACAATTAGACGAAAATTGTTAAGCCTGAACAGTGACAACCATTTATTTTGAGATGTATTTTTGCTGGTGCCGCTTGAGTCGAGCAAAATAATTGGCAGGATATGATGTGGCAACGTTGAAAAACCCCACGTTTCACTAAAGTCTGTTTACTTATATCATACACGTGCCGTTAAATAACTGTTACCAAATTAACGCCGACTAAAGTATAACAGGCTTAACAAATAGATTTGTTTACATTTTATTAACAGACGTTAAAATTCCGCTGCGAAAGAATGGATTGTCTTTAGACGCGGTCCATTTATTGACCTATATCCAAAACTTCTTCGTAACAAAAAGAATATGTGTTAACAAGAACCTATTTGCAATAGCTTATGATAATCAGGTGGCGTAAAGTTTGGAGTATACGAGGGCGAAATGACAAGTTAGATTATTTTTCAATGAGATTTTGTTTTTTTTTATCGAAAATTTATATTTCAACGTAGTCTCCTTTGAGATCGATACATTTCGACGATACAAGTACTGTACATACATAACGTTACTAAAAATAACTCCTATCTAGAAAAACGAAGCCATTTGTGTCCTACTTAGCTTTATAGCCATATAACAGTCCTTTATTCCCTTTTCTTTCAGATCTTCCATGACAGCCTCTCTCCATCGCTTCCTTGTTTTTTTCACTTTGTAATGTTACCCACCATTCTGTCTTCTCCCATTATCTCTATATGGCTCAGTCCCTGCAGTCTTTTCGATTTCACTATCGTGTTTATCCTTGAATCTTTGAAAACATCATAAATTTCCTCATTTGTTCCTCTCATATACAACCCATTGACTTTCTTTCCTCCTGTTATCCTTCTGATTATTGTAAAAGGTATACAACTTTGCTCCCGCAATTTGTTTTTCAAAATTCAAGGCTTTATTGTAAAAACGGGTTATACAGTTGGTTACTACTTTCTCCCGTCTTTCAGGCAGTATTCGAACCCCAGGTTGAAAAAATTAGTCATCTTTTGAAACGATCCACGAATCGGTCCAATTTTTTACTTCTTCATAAGACCGGAAATGCTGGTCAGCCAGGCCGTGTGCCATCGATCGAAACAAGTGATAGTCAGAGGGAGCAACGTCTGGAGAACACGGCGGATGGGGTAGAACTTCCCATTTCATGCCACTTTTGCAACATGGGGCTGAGCCTTGACATTTTAAATCGCGAATCAACTACTGGTGCTATGAGGTCATGTTTACAATTTGCCCAAAGGTATTGCATGCAGTCTATGATGTATTTATTTCGACAACTACTTACCGCTAACGCCATCTATAGGAAAACGGCGGGAGTAAAGTTGTTAATCTTTTATGTTCCAATCTTAACAGTCTATCTTCTTTCTTGTTTAATACCCCATGTTTCACATCAATACAAAGCAGTTGGCCTTATATAATCTTAATTGGGTATTTCTGGATATGAGTTTAGATCTTATTAGGTGGTGCAAGGGCCATACACATCTGTTAGCTTTGATCAATCTTAGGTCTATCTCTTTCTCTTCTTCCCACTTCTTTGTTATCCTTAAGTCTAACAAATTTGTTATCGATTTCAAAAGTCATTCTTATTAGTTCTGACTTGTACAATATAGTTTTTTTTCTTTAAATAGACACCCCGAAGGACATTTACTGATATTAATATAAATAATTTTATTCTAACCTAAATTGCTACTTTGAAAACTTAAATCTAAGGTCTTACTTACTAGAATATCTTAGAGTCTAATAACTTATTTAAACTAAAATAATGTGTAACGCACGGCCGCAATATTATCTGCTTTGCACTAGCATAATCACTAAGCTAACTCGAAAGGCTTCACTGCCTTGTCGTCGTGTCTGTTGTCGAGGAGTTGAATTGTCTCATCGTTCACGTGTTGGTGGAGCCCTTGTTTGTGATTCTGTGTGAATTTGGTAACAGTTTGGCCAACAGTGTCCATCTGAAGATCTTGATGGAGATCACTATTTTTGATGTACCATGGCGCATTGACGATGTTTCTTAATACTTTGTTCTGGAATCTCTGCATGATTAGATTAGAGTTTATACAGTAGTATTTTGCTGTAGGTAGATAGATTGGAGTGTCTACCAAGTAGCCAATACATTTTCTTGTACCTTATATCAAGCTCTCCTCTTTTCTTTTTGACATGAACCTTCCAGCGAAGTTTTGCATCTAATGTGATGCCGAGATTTTTTGCTGAGTTTGCCTAGGGGATCTGGGCATTATTTTTTATTATTTTAAATCTGTTCTCTTTCATTTGTGAAACTGATATCTACTGACTTGGTCTTGTTCAGTTTGATACGGCATCTTTATTTTTCCAGTTGTTTATTTGGTTAACTGATATTTGAAATTTATCTGCAGCCTCTTCATGATCTTGGTCTACCGCTAGATAGCAGTATCGTTTGCAAATGTGGCTATTGTATATTGTTCTAGTTGTTAGTTAGTTAGTTAGTTAGTGGAAGTTGTTAGTGGCCCTAGGACGCTTCCTTGTGACACTCCTACTCCAATTTCTTTCAGCTGTGTGCAAAATATAGTGTCTCGGTTATTCAGTTCGGCTTGTCGTGTTAGTTTTTCCAGAGCTAAAGGGTCATTGAGCGGTTTTTTTAATTCTTGGACAAAACACAGAATTTATGTTAATTTTGAAAAAAAAATCTAATTGAAGCATAGTGTATGACATTTAAACATGAAAAATAATATCTGCCAAATTAATATTATTCAATTCAGCCCAAAAAAATCAAGTTATCATTTCACGATATCGTACACCAATTACAGTTACAGCTTTACCACCAACATTCTGAAAGAAGTACGGCCCAATTACACTTCCAGACCATAATGCACACCAAACGTGACTCCTTTAGGATATAAAGCGTTCTCATGAATCAATTGTGGATTTTCCTCACCTCAAATGGGGTAATTTTGTTTATTAACATGATCACCAATCAATTCTTGTATTGGAACCTTCGGTGTGAAACACTAAACTTGAAGAGATTCACCACTAAACACCAAATCACATTTTTTTAACATCTCGACGCACGCTAACCATTTTAGCTAACCATTTTAGCATCATCAATAGATAATTTAATCTAATTCTAAACCTAAACTACGTTCTATTTATATGAGAACCCTAATTGTTAGCCCACTACCTACGAAGCGTACTACCTACTTAATGAAGCATGTTTAAAAAAGGATACAAGAAAACGTACAAAGAATACAAATATACTTGTATAATACATACAAGATTAAATCATCTCCTGATGCTGCTAACATGGTTAGCGAAACATGCGTCGAGGAGCTCATACAAACTGATTTGGTGTTTAGTGATAAATCTCTTCAAGTTTATAGTCACCAATTTCAAAATGTACTGAATCTGAAAAGATGATCTTTTGATAAAAATCATCTGTTTGTTCTTTCGTCGTGCATGTCAATTGGATCAATTGACGACGTTTTCAATGATTCATTGCTTTAGTTTCTGTGTGAAACTTATATGCCTTCAAAGCTAAATTATTTTGTAAAATACGCCATGTTGTGAATTCACTGGGTCCAAATTGTTGTGAACGTCGACTAATGCAAATATCTGGTTCTTTAGCAACACTTTCACGCACCAAATCAATATGATCTTGTGAACGACCACGACGACTATATATTGTTCTTCTTTTATCTTCTACCGAACCAATTTCTTGAAATTTGTAAACAAATTGATTGATGGATGATTGTGCAAACCGTAAATATCACGTAATTTTCTAAAATCATTTTTCATTGACTATTTTCATAAAATAACCAACAATTTTTGTATTGTGCACGTCTCCATTTTTGTAAATGTCCTACATTACACTTCTGAAATGAGACTAGACCTAGGCAAATTCACAACGCCATCTGTGTTTTATTCAAGAATTAAAAATTGAATTTCAAAGATTCGTTATATTAAACGAGAGACACCCCAGCGCATCACCTTGCCTCACCCCCATTTATGTTTGAAACGAACTCGAAATTTCATATGAACTCATAAAATTAGTATTAACCTATATGAACGAGGTGTAGCTATTAAATAACGAGACTGACCCTACTACAAGAGAAGTACGTATGCGCCAAACGCCAGCGGCCTGCAGCTGTTTAGTGTGAAGCCTTCTCTTTCGAATGTATTATCTGGCGCTTCTGTAAACAAATCCGTATAACCGTAGCATTCGATGGCATTAGAGTTCGTTTGTTTCGCCGCAAAAATGTTAAGTGTACCAATAGAGCAACGAATTGTTGGAAAATTTCACTTGGAACTTGGAAAAATCGCTACTAAAACTTATAATTTATTGAAAGAAGTGTGTTGCAATGAATGTTATCGCGTGCACGTGTTTTTGAGTGGTCTAAACGTTTTCAAGATGGTCGAGAAGACGTTGAAGATGATCCACGCCCGCGTCGCCCTTCCACATCAAAAACTGATGAACAACTGAACAAACTGAACTACAAGAAGCTCGCAAAATGTTTGTACTGACACTTTGAATGCCATTGAAAATGACCCAAACATATTGGAAAGGATAATAACATGTAACGAATCGTGGTTTTTTACTTATGATCCTGAAACGAAGCTTCAATCCGTGCACTGGAAGAGTCCAAATTCACCGAGAGCCAAAAAAGCTCGAATGAGAAAATCAAAATTCAAATGAATGATGATCGCTTTGTTCCTGAAGGTCAAACCATTAATCAACATTACTACCTTCACGTTTTTGTTGAACTCCGTGAAAGAATAAGGAAAAAACGACCCGAATTGTGGAAGGACAAGTCATGAGTTCTCCACCAAGACAATGCGCCGAGTCAACCCGCATTGTCTGTCAAGAGGTTTCTAGCCAAGTACAGCATCCCATCCATCCGCCTTATTCGCCGGATCTTGCGCCGTGCGATCTATATCTGTTTCCTAAGATGAAATCTGCATTAAAATGAAGAAGATTTGAGTGGGGAGAAGCTATGAAAGAGAAAACGGCACGCGTTCTGAAGGAGCTGAAAAAGGAAGACTTCCAACACTGTTTTGAATAATAGAAGATTTGCACGGAGTGTTAGGGATAGAGGAGGGGTATATATTGAAAGTGATAATAAGTAAATATGTATGAAATCAAAGTAAAATGCTTTACAGCGACAGTTTCGTTATTTAATAGTAACCACTAAATTATTCCTATTTAAATCAACTGGATTCTTATTTCAAACTAGTCAGCGAAGAAATAAAAAATGGCTAAAAATGTTAAGAAACAGGAGAAATTTGCAAACAAATTAACGGCTAATGTAGAAGATGAAAAACGAGTTTTTTCCCGTTCACATACAATAAAAGACATCTAAAACATTCTCGAGCGTCGAAAAAGACTTCAGACTTTTCGATAATACTTCACTTATCAATCCTAATGTGGTCTATCGAGCACCGATCGAACTATTAAAGAAACTAACTCTTAAATGCACTTAGCGATGGGCAGTAAAGAAAATGACACCACCGTTTCGTTTTCAGTTTTATTTCAGTCTCTTGTTACAAAAAAAAACGAAAAAAAAACGCACAAAAAAACCGTCGGTTTAATTAAAAAGCCAGACAAGTTATATTATCTGCTCCTTGTCTTCGGTGTCTCGATATCGCAAAACATCATTAAATCTGAGAAATACGTTTAATTAACCATGCATATGGAAATTTTTGGGATCGTTGTAAGTCATGCCATCGATATTTTTTTTTGTGTCGGGGAATTCTTTGGAGAAGAAATTGCCCTCAAAGTTGTAGTAAAATAATCACTTCAATTTATGGAAATATCGATATGGTCAAAATGTTTATAAATTCATTTCAATTATTTTTGTTTCGTTTTTCATGTTGTACGGTAAAAAGTAACGGAATAAGTAACAATAGTAACAGATTATCGCTGTGTAACGATCCCCATTACCGAATTAATAAATTTGGATCTTCATAAACACTGTCAGCAACGATATTTTCTTCGTAACGCACAGTTTTTTGTATTGTTATTGGCTTAATAGATCATTGTGAAATGCGCTCGGAATTTATCGATAATTTCGCGAATACATCGCTTGGTTGGGCGATTATGTTCACCTTGAAATGCTCTATAAGTTTGGCGGTCAGAACACTGATTTTGATGATAAGTTTTGACAATTTGTAAGCGTTGCTCTGTTGCACTAAAAAAATCATCCCTTAGATATTTTCATAAATTAAAGTGCTGGGCGCACGCCATTGTACGAAACGCAAATTTACTCACTTATTTTATATAGCAAGTTCGATCTGTAGTTATAAGATACTTTGTTTTATGGGATTTAACCCTGTCGGATATACATTCCACTTAAAGGATTCTTCCCCTTCGTTTTCTATAGTAAAACAGTGAACTGCTGAATTTAAACGTGGTCCTACGACAACTAAAGACTCACAAAAACGCTCGGGGCGCACAAAAACCCCTACAAACGACAATATCGTTACCAAAATCCCCAACGTCTATTAAATTATCAAAAAACAAGGATTTTTTTTCCTGTGCTCCACGTAAAATTCTCAATCTTTTAGTCGCCATAAGACGCCAACAAACATCTCCACAGACTGGTTTCTGGCCTTAACCAGTCATCAGTCGGACTTGTGTCGGACTCATCGGGTTGTACGTTCGAAAGCAATTGAAAAATTGATCAGGGTCCTGACCATATTAATCGGCCAAATCGGATGAAAGCAGCATTGAAATGCAGCTCACGCCATCCGGTGGTTCGTAACAGTACTACTGTTTCAAATCGTTCGGACCCAAACTCTAGGCCCTATATTCAGTTATCAGATATGCATGAAAATACACAGTGGAGAATATTAAAAACATTCAAAAAACAAGGACATTTTTCAGTAGTACTGATACGAACCACCGGATGGCGTGAGCTGCATTTCAATGCTGCTTGCATCCGATTTGACCGATTAATATGGTTAGGACCCTAGTCAATTCTTTAATTGCTTTCGAATGTATAACGCCAAACTCGACTGATGACAGCTTAAGGCGGGAAATCGGAGGATGCTTGTTGATGTTTGATGGCGACTGTATGATTCAGAACTTTACATGGAGCACAGGAATACATTTTCCTTGTTTTTTGAATATTTTAGTATTCTCCACTAGCCCACTGTGTATTGTCATCTATTAAATTATCGCCGACTGAAGGTACATTTCATACGATGTTTTTGTGTACGAAGAAGCTTTCTGTCAGCCAAAGACGTATTCGAATAAACAATTCTCAAGAGTGTTTAGACTTGTTTAAATGCGATTCTGCTGTCTTTTTTGACATGTTAAAATAGTAGATGAAACATGGATTCATCATTACACATCTGATACCGAGTATTCCAAACAACGGGTAAAAACAGGCGAAACTGCGCCAAAGAATACGAATTTAGTTCCATCTGCAAGAACAGTCTTGACTACGGTTTTCTGTCATTCTCGTGATGTAGCGCTCACATATTATTAAAAGATTTGACTCCGAAGGTTTACTTTCTCTTCCCTCCCAAACTTGAAGAAATGGCTCGATAGATAAAAGTTAACTTCAAATAATGAGGTCAAAGGTAAGACAATCGCTTATTTTACCGAGCTGGACAAATCGAATTATACTGGGGGTAAAGAAAAATTGAAACATTGATTTAAGTATATTGAATTACAAGGAAACTACATTAAAAAATTAAAAAGATTTTCTCAAAAAATCGTGGGTATCAGATTCAATTTGATATAACACAATAACCACCAAATGTTCTTGATTTAAATCAGTTATATAATTTCGAAAAAAGTAAAAAACGCTAAAATCCAAATATGTATTTACAGTATACTTATAGTACTTATTTTTCAAGAAAAAAAGGGAGAAAAAACCCGCGAACAAATTAACGATCAATAACGATACGACTGTTTCGATCGACAGAAGAAGAAAACTTGTTTTTTCCTTTCAAGTTCAATAAGAGACGATTCGCGACACATCTCGCTAAAGTCTTCGAGAACTAGTTTTTTTCTCAATCGCGGAAGATCTCGACAGCTTTTCAGAGGTTTCGATCACAATTCATTTATGAATCCTAATGGAACCAATTCTTAGGACATTCTTTATAAAAATAACTTTCAAATACACTTAGCAATCGGTAATAAAAAACACATAATCACTATTTGGTTCTTTCATTGCTTTTTATTATTTCCTTTTTTCGAAATACACACACACACACACACACACACACACATATATATATATATATATATATATATATATATATATATATATATATATATATATATATATATATATATATATATATATACAGTTCCAAGGCTCCAGGAAAAGACAGTGTAACTGTCGAAATGCTAAAAGCTGGTGGTCGGTCGTTACATAAAACACTGGCAAAATTATACTCAAAATGCCTCAAAGAACAAAAAGTACCTGACTTATGGAAAAATGCAGAAGTGATCCTTTTACATAAAAAAGGAGCACAGGAAGATTTAAAGAACTACCGTCCAATAAGCCTCAGTAATGTACAAAATTTTCACTAAGATAATTTCTAAAAGAATATTAAAAAAACTGAATGACGCACAACCAAGTGAACAAGCAGGATTCAGAAGTGGGTTCAGTACAATGGATCACATCCAGGTTGTACAGCAGGTCATAGAAAGGCACAACAAATACACCATGCCACTGTGCTTGGCTTTTATCGACTCCGAAAAAGCATTTGATTCCATCTCAAAGCATGCGATAATGGATGCACTGCTTAGCCAAGATGTAGAGAGAGCCTATATAAACCTATTAGAATCGATATATGATGGAGCTACAGCCACAATTCAGCTTGATGATCTTGAAGTGGGAATTAATATAGAACGAGGTGTACGGCAGGGTGACGCAATATCGCCTATTCTTTTCTCGGCTGGCCTTGAAGAAGTATTCCATAAACTGGATTGGGAACAAGATGGTGTAAAGATCAATGGTGCAAACTTAAACCATATTAGATTTGCAGATGATATTATTCTCATTTCACAAGACCCAGAGGAGCTGCAAAAACGCATACAAGAACTGCAAAGGGCTGGCGAACCATTTGGCTTGAAAATAATCCTGAAAAAGAGTCAGGTTATGTTCAATAACTTCGCTCAGGACAGAAGAATTTCAGTTTTAGGAAGGGATTTGGAGATTGTGGACAGCTTTATATATCTTGGGCAGAGGATTTCAATGGAGGGGAATACCGCCCGGGAGGTGGAATGGCGTGTTAAATGTGGCTGGCAGGCATTTGGTACGCTCAACATAGTGTTTAAGAGCAGACTCCCACTTTGCCTGAAAAGAAGGGTCTTCGATCAGTGCATTCTACCCGTTATGACATACGGAAGTGAAACCTGGACACTCACATCGCACAATTCAAAAACTTCGGGTGGCACAGAGGGGAATGGAAAGATGTATGCTTGGCATTACAAGACGAGACAGAAAGTCCTGCGCATGGATCATGGAACAAACAAAAGTCTGTGACATCATTGGAAGAGTAAAGCAATTGAAATGGAGATGGGCAGGCCATATAGCAAGGCGATGGGACGACAGATGGACCAAGGCAATCCTGGAGTGGATACCGCTTGATCGCAAACATCCGCGAAGAAGACCGAAAGCACGATGGATTGATGACATCGTTAAGTATATTGGACCCGAGTGGCAGAGGAAAGCCCAGGACCGTGAAAGTTGGAAACATGCTGAAGAGGCCTTCATCCTGCAGTGGATCGATATAGGCTGATGATGATGATATATACAGTTATGTGCATATGTATCGTTAACACCAACCTGTGACATAAATCGGGGGAAGTAGATTTGCCATTCCTCGAATATATTTTGTGGAAGTTGGATTTTTCCATGGCAATGAACTTGGCCACATTTCTCTGTAAAATATGCCAAAGATTTTCGATGGACGCTACGTCTGCAGACTGTGCCGGCCATTCCAAAAAACATTCCATGATTACGGAACCATGGCATTGTTGCTTAAGCCCGTTGCTCTACCTGTCATAGTAGTATACTGAAGACCACAAAACGATCTAGAATGAAAGAAATTTAACTTCCTTTTGATACAAAAAAATATATATTGAGTAATTCATCAGCAGTTTTTATAACAGTCTGTAACGCAGCGAGGCAAGGAGCGAACTTGTTGTTCGACGTCTTCTTCTTCGCCTTGCTTCAAGTACGTTTGCGTAAATATCTTAGCGTTTTACACCAAAGATTCCTATAGAAGAAATAAAATTAAAAACATCTTTCTCCAAAACTTTTCCTGTGTAAAATGAATCAAGAAGAAGGAAAAGAGGATAAAAAGAAAAAGGAAGGTAGTAAAGTAAATGACATCATACAGTAAATTGAATCTTTTTAAAACTATAAATATTTTGCACAATGAAAAAGATAATTTGTTTGAGACTTCGCGCCTAACCAGCACAATAATATTTGAATGAATACAGGCATTATTCAAGAATTGTTCCGGAACTTTTCGGCCTGATAAAAAAATCCAGTTTTTTTTTTAATTTTCAACGTAGTTACCTTGCACTTCTATACATTTATACTAACGACGTTAAACCTTTTTAATGCCGCCAGAATAACGCTACTTAAAGTGTATATTCACCCAACGAACCATTTCTTCAGGTTTGGGAAGAGGAAGTAATCGCTGGCAACTAAATCCAGTGAATACGGTGCATATGGAAGCACTTCAAACTGTAGATCAGGAAACTTTACAGCTAAAACACGACATGCCTATGCAGGCATATACTCTTTTTTGCCTAGAGGTAGACGTTCAGCCTGAATAAAACCCTTCGGTTTGTCCAGTAGCCAGGTATTTTCCTACAGATGATATCCTTTTCGCTTTTTTTGGCGCACTTTTTCTTATGTTCATCCACTGATTGAAATAAATAAGCAAAGATTAATATCTAAAAATTTCGACTATATTTAAAATTGTATGTATAACAATTGTTTCGACTCGCAGTGCCTTTTTCAAATATAAATATACTAAATTAACAGTGAGAAAAATTATTAC
This sequence comes from Cosmopolites sordidus, assembly GCA_031761425.1. Lineage (NCBI taxonomy): Eukaryota > Metazoa > Arthropoda > Insecta > Coleoptera > Curculionidae > Cosmopolites > Cosmopolites sordidus. The sequence continues at coordinate 1,032,060 of JARFXV010001052.1, read as the reverse complement.
AGCTTAAAGTGTCCCTCGACCTAATAATACCATAAAAGATGATAGTGGGGAAATCCATTTTTTTGTCAACGTTTAGGAAACAACGTCTAAAAAGTTAATACTATTATGTTGTTCTTCTTTAATTGTGAATTTAATGTTTTTATGTAAAGAATTTATGAGAGTTAAAAATTGATTTAATTGTCTATCAGAACCTGTAAAATAAATTAGAATGTCATCCACATATCTGTACCTGTTTGTTGACAGAAAAAACGGATTTGCCCACTATCATGTTTTATGGTATTATTAGATCGAAGGACACCTTTGGTTGTTATTACTTTTCTCACTGTTAGTTTAGTATAGTTTATATTTGAAAAAGGCACTGCGTCAAAACAATTGTTATACATACAATTTTAAATATAGTGGAAATTTTTAGATATTAATCTTGGTATATTTATTTAAATTGAATTTCCATCAAGTGTCAGCTCAAGTGTAACTCAGTTAAATTTTTTATGATAGTACCTTCTGTTACCATTTTTAAGCCCGATAAAGTGATTTTTGTGACTTATCAATGTCAATTCGAATAATTTTTGTTAATAAAATTAACGATAAGTCTGTTTCGGTCAACACAAGATGACAAATATGTTTGTTTTTCCATTCTCATCCCATAAAATACGGGGTTTGCGACAGAATCTTCGAGAACTAGTTTCAGATCTCATTCGCATTCAGCGTTTTCGATAACAGTTAACTTATCGATTCTAATGAAACCGATCGAGCGGTATTATTAATTAAATAACTTTCAAATGCACTTAGCGATCGGCAATAAAGAATACGCATTAACCGGTATCATTCGCGTGTTTTATTTCTTCCTCTCTGCCATTTGCGAAAACCAGAAGAGAGAGACGAAAAAACCCATCGGACCTATTAAAAAGCCAGGTAGCTTTTATTATACGTTTTTTATTATACTGAAGAAGTTTTAGTAATAGGACATTCTTGATGGTTAGGAGGAGGAGGTTTATTTAGTATTAGGGGTATATTGTTAGTATTAGGGGTATCCATAAATAATGTCGTTATTAGTTAATACAGCGTCACTAAACTTGAAAAGATTTGCCCAAATCATTTTTTTTGAACTGCTCGACGCACGTCTCGCTAACCATGTTAGCATCATCAGAAGATGATTTAATCTAATTCTAAACTATATTCTATTTATATTAAAAACCCTACCCAACGAAGCGTGTAAAAATCATGAACCGTGAAGTTTACTAAGCTTTACATTAATAATTGAAAAACTTGACTGAATGGGATAGGTCATTTATCTCGGTTCATGATTTTCTTAAATTTTTCTATTTGAATGTTTCTATATGCATCCAAAGCCATATTATTATTAACACTTTTAATTAGTCTTAAATTACTAATATCTATACGGTGGTCGTGTTCGATTGCATGTTGGGCAACACAAAGTTTTTCATTTTTCCCATATCTAATGTGGGCAATATGTTCTTTAAATCTTGTCAATATGGATCTTTTTGTTTGCCCAATATACCTTCGATCATAGTCTTGACAACTAATTTCGTAAATCCCCGACTTTTCATGTTGATCTACTTTATCTTTTGGATTACCTAGAACTTCTCTTAATTTATTATATGGTTTGTACACAACCTTAATGTCCACTTGTTTCAAAATTTTGTCTAGCCCTCTTGTTAATTGGGCATCAAATGGTATTACCATGAATTTATTTATGTTATGATCCTTTTGAAAAGTCGAAGATTCTTTCAATAATTTTCTGAATTTATGTTTTCTAATTAATTTATCTACAATGTTCTTATTATAACCATTCACTTCAGATACCTCCCTAATTAATTTTAATTCTTTGTTATAATTGTCTTTATTTAAAGGTAAATTAATTAATCAATTTACTGAATTCATCTTTTACTATCTACTTTTACTTTTCTCCATTTACTTTTACTATCTATTGAATTCATCTTTTTCAGTTACTTTCCGAAGGTATGGTTAAGATATGTGGATGACGTTTTTCCATTTTTGATTCGAAAAATGAAAATTTAGATGATTTTATTAAGAACTTAATTAGTAAATCCCAAGATATAATATTCACGCATGAACTCGAAAACAACGATAGTTTACCATTCCTGGATGTTTTAGTCAGTAGAAACAATAAAAGTAGGTTAGATTTTGATATTTTCAGAAAAAACACCACCACTTCGAGATACATTCCTAACGATTCAAATCATAGCTTCCAAAATAAGGTGGCTAGTTTAAATTTTATGGTATATAGGTTAATTAATTTTCCTTTAAATAAATATAATTACAACAAAGAATTAAAATTAATTAGGGAGGTATCTGAAGTGAATGGTTATAATAAGAACATTGTAGATAAATTAATTAGAAAACATAAGTTCAGAAAATTATTGAAAGAATCTTCGACTTTTCAAAAGGATCAGAACACAAAGAAATTCATGGTAATACCATTTGATTCCCAATTAATAAGAGGGCTAGATAAAATTTTGAAAAAAGTGGACATTAATTAATCTCAAGTTTAGTGTTTCACACCAAAGATTCCAATAGAAGAATCGAAATAAAATTTCACTCTTCATCGTTATTATATCTCCATTTCTCTGACACTTCTATTCCCTTTCTATAAAATAGGATTATTTTGAAGTAAAATATTCTTCAAGTTCAGTTTTCATAGCTGTCGGCAGTTTTTTTTCCACGAAACAAAATATTCCATAGATCTGAAAAGATGGTAATCTGACGGTGCATCATCAGTAGAATATGGTGGATGAGAAACTACTTCCTCGCTTCAATCTTTGTTTTTTTTTTCTTTGGTGATTCTGACACTGTGAAGTCTTGCATTGCCACGCTGCAGAATAACACCATGCGGCGCAACAAACCTCATAGTGTAAATTTCAACATAATGATGGTAGTACTTTTTTAGGGTGCTGGCCTGGTTTTGGAGTGGGCCAGGGTGGTTGTCCTGGTGTTAACCATTACTTTTTCTTATGTGGACTGGTGTATCCACTTTTTATCTCCAGTTATAATCCAGAAAAAGATCTCTACCTAATCTGGACACCAATAAACTGCAGGTAGCTATACGTTTTAAATACTGTTGCATTGTGGAACATGAACTTTTAAGCTTTCTGGCTAATTCGTGGAAGGTTTGTTTTGAATGAGGTCAAATTTCAACCAACAACAGAGCCTGATCAAACTCAGTCAGTCTTCCAGATCTTATACCATTGAAAAGATTGAAATCACCGTTCTTATTTTTTTTTAACCAACGCTGACATGTTTTGCTACCCACAAGCCACCGGGATAAACAAACGCATAAAACAGTAAATATCTTATATGGAACTTCGTAAAACTAATTTCATAAAAAATAATCGATATAACCCTCCCTCCCACAATCACCTTTCTGAAGGAAAATATGTTAAATTGATTCCTTAGCCACCGTATGGTCCTAATTTATTACTTTGTTTTTTTATCCGAATATATTCGACGTCGATTTTTAATTTCTGATCATAAGATGCTCTGTTGAAACTTGTGTAAACGAAATTTCTGAGATCGCTAATTCTGCATGACAGGAACGTTTCGAAATTGTATTCAACCGAATGCAAAATTGCCTTGATACAAAAGAGAAAAGTCTAAAAAACAAGAAAACTATCTATATCCACTATTCTACTATTCTTCATATTATTTGCGAGAAATATCCTACATATTCCCTTTTCGTTCGATCTCCCAATGTCGCTAAAGACCGTTAAATCTAAATCTGCTTAATTAATTATGTAAATGGAACGTTTTGGGACCGCTATTATAAGTCACGCAATGGTTTGTCTTTTTTCTTATTTTGTCTCAAGTATCGAAGGGGAAGACAATAAATATATATATATATATATATATATATATATATATATATATATATATATATATATATATATATATATATATATATATATATATAATTTTTTTTTTTATTTATTTATTGGGATTTTCGGTCAGTGTAAATAAATTTTAATTTTTTATTATATTATACAACGAACCATCATTAGAATACTTTTAAAATAAAAATTACTTTTATATAAAAAAAAATACAAACTTACATTTAAAAACCTACCAATATCAATTAAACAATTAATTTTTTGAATTTTTTAAGTAATATGTGTCAATTTTTTATAAAATTTTTAAATGACATATTTGACTTTTGACATATTTAACAATTATTCCAACTTTTTTATTTTTTATTATAACCTAATTGTATTGAATTTTTTATGTAGAATGATATTAGATGCAAAATTTAAAAAAATTATGAAAATTTATTATTTAATAATGTTATTATATATACAACTTAAATTATCTGTATCATTTCTGAAATTAATGGTATTATTTTTTTTTTTTGTATATAAATCATTTCTTCTAATGATAATTAATAATAAAATAATAATAAAATTATGCTTAAAAAATTAAAACTTATTTACACTGACCGAAAATCCCAATAAATAAAAAAATAATAATAATACTAAACGGTCACGAATATATATATATATATATATATATATATATATATATATATATATATATATATATATATATATATATATACAGAGTATCCTTTTGTTTAAATTTAGGGAGCATAAAATGAACTTCATTCCAAAATTAAAAAACACAAAAGTAGCAGATCGATTTTTATTCGTTCTGAAGTTACTGGCTTATGAAAATATAAAGAGTAAATAATCAGATTTTCATTAAATCAGAATGAAAACATATATTTCAGGAATTCAGTAAGTTCGAAACGAATAAAAATCGACGAATCGTTTTACAATTTTGTCTATTGTGAACGATACGGAACACCCAGTATAGTCAATTAAAAGCAACATATTTCAATTACCGACATCTAGCGAGCAAATAACATATCATTTAAAATTGTATTTCATATTTTAACTGTTTTATAATATATGTTTCTTCTTGTTTTAGTGGGCGGCATGTCTCGGCCGCCAAAACCAGCAGCCACCGCCAAAAAAGTGGCGCCACCCGCTGTCCCTCACGAATTCCGCCACTCGGGCAGCTCCTTTGGTAGCGCTGGATATGGCAGCTCCGAGGATGGGAGTGGGGGTTATCTGGCCCCGAATGAGCAATCTGGAATACCCAGAGGTCAGTGTCATTATTAACTAATGCTCTTGAACTATGCTATTAATCATGAATATCACCGACAGATGGAGCTAAGAGGCGAACTTTACGACAGATAATCCATCAGCCGTTTTCTGTCACTGACAGGATGATGCTCTAACTGCGAAAGAGTAAAAGAAACCCCGGAAACTTTTAGATTTTTTCGCTTTTCGCTTCAAATAGCACTCCGGATAAGACTAAACAACATTTTGTTATAGACAGTTGTTAATGTTGTTTATATATAGTCTTTCAACTTTTTTAAATTTAAAATCAAACAAAAAATGTTTTAATTATAACATCACCCGAATATTTCGGGTGATATTATAATTATTGTTTCGCTAGGAAGGTCATGGCGATCTTTGTGAGGTAATAAAAGAAAAAAGAAGATGATATCAGGGGCGCTTCGTTACACTAGGATAATGTCACATTTTATAAGAGCTGGTTTCTATCAGTTGCGAAATTTTGGAATGGCGTCCCTGTTCTCTAAATCTGACTCCTAGGAATTACTAGCGAGCAAAAGTAAGATGAATTTTTAAATAAAACCAAAGTATTTATTTGTTCATCCAAATATATTTTTTCTGCTTCCAAGTAATCTGCTCTTACTGCAATGTACTTATTCCAACGTTTTTTTTTCCCCAGTATTCGAAACAATTTTTATACTCGACGCTCGTCGCTCGACTCCTTCACAGCTTCCAGCGAACTCTTTTAAATGACTTCTATAGATCAATTTTTCTATTGGAACCATCAACGTGAAACACTAAACTCAAAGAGATTTACCACTAAACACCGATTCACTTTTCTTAAAGTTCTCGACGCACGTTTCGCATCATCAGGAAATGATTTAATCTAATTATAAACCTTCTTATTCTTCTTCTAAGCGTATGGCGTTGCTGCAAGGCAATTTGCCAGCTTCAGCAAACTTCAGAAGTTCTAGATAGGCGAGAGAGAACTCCTAGAACTTCATAGCGTGTTGAACGAACTTTACTTTCCAATAAAAACTATTTAGATAATCATGGAGTTGTTGGCTTGAATGGCTTAGTTAGTATTACAATACAAACAAAGTTTTAAACTTTTACACTTACATCTAGGGTTAGACAAAGGGTAAACTTGATTTATCATCATGTAAAAGGATGCAGCTTGATCGAACTAAGCTAATCTTAATGCAAGTTGTTACAAGGCTTATTGGCCCTTTCTGTTTTTTTCCTCCTTTTCTTTTTACAAATTAATGTGATTTGCATTTAAAAATGATATTATAAATTCAATTGTTTGATTATTCAATTTGGATAGTACTGAATTAATGTTTAAAGGGGAATAATGCCCCAATTTAATCAGATCATTATAAAGATTGATGGCGACATCAATATTTTGGCATTCAAAGAGTATATGATTTAGATCCTGAATGTTGCCACAGGCACATCTTGGGTCGTCTACGACTCCAATCTTGAATAAATGTTGTTTGGTACAAGAATGACCTATTCTCATTCTGATAATTGTTGTTATATGTCGACGGTCTTTGTATTCAAGTTTGAAAAACCAGACTTTGTTTGAAAAATGTTCTTGAATATATTTGTATGAAGATGTAAGAGAGATAGAATGTTTCCATGAAGTAATAAATTTGTCCAGTATGTTTGATTTGATTGAGTTGGCAACATCTAGCGGATTCAAAAACATCTTTTTGGGAATGTTCAAATTTCTTCCCATATTAGCCAATTTATCAGCTAATTCATTACCAAAAATTCCGGAGTGTCTCGAAATCCAAGCGAGACGAAAATCATAATTCAATTGTTTGGATATTACTAGCAGCGTTCTGGTTTTAAGCGTCGTTATATCATTGCGAATGTTGATTTTGCAGTCGGTGATCTTAAGAATCGCACTTTGAGAATCGGTAAATATGATAATATTTTTGAACTTTGCAACAATTTCTGCGTTACAGGTGGATATTTTATTTGGTAATTTTTATGAGTATTTAAAATTTATTTCTGGAATGCTGTTTCCAAAGCCTAATTGGTCTCCCTTTTTTGAGGCGTCAGTAAAAATAAATTTGTATCTATCTTTGTAATAGCTACTGTTGTTTAAAAAAGTTTGGTTAATGTTTGGATCACCTTTATTGATATGGATATTTATACAATTTATGGGTTCAACTTGAGATTTATAAGAGATTACAAAACAAGGAAAGGAGTTGTTCATGTAAATTTTATTTAAAAAAGGTTAGAAAGATGTGAGTGTGGATTCTAATATTGAATGATTATTTTCATGTAGGTAGTGTAAACCTCTCAAATTTAGTTGTCTGAGGATGAGGATTAACGGGTGATCAGAAATCGTGATTTTTCCAGCCAAAAATAATTCTAAACCTAAACTACGTTTTATTTATATGATAACCCTAATTGCTAGCCTACTACCTATGAAGCGTACTACCTTCTAATGAAGCATGTTAAAAAAAGTATACAAGAAAACATACAAAAAAAGGAAAAAAGGGGGAAAAAAGGGGGAAAAAAGAGAACAAGAGAAAAGACAAAAATGAACCGTGAAGTTTTCTGACCTTTACATTAATAATTGACAAAGTCCACTGGACGGAATAGGTCCTTTTTCCCGGTTCATTAATTTCTTGCATTTTTCTATTTGAATGCTTTCATATGGATCCAAAATGCTATTATTGTTTATACTTTTAGCCGTTTTTAAATTACTAATGTCTATCTATATTGTGGTCATGTTCAATTGCATGTGGGGCAAGACAAAATTGTTCATATCTCCCATATCTAATGTGGGCAATGTGTTCTTTATATCTCGTTAAAATGGATTTTTTTGTTTGCCCAATATACTTTCCATCACAATCTTGACAGCTAATTTCATAAATCCCCGACTTTTCACGTTGATCTTCTTTATCCTTTAGATTACCTAGAATTTCTTTTAATGTATTATATGGTTTGCACACAACCTTATAACACAACAAGAATGTTTTTCGTTTTCGTTTTGACTGTTACACAGATAGCGGGGGGAAGGGAGTGGTGTAAAACGCTTGAGGTGCTTTTAAGTTCAGTAGCGTTTCACGGGATCACGGCGCTCATTTTGCGTGCGATCGTTTTATTAAAACAACGATTTCTACACTATTGTTGGACGTCTGTACAAGATGAATTTAATCAAAGAACGAGCACGAATGTTGACCGCGTTCGCCAGTCTGTTAGAGACGATCCACGACAGTTTCTACGACTCCGCGCAGCTTCTCTACATTTGCACAGATCCTCGATTATTCGCAAATATTTACATTTCCACCCCTACAAAATTGTTATTGTGCAAGAGATGAAGCCCGATGATCCAGCTAAACGAATCGAATTATGCAGGACAATGAAAAATAGTTTTAGGAGCTTCAATAACATATGATTTTCTGTTAAATCGAATTTCCACATCAAGGACCGCGTGAATAAACAAAATTACAGATATTGGGCTCGCGAGAATCCTCTGGAACTGCACCATAAACCATTACACTCGTCTAAGGTTGTGTTTTGGGTTGCCATATCAAGCGAAATAATTATCGGCCCCTACTTTTTTTGAGGATAACCGTGGTCGCGCTCAGACTATTAATTCCGATCGTTATTGCCATATGATCCGGACTTTTTTGGCTCCAGAAATACACAAAACGATTGGCTACAACCGCAACACGTTTTTCCAACCAGATGGAGCAACTTCCCACGTGACGAATGATCCTTCAGCAGCTCTTCACGATTTATCCCCTGAAAGAGTGATTAGTCGCCGAGGGGACATCAACTGGCCACTGAGGAGTCCAGATTTAACACCTGATTTTTTTCTATGGGGATACTTGGGAGAGTAAGGTTTTCAACACATTACCACCCAACATAAATGCTTTAAAGCAAAGAATAACAGATGAAATTCACTCAATTCCAAGAGCAATGCTCCAGCCAGTGATTTAAAATTCCAGTTTCAGGCCAAATGAGAGTGTAGAAGCGGAGGGTGCGCATTTACAGATGGTTGTTTTTCATAAGTAAACATTCAAAAACTATTCTGTAATTTAATAGCAATTAAATAAGTTTGAATGAATTCTAATGTTTTATTTTTTAAGTGTCAAAAAAGAAAAACATTCTGGGACACCTTTTACTAATTACGGTGAATCATCGTACGGTAGTATTTTGCGAGATGATGTTTCAGCTAAATATATCAACCTGCTATCTAAAGAAAACCTCTTTTCAGTAATGCAGTGTTGCCAAACATTTTCATCTAAGATTCTCCAGATAATATTTTTCCTTCTTCTAAGCCCGTTTTTTTCTTCTTTTAAGCCTCATTTTCAAAAAACCTTTTCTTCTTTCCCAAATGGGTAGCTTCAAAACAGGCACTTCATACTAAACAATGCCGATCAACATATATACAGTTGAACCGTTCAAAGATTACCCATGCGTCATCAATTTTTATCCATACGAATCAAATCAAAAATTATTAGTCAAATTAGTGCTAACTTTCATAATGGACGTGGTTAATGCTAACTTTCATAATGGACGTGGCTACTGCCTCGAAAGACGGATATTTATGTTTATGATTTAAATTCACGATACATTTATTTGTATATATTTATAACATGCAATTATAAGACGTTGTGTTATAAATCGATATTTTAATGTAAAATTTCTAGTGTTTGTCATGAAATTGTAAAGTTTTATGTCATAAATCGATCGAAGAATTTTGTAAGTTAAAATCGGACGAACGAAGTTATCACGAAATTTTAAGGAAGTAGTCAATGAATTAATTTGTTATTGATCCAAATCATTTTATTTACTCTATAAACATTATTGTCGAGACCAATTTTTATATGATGAAAATGTTACCAAGGTGTAGGAATATGAAGGTCCCTAAACAATTTCATTACACATTTATTACAAATATCACTTCAAGTATTTCATATAGTTATTTAAAGCATACAAAAGCAGCTGTTTAAACATAGTGTTAAATATTGGGTATATAATACATAAATAAATACAATAATACATAAATAATAATAATTTTTCCTATATCTAAATAATTAGGTATATTAATAAAATCAGTAATCAATCACATTAACTACATCGCTATATATCTTCATCAGATTCAGAAGAGGAACTTTCATTTGCGTTGATTATTATAGGCTCAACTTCAACATTGACGATGTGCTGTTCTCGGATAAATCAGTCTTCAATTAATTTCTCTGTATGTGCTACAGGCTTTTCCCATACTTCTTCATTACACTGTTCCAATGTTTCTTTCCATATATTTTGTACTTTTTCATCATTATATCCATGCCTACCAATATGTTTATTATAGTATGTCTTCGCATTAGCCCAAATTAATTCTATGGCATTAAAATCACAATGATAGGGTGGAACTCTTAAAATTTCATGACCATGTTCCCTTACTAGTTCATCAATTATATATATATATATATATATATATATATATATATATATATATATATATATATTGAGACAATGTCTGTGATATAGGAAATTTATGACGTCATTTGATAACGTATGGGTAATCTCTTGGCGGTTCAACTGTAGCTAGCGTTGTCTCACAAGAAAGCCTACTTGGCCTCCCCATTTATCCACTTTACACAACTGACTTACGTACTGGTAATAGTGATGAATTAAATATATCAAATGGTTTTTGTAGTACATCTTTAACAAAGTATGAGTGTGTGAAATGTATCATGAATTCAATTCGGTAAAAATGAAACATGAATTCAGTATTACTAGAAACAAAGCAGCAACCAGAGAGTGGGCGCCACAGGTGAAAGTGGGCTAAGGAGAGGGAAATGGTTCCCTTTGCAGGAAAAGTCATGGCTTCTGGAATTCTCGCTAGTCAAAAAAATCTTTTATCACTACAATATCGATTTCGCCTGCAGGAAAAGTTATGGCTACCGTTTTCTGGTATTTTCGTGGTGTGGTGCTCTTAGATTACCTGGCAAAAGGCAGGACTATTATCAAGAAGTATTAGTGCAATTATTCTTTCCAACCACGAAAGAAATGTCATTGTCCACAAAGAAAATGTGTCAGAACTTTTCATAGAACTGTCCAAAAAAAACCTTTTGATGAAAAAATACAGGGGAATTTTTGTTTTTTTTTTTTTTACAAAAATGTCACGTGCCTTAGACGATTTAAGTTCATTTTTTTGATAAAATCGTAGTTTTTTGTAAGCATCTCTTCAAGTATACGAAAAAGATATAGCAGCAATTTTGTAGGAAATTAAATTCTCAACAAAAAATAACCCATAAAATAATTCATAAAATTCATATTTATGGAGATTCTTATTTTAGAGATTCTTTGGAGATTATTTATTGAATAATTCATAAAATTCATATTTATAAAGTTTCTTCTCAATAATAAATTCATTAACTCCAAAAAGTTAACATTTTAAAACCTACAAACGTCATTTTTTCTGAATTTAAAAAAAATTGTAACTTAAGTAGAATTTATAATTATTTATTTAAAATTATAAAAAAAAGTTATAAAGTTAAATATAATCTTATATATGTATATGTCTTGTCTTATATATATTATAGATAAACGACAAGTATTTTCCAGAGAAACGAATATCACAAGATAGGTTCACCCAACTTCAGACTGTGTAATTGATCAATTCTTCTAATTAGATTAAATCATCTCCTGATGATGCTAACGTGGTTAACGAAACGTACGTCGAGCAGTTCAAAAAAAGTGATTTGGTGTTTAGTGATAAATATCTTCAAATTTAGTGTAATTGATGTTTGAAATAATCATAAAATATCTTAGAAGTCCACTAATTATACGAAAACACATGTAATGACCCGCTCTTGATGACTCTTTAATGCATAGCAATCAATTTACCTCTCAGCGTCAATCGCTTTCCAGTGAATGTGTTTGTTCTCCGACTGTCAGTAAAAGTTAATCCTGACAGAACTAAGACGAATTTAGAAACACCGCGTGTACACCGGACAGTACAGATTTAGTGTCATCTGTTGGTTTAACGAATTGAGATGTTGATACAAGCTAATGATACATATTGTGTGACAACTCGGAGAATTAAAAAGGAAAAAAAGTTTATCTTTCTGGGAGACAGTTTTGATTTTTTTTTGTTTGCTTTGGAGAAAGCGTTAGTTCAAAATCTGAATTAGAATAATTTTTTTGTATAAAGGTCAGATAATTCAACCAGTGGGTTAGTCAGTAATGATTGGTACACACATTTATTGACTAAATTTATTGACACATTAATTGACTAAATTCTGTTATTTTGGGTTCTACTATCACCAGTTGCTCTATGGCGGATAAGTTATGGGACACCCTGTATCATTAAAAAAAATTAAAAAGTTTAAATCTAAATTATTTCTAACTCGTCATTATCAAGGGTATTAAAAAAAATCTTTCCTATTAAACAGACATTTTATTGATTTTTAATGCTGTACTAAACCATTTGTGAAATGCAAAAAATGATACTCCGCATGTGAGGGAATATCTCACAATAAACGAACGACGGTATTCTTCCTTGCCGCATTCCCATCTTCCTTTTCGAGTTTGAAAACGAAGACAAACAAAAGAAAAATAAACCTGCGATCCCAATAAGGCAGTGACCAGTGTTGCAGAATATTTTCTTTAGAAATCTAAGCGGTAACTTAGATGATTTCCCTGAAAGTTACGGGAATATCGAGACTTGAGGAGTTACAAGGGCGTACCGGTTCGTGGAACAAAGAACCTGCCTCCAAACCGGCCCAGCTTGACACCTAGCGACCTTGCGGCGAGCGATAAGAGTCTTCGGCGCGGTCACTTAACCCTGAACCCGAGTTCTCGGATGACGACCAGATAATTCTCTCTCTATGTGTGTGTGTGAAAACATTCGATCCGATAATATTGGACTGTACAGAAAATTATTGTTTATCAAGCTATTAAAGATTTGTGAATTCTAGTGTAGAGAGAAAAGTCATATACTTTTTAAACGAAATATTTTTTTGTTCGAACATCGCCTTTTAGCGCCAACTTTTTTATGTCTTGCAAACAATACGATTTGTCGAAATCTGCAAAATAGTCTTTTGTTTTAATGATTAGACTAATTTACACGGTTTTTATATCCCAGCTGAAAGTTGTTAATTATTGTTTTTTTAGGTAAGAGTTATCCAGAAAAAAAAAATAAAAAATATTCTGTCACGTCTGCTTTTAGAAATATTTATTTACTTAAAAATGGAAAAAATCTTAGTAGGAATAATAGAAAAAATTAAAAATGACTAATTTTTGCCTTCTTTTTATAGGTTTTTGGATCGGTTTCTCTTATAATGGACCAACAGTAATCCCCTAACATGTTTTCATCCCAAAATCCTTGATGTCGTTCTCCGAAAATCTTTAAATCTTGGTGAAAACGTTCCCCCTGTTCGTCACTCATACTTCCAGGGTTTTCAGGGAAAAAACTCAAATGCGAGTGCAGGAAATCTGTGCACTCCCATCTGTTGACAATGTTCAATAAATCAGCAACAATATCTTTATAATTTTCACTTTTTTTATTTCCCAAAAACTCTTCGATGGCCATTTTGAATCACTTCTAAGCAGCTTTTTCATTAACAGATAAGAGGTTTTCAAACTTTTTCCTCTTTAAACAAATATCTCCCCTTTCAGTTTTGCTTCTGAAATACTTGGAAATATTTTTTGTAAATACAGGAAAGCATCACTATTTTTGCTTAGCGCCATGACACAGTTTTTCATAAGTCCCAATTTAATGGGTAAAGGGGATATAATAATGTCTTTTGGATCTACCTACGACTATAGGAAATTTATGACGTCATTTGATGACGCATGGGTAATCTCTTGGCGGTTCAACTGTAGCTAGCGTTGTCTCGCAAGAAAGCCTACTTGGCCTCCCCATTTATCCACTTTACACAACTGACTTACGTACTGGTAATAGCGATGAATTAAATATATCAAATGGTTTTTGTAGTACATCTTTAACAAAGTATGAGTGTGTGAAATGTATCATGAATTCAATTCGGTAAAAATGAAACATGAATTCAGTATTACTAGAAACAAAGCAGCAACCAGAGAGTGGGCGCAGCAGGTGAAAGTGGGCTAAGGAGAGGGAAATGGTTCCCTTTGCAGGAAAAGTCATGGCTTCTGGAATTCTCGTTAGTCAAAAAAATCTTTTATCACTACAATATCGATTTCGCCTGCAGGAAAAGTTATGGCTACCGTTTTCTGGTATTTTCATGGTGTGGTGCTCTTAGATTACCTGGCAAAAGGCAGGAGTATTATCGAGAAGTATTAGTGCAATTACTTTTTCTTTCCAACCACTATTTGATAGAAATGTCATTCCACAAAGAAAATGTGTCTGAACTTTTCATAGAACTGTTTTATATATATATATATATATATATATATATATATATATATATATATATATATATATATATATATATATATATATATATAGGAAAAAATAATAAAAAATATTCTGTCACGTCTGCTTTTAGAAATATTTATTTTCTTAAAAATGGAAAAAATCTTAGTGCAGGAAATGAATCTTCAATGACATGTTCACTCCCATCTGTTGAAAATGTTCAATAAATCAGCAACAATATCTTTATAATTTTCACTTTTTTTATTTCCCAAAAACTCTTCGATGGCCATTTTGAATCACTTCTAAGCAGCTTTTTCATTAACAGATAAAAGGTTTTCAAACAGAGCAGCTTTTACAACTTTTTTATCTTTAAACAAATATCTCCTCTTTCAGTTTTGCTTCTGTAATACTTTTTGTAAATACAGAGAAAATATTTTTTGTAAATACAGGAAAGCATCACTATTGCTTAGCGCCATGACAAAGTTTTTCATAAGTCCCAATTTAATGTGTAAAGGGGATATAATAATGTCTTTTGGATCTACCTACGACTCATGTTTAATGTTCATTTTGCCTGGAAAATACTCGTTCCGAATAAGCCATTCTTTTCTTACATAATGATGCTCTCTGGCCCTGCTTCCCACAGATAAAGGAAACAAGAGTATTTTGTATACCCACCCTGCAATCCCAATAACAACCCGATGACTTTGTTCTTCATATCTTATTAAATTCATTAAAGTACAAGTATACTTTACAATTTACTAAGTCCTATTGGTATACACAGTTTCTTATTCCCGTTTTATAATAAAACAGCTTTCAGACTATATTTTGAAGAGTCTAGGTATAAGCGCCACTCTGTTTTATTATAGTTTTGATTAATTGCTTCAAAAAGTCCCGGGATATCAGTACAATAACAATATTCCCCTTCTCTTTTGAAAAATTCTGAATAAACTTTGCTCCATGTTTCTGGACAGCATAACTTTCGTGTCTGATGTTAATAAATTCCATTGTTGTAGGCGAGAACCAAGAAACTCTGCTTTAGATCTTGATAGTTGTAAATCTCTTATAAGATCAATTAATTCGGCTTGGTTAATTAAATGTGGAGTGTTTCCTTGAAGTAAGTGTAACCTCAACATAATACAACAATAACAAGCGGAATTTCGGCATATACGATACTCGCCTTATTTTTGGTATTATATCCCACTGTCTTCGTAACACAAAAGTAACAGTCATTTTCATCATTACTAGATTCTTTCCATAACATTGGTGAACCAAATGGAAGGTATACGTTATCTCCTGATGACCACTGGAGTAAAACGATTCTACAGCTTTCACAAAACACCTAAGGTACCCACTTTTTAACTTGATTCGCAACAGGAAATCCAAAATGATGAAGATATACACTTTTTAACGAATCTACAATGGGTCTTCCTTTTTTAGAAAACTTAAACTGTCTACAAACGTAGTAAAAACGGTCAAAACTTTGTTTACACTTCCTATTCGACATTTTACAAGATATTTGTTGTTTGAATCGAATAAATAAATATTAAACTGAAAACCCAACGATTGTAAACTACTGTTATCCCTTCATAATCCCCATAATACTTTCTCAACTTGTTTTTGGTTTGCGGGATGGGGTTTTCACTCAAAAAGTAGTGTTTAATTCGCCTTTTTTCATGATATCAAAAAAATCGAACTTATCTCCTTTCTAAGACTACCAAAACAAAACTAAAGTCCGAGTCCGACTAGAAATGAAGCTCCTTTTATGAAATTACCTTTGCGATTTATATCACTCTCTACGGAAAAGTGTCTGACTTTTTATTCTGTCCTCGTATACCGAACCGACAGATCGTATAGTGTACGATTACCATTAGATACTTCTTGACGTTAAACTGTCTAATTTGACTTGTTGAAACGTCGAGCAGGATCTTTAGTGCCATAGATGCCCTATCGTCGTGTGTGGTTTCTTATTTTTATTTTGTGTTCAGCCGTCAATTGAAATGATTTGCAGTTAATCAATCGATTGCGAGTGGGGAAAAAATGCCACTGTGGGGCGGGGAGGGTTTTTTTTCGAAACCACTTTCCATTTCTCGATAATTGATTGTTTCGCCGCCCGTCTCAGTACGTAAATTGTTACTGGGAAATCTATAATTGGACGTGTTGTCGATTGCGTTTTTTTCTTTGTTTTAATCGTCCACGAAGGCCATATGTCGGCAATTTATTTATTTAGTTGACGATCAGTACGGCGTCTTACCACGGGACGACAAGTTGTTTCAGTATTTTTGTGTCTACATCAAGAGTAACCAATAACCGAACATAACCAATCACCTGATTCTTCTGATGTAGGTATCATAGAAACGCTACAAAATAACGAAAATTTTAATAATTATGTTATTAATGATCCAACTAAGACTAATAAAAAATTAATAATTAAAACGCATGTCCAGTTGATTCTCCTGATTTAATAAAGAGAGCATTCGACAGAATGTTGACACAGGCATGGATTACAAGGGCCTTTCGAAAAGTTCTCGGCTTCACAAAGAAAAGATTCACAAGATTTTAGCGATTAAAAAAAAATTGGTAGTCCACCAATTTTTTAAAATTCTCAGTATGTACGATTTGTCCAAATTTGCAAAATAACATATTGTGTCAGTTTCAGTTTTGACCCTATCATTTGCAGTGAGTCTTCATCCGGCGAGCCATCTCTTCAAGTTTGGAAAGGGGAAATAATTGATGGAAATTAAACCCGGCGAATACGGCGCATGTGTAGACACTTCGAAACATATGTCATGGAGTTTTGGAAAACCCGAAACGTGTCTGTAGTTGTATTATCATGGTGAAATAGTATATTCTTTTTGGGCAGATGTACATTTAGTCTGAATAATACCCTTTAATTGGTCCAGTATGAAACCTAATATTCTCTGATGATGGTTTTGCCTTTTGCCAGGAAAACGCCGAAAAAACTGATCAGAACGCGTTTAAATGTATCTTAGCCCACTGTTGTACCGGCGAAAACAAAGGGAATGAATGCTTGAAAGTGGAATTTAATTCTTTTTGTATGTATGTCGAGATTAAAGCCTCCAAAACAAAGTGTTTTTAACAGCTCTTTTCACAACAAAATCAAAGTTTGTTTGCTTTACTTGATCGCCACAAACCAGAAACTAAACGCACACGTCTTCGCAGCAACCCATCTATCGAATCATTATACTTGACAGATGTCATTTAGTCACACTTCTGCCATCTTTGTGCCAGACCGAGAACTATTCGAATGACCCTCGTACTGCCAGTCCTGGTAATTTTTGATTTGTGTGGTAGTAAAGCACCAAAGGGGTGTTATTTTATCCAGTTAACTAACGATGAACCTACACGAGACGATTTGTCGCATGTGTCCGCGTCGTACGTGGGAAACCATACGCGTACTACGCCATTAATATGATGTTGACTTGAGCTTCAAGGATGTTGTATATTTGGTGTTATATTATGTAAGGAATTTTTGGAGGTCGATCCAATTATCGCCAGATGTTACTCGTTGGCATTATTATAATCAGAATAGTGTGGTATATCGTTTGAAAATTACCATACAAGCTCTATATAACATAGTTACAATTAGTCTTAATAATATTTGTTTTAGAGAAATTTAAATATAGTGTAACAATAGTAACAGTGATACTCTTCAGTGAACAAAAAAATGGAATGGAAAAAAAAATTATAGTGTTTGGTACTGTCTGTTCATTTTTTAGAGAATTATTAGTTTTATTGTACCATGTTGGGCTAAAAAGTTCATAGAATGTCGGATAGATGTGGCTGTTTCGGATGGTTTTTTGTGATTCACTGTTCCCATTTTATATTGTCAAATTTCAGCCCTCAGCTGTTCATCTCTGACAATTGTTTAATTTAGATAACGTTAAAGTTTTTGACGAAATGACTTTAATTCGCTACCATCCTGCCTCATTTGCCAGGCTTAGTATCGCTAGATTAGTGCTAATAGGGATACCTATTTTGGATAATTAGACAGTTCGCTTAAACCGAGACATGAGAAAAATAAACGCGAAACTATCATTTATTGACATTACTGCTCACACAGTTCCAAATGCCGTATTTTGTTTCGCTCTAGATTTAATACTTTCACGTGTAGTGCTGCAGAAATGAGAATTGTCATAAAGTATGTTACAAGAATGACGTTTCAAGAGCTTCCAACCACAAGGCTGGGTTTCGATATGTTTAAAGCTTCTCTATTCTCCAGATCTGACCTCTAGCGATAAATTTTTTATTTCCCAAGCTGAACGACTATTTACGGGGAACTAATTTTGACAGCAAGATTCAATCGCTTAATAATAAATCATGTGAATTATATGGATAATGTTAGTTGATATCCTTCCAGGAGCTTTTCAAGCATCTTTCCTCAAAGCTTTGTTGACCTACTCAAGACCCTTTACCACATTAAGGTCTGATCCCCTAAAGGGATATATATATATATATATATATATATATATATATATATATATATATATATATATACCTACTAATATAAATCTAATATAATCTAATATAAAAAATATTAATAACTGAAAAATTTTAAAAATTCACTTTGTGTATATACTTTTGTGCATTACTGTATGTTTTTAAGTTGTAAAAATCATTTGGTTTTTAGTATCACAAAAAAAAATCTTGTTTCTTTGTAACGTACGTTTGATATAACGTACCGATTTTTAATGTCCCGACAGGTATGTTATAACTGAGTTTTACTTGAAATTTCTATTTGCTATTGAGGCGGCTTTATTCCTCGAAACCTGAGTCACAAGCTGCATCTGTTTTTCATATAATCTGTAAACCGTTCGTGGTTTTTTTCATTTTAAAACGAAACTTCAAACGGGAAGGAAAAAAAAGCAAACACAGTGGTCTTTTGGATGCCGCAGGCAATGTCGAGGAAAGAGCGACCAGCAGGGACTGAACTAGAAGTGCGTTCACCCCGCCTAAGGCTGTGTTCACACTGCTGGCGCCTTTTAATGTTCCGATGGTCTAGGTCGTCGAGAACGAGAAAGACAAAGCCGCTTGAATTGTGGGACGACGAGGAAGATAAATCGTTTGCTTGGAGACTAGTGTTCTTAGACTGTTTTCTTATACGAAGGTAGCTCCGAAATTTTCAAGACACGCCAAACCAATACAAAAGAATTGTTTATAACACATGCGTTGAATTTTATGTAATATAGATAGGCGAACAGTAGTTATGCTGGCATCATCAGTACTGCTGATAACTTAGAACCAGAAATTTTGAGAAGCTCAGTAGAAGGAGCACTTTGAAGCGTACACAATCGAAAATCGAGTAGAAGCAATGACATTGTGACAGAAATTATTTTTTAGTCTACTTTAGGCGGGCGTGGAGTAACAATAATCCATCAAACATGCAGCAATATTTGAAATTCAGACGTGCGGCCGTCAGACTGGACAAAAGAAATAGGACATTCCAAAAATCAGGGTCATTTTTAATCCACTCTAAAATGATTCACTCCTGTTATCCTTTAGATCCTGTGTTTCGGAACCATTTTCGCGCAGGTTTTCTTTATCCCCTTTTATGGAAACCAACAATGTTGTCAGATCTAATTATAGGCCACTAGTATAATTACTTTATTTATACACTATGTATATTCAAATTTTGTTAACGAAGGTAGTTCGAAAAGTTCTCAGTCTGACACAGAGATGGCGTAAGGACTATCAAATGACTATGACATTTGTCTAGTATGATTTGTTCGAGGGAAGTTTTCACATTTTCTCAAAAATCAATAGACTGATGATCTGATGATCAGCGACGGCCGGTATAGCCTGCGAGCCCTTCAGACCCCCCAAAAAAATTATATATAAAATTACGAATATTTCGTGACATTTAATTATAGAGATTTTTTACTTGCTTACTACATCTGATAAATTTATATCTTTTATTCTCAATTTCGGTTTGTTAAATGTATTCTACAATCATCGGCTGCTTTGCAGAACCTTCATATTTCTAACTCACGAATCGCTACTGCTGTTAATGATCCACCATTGTTACACTAGAGACGAATCCGCAAACCAAATAGTTACAGGAAAACTGACCGGTATTAATGAGCTCATAGACTACCTGACAAAAAGAGGGGCCGTTTAACCGGAGAACTATTATGCTTTACTACTGGCTTGAAGGATGTTCTTTCTGACTAAATGTCCATCTGGCTTCGAAATGTTTCCACATCGCCGTATTTCGCTCAAAGCGATTACTTTTTTCCTCTTCCCAAACCGTATTAAATGATTCACTACAAATGATCAAAGGTCGATACAAAACTGATACAACCATTTATTTTGCAGAGTTGGACATATCGCATTATACCGAGAATGTTGAAAAGTTAGAACGTCGTTGATCTAAATGTTTTACAAGATATACAACTTTGCCCGCCATTTTTTTTTTCAAAACTCAAGGCTTTATTGTAAAAAACTGATTATACATTTATGATTCAAAGTATTGTCCTTGTTTGCCACCACTTTCTCCCATTTTTCAGGCAGCATTCGAATCCCCCGTTGAAAAATCTTTTGAAGCGATCCACAAATCTATCCAATTTTTGACTTTTTCATAAGACCTTCCGGTCTTATGAAAAGCAGAAAGTCTGGTCAGCCATGTCGTGTGTCATCGATCGAAAGGGAGCAACGGCGAGTTGAGTAGGACTTCCCATTTCAACGTTTCCAATTATATTTTGACTAGTTTCGCAACATGGGGTCGAGTATTGTCATGTTACAAAATCACTTTATCGTGTGTTAATGTGAAGCGGCTTCGAATCCCGTACTAGGCAAAAAAGTTTTTCCAAAATTTTTGTGAATGTTTCTAGGTAAGAGTGTAAAATCTGACAAGGAATCACCCCTCAGTCACGCCAGTTCGAAGCTACATTGGTGACTCGCCAGTCAGTAGGCTTCTCGAGATACTTTCGGTTAAGCACAAAACCAAGGGTTGATAGCCCGAGGGGGGTGCTGACCGGGGTTTTCGGTAGCTGATGACCGTGGTTCGAAACCCACGTTAAGCTGTAGGCCCAGTCGCTAAATAGCCTTCTCAGTGGCAGATGCGCCTCTAACCCCAAAACTTTATTTTATAATATAGCTACATATTAAAATATACTCTACGATTGTTAGTGTCAAAAATCCGCCAAAATCAGTCTTGCATTAATATAGAACAGATCTTTTATTTAAACTATAATCGGTAATGACAACCAAAGTTCATCACTTTTACTAAAGAGTGACCTTAAAATAAAAAATGGGTCCATAAAATATTAAAACAGTCAAAATGGGAAAAAAAACTTCGTTGGGGAAAAATACGTTTCGTAAAAATAATAAAACGATTAAACGACCTAAAAAAAGTAAAGTAAACATTATTGATTGATTTGTCCGTTACTTTGTGATAGTTCATGTTTTAAATCGAATAAAACAATTGTATAATCTGTTATCTATCACTTTTATATAAAAGTGATAGAAGTTTTATATAAAGTGATAGATAACAAAGTATAAAATTGTTTATTCGATTTAAAGCAAACATAAATTTTGGTAAACATAAACCAAAATTTAATATAATCTAACTTGAAAACAGCCTTCAACATAAAATTTAACCTAAAGTTGACATTAATTACTTAATCTTTGAATTTCGCCACGCACTTTACACAAATTTTGCTAAAATGTTCACCGTATACCGAATTATTATAGCAAGCAAAACAGCACGAGTTTGTCATTCTCTTCTTTTTGCGGCTGCAGAATGAATAGTACAACCTTTTGTCGTTAGTGGATTGCGGAGCGGTTTTGAGTGAGAGGAAGATTCAAACATTTTGAAATTGAATCTTGATGACTTTGAGGGATAGTCGTAGTAAGTCGCTTATGCATCCATAATTCGATTAAGTCGTCTGACAATTTCATTGCGTAGTCGAATCTGTTTAGTGGTTTTCCAACCCTATTTTGTTTGTAAACATTTTGTACGTAGATTACGTATGAATTATGAAGAGCAGTGTTTATCATGTTATAGAACAGACATACCAGCCGGGCCATCTTCTGGTTTTTCGATTTACGTACATGTTTTGACAGATTTGATCGAAAGTGTCGACATGGATTTTTGTATCCCTTTGTACAAGGGTTTACGAGTTTACGAGTTATTTTCTTTAACATAGAAGGAGACGAAACATTTGGTATGTTTTCAAACAAATTTATTTCTCAGCATAATCTACGAATGAATCCATGCATTTGGTATAGGATGACGAAGAGTTTTGATGTCTTGGGAAAACATTGCTTTTTGAGTCCTGTCACCCAGTCATCCACAGTAGCAATTACATCGTTGTTTGGAAAACAGGAACGCATCAATTCTTCTATTGGATCCGTCGGTGTGAAACACTAAACTTGAAGATATTTACCACTAAACACCAAATCACTGTGCTTACTTTGGGGCCACCACTCGATCCAGCTTATGGAAATAGTCGTGTTAGAGGTATCAGATCTTCTTCGTCAAATTCATCTTGCTTCATATCTCTTACTTCCCAGTTTTGCATTAATATTCCATCACGCATTCCATTTACATCACCAATGTGTCCGTCATCTGATTTGTCACTATCCTCTGCCCCCTGGTTGTCAGGAATTCCAATATACACGTCCAGATGAGCTTGGCTATTGAAATCCTCATCATTTTCAACCAAAGAAAGCAGCTCGTGTAACGATAATCTGTAAGTCGCATATGCATCCATAATTCGATTAAGTCGTCTGACAATTTCATTGCGTAGTCGAATCTGTTTAGTGGTTATCCAACCCTATTTTGTTTGTAAACATTTTGTACGTAGATTACGTATGCATTATGAAGAGCAGTGTTTATCATGTTATAGAACAGACATACCAGCCGGGCCATCTTCTGGTTTTTCGATTTGCGTACATGTTTTGACAGATTTGATCGAAAGTGTCGACTGCTTCTTTAGTCGCAGTATATGTTAATATTATATCAGGTTTATTTGAAATTTTATCTATCTTGTCATTGTCATTGTCATTGTATCTTGTATCTATCTTGTTTTTTCTGACGGTTCCAAGAACTCTTAGCTAAATGAATGCTAGTAAAAGAATTATCACATATTATATTTCTGTTAGATTTGTTTACTGGCTCTACTAATTCTTCCACGATGTGCTCGGCCTGTAGTTTGCCTGATGGTGTTGAACCTTTAGCCAAGTACACTTTAGCATTTAGCATATATTTGTTGCATTATTGCGACAACAAATGCAGCATTTGTCTTCGAAACACCGTCAAATAAACGCTTTGAAAATGATGGATGAGATTCCATCGAAACGGCAGCGAAACCGTCCATCAGTGGACATTCAGCTACCACGGGATACCCGAGAAACTCTCATTACATATATGTTACATATATATATATATATATATATATATATATATATATATATATATATATATATATATATATATATATATGTATATATATATATATATATATATATCTCATTACATATATATATATATATATATATATATATATATATATATATATATATATATATATATATATATATATATATATATATATATCTCATTACATATATATATATATATATATATATATATATATATATATATATATATATATATATATATATATGTTTGTGCGTACTGTTTCACGGATGGAAAAATATGTATTGGGTTTTTTCCGGGAGTACATCCGGTTGTCGGGTTGGTCCCTGTCGGGAGCTTGCAGACGTTTCGCCAAAATCTCATTTGGCGGCATCTTCGGTGCTTACTGTCGTGAGGTTCGTGACTGTCTGAGAGATATCGGTTCGCCGTGTAATATTTATGTCTTCTGGCCTCGGTCTTAGTCGGTAGCGATTGGCTAGCACTGGCGCTAGCTCCGCCCCCTGAGGCGTTTGCAACGTCTTTGTTTCCAGTCGTGCTCTGGATGTTGTGCTGTCCGGGTCTGCTGGTCTAAGAACGCTTTTCCACGTTGGCGGCAAGTGTAGAGCTTCGTCCCTCTTGTTTAGGCTTCCCTGCTTTTCGATCTCTATGGCTTCTCTGACCAGACGTGTCCGAAAATGGTTTATGTTGGCTATTTCGTTGCAATCATCAAAGTTAATTTTGTGGCCTGTTTCTAGTTAGTGTTGGAATAACGCCGATGTTGTTTGCTTGTTCCGTATGCTTACTTTATGTTCCTCTATTCTGGCAGATATTTTTCGGTTTGTTTGCCCGATGTAGATTTTGTTACAGCCTGAGCATGGGATGCGGTACACTCCTTGATTTTCTAGCCTGACCTTGTCTTTCGGGTTTCTCAAGGATGCGCCTATTGTTCGGTGAGTTTGTATGCTGTCCTTATATTGTGTTTTCTTAAAAGTCTTCCGATACGGTCCATTGTTCCTTTGATGTATGGCAGTATTACGTTGAATGTCTCTTCGGCTTGTTCTGTCGTTTTTTGTGTTTGGTGTTGTTGTATTGCACGGTTGATTGTCTTTTTTGAGTAGCCGTTTTGTTTTAGAGTGTTCGTTATGTTGTTGAGTTCTGCCTGCTGTGCATCGTTGTCCGTAAGGCGGATGGATCTTGAGATTAGGGTGTTTGCGACTGCCTGGATTTGAGTGGGGTGGTGGTGTGATTGTGCGTTGAGATATCTGTTTGTGTGTGTTGGTTTTCTGTATACCCTGTGTCGTAGGCGCCCTTCTGTTGTTCTTGTGACTAGAACGCCCAGGAACGGTAGCTTGTTTTGTTCTTCAATTTCGAGTGTGAACTGTATTTTTGGGTGTTGGGAGTTCAGATGTTTTAAGAAGTTGTGGAGCTCCGTTTTTCCGAAAGGCCATATGACAAATATGTCATCGACGTATCTTAACCAGAGCTTTGGTTTGAAAAAACCCAATACATATATATATATATATATATATATATATATATATATATATATATATATATATACTTGAAAGGGACAACGGCCTCCAAATCCAACAAGCTGTTCGTCTCTTGTAAGATAACTTCCAGGGCGGTAACATAAGCTACATTTTTTTACAAGCATTTCCCAAATACAAGAAATGGAAGCAAGCTTCTTACCTCCCGCTTGCTTTTGTCATCAAATCTCAAACAGTTCAAAAGGTATTCAAAGCGCCCTTTAGGTAAAATAGACTTGGTACTATGTTTGAATCAAACCTGGTACCACTTCTCAGGTGATTGTCTTTCAGTCCAGTTCCGCCATAATTAGCAGTCCGATGAGTGCGTCTAACTCTTGATCTACCAACTCTTCCAAATAACTGCTGTTTTGATTTTTATACTGCATTCGCTGCGCTTTTATTTCTTCGTTAGTGTACTGCTTTTTATAATTTTTTTTATATCGGTAGAAAAAAGATTGCTAAAACATTCAATTGGAGATTTAGAGTTAGAAGCCTCCCCGGCTGTTCCAGGTTTGATATAGACTACATTTTTAACGGCAGTCTTCCCGTCTGCTGCACTCAAAGGTACAGTTTTCCATTCAAACCCATTTTTTCCAACTATCTCAGGCAACCCATAGTTAATTTTTCGCTGGAATTTTTCTGTATCCTGTTCAGAAACTTGATTTTGTTTAAAACTTGTGGTTAAATTGCGACTGGCACCCTTACGTTTTCTTTTACACTTTCGTGGAGTCACAATATCTTTTTTTTTCTTTTTTTATTTTTTTTTGGCTGGAGCCACTTGCTTGTTTTCCTATGCTTGTGGCTTTTGGATATTCTGCATAACTAATTCATCTGATTCTTCCAAATCAAGTCGCTCTGGAACTTCATCACTACTAGAATCAGAAGAAGGTTCATAATCAGGATCACGAATTGAATCAGAGTCTGAAAAGTCCAACGGATCTGCCTCTGCATCAGATGGTAGAGGGGACTCACCAATTTGCGTATCGTCATCTTCTATATTTAGTTGTTCTAAAATTGCCTCTTCTGTCATTGCTATGGCTATGGCGGTCTTCGACCACTCTTGAAGTGTTGAAACCACTCACGACACGTCTTTCATTCATAGCGGCCTCACCATAAATGATAATATTTTATTTATAAAGAAATAAATAAACTCCTCCCGCAAATGTCGATAATTTGGCTCATAAACTGACATTTTTAATCACGAATAACTTTATGATGTAAACACAAATCGACTATGGGGCTATGTTTACAAGATGTACAAAGGTATTGCATGCCATTCGACGACTAGTTACCGCTAACACCATCTATAGGAAAACGACCGGAGCAAAGTTTGTATACCTTTTAGATTGCAAGGTGGCTAATTTGAAAATGTTTTTAAAAATCTTTAAAAACTCGTTTTTCCTTTTTAGCAGCAATCCTCGTCAAAATTTGTAATTGCACCGGGTGATGCGTTTTTTTGTTCACTCCCGCGACATAATTTTCCGAAATAAGTAAGTTACAAACTTTAGATCTAATCACTGAACTCCTCAGCAACCCCCTTCAAACGCCAAACGCCATACTCCAGTTTCGAATTCTGTTACTGGGACATTTTAAAAGTTATTCGTCCTTGATGGGCCGTCATTTCGACTTGCGTATATCCGAGGTAAAATAAAAAGAAAAAAAGACCCGTTCGCTTAAAATTCGAGCATCTTGGCCGCGTCCTTTAGACCTATTTGTACGAGTTGCCGATACCGGTTGTGAAATATCTCCGAACTGGTCGTTTCCATTTTGGGAATACGAATAGAACGAACCTTTAAAGTCAGCTTCACGAATGCGAATATATTTACATGGATTTTTGTATCCCTTTGTACAAGGGTTTACGAGTTTACGAGTTATTTTCTTTAACATAGAAGGAGACGAAACATTTGGTATGTTTTCAAACAAATTTATTTCTCAGTATAATCTACGAATGAGTCCATGCATTTGGTATAGGATGACGAAGAGTTTTGATGTCTTGGGAAAACATTGCTTTTTGAGTCCTGTCACCCAGTCATCCACAGTAGCAATTACATCGTTGTTTGGAAAACAGGAACGCATCAATTCTTCTATTGGATCCGTCGGTGTGAAACACTAAACTTGAAGATATTTACCACTAAACACCAAATCACTGTGCTTACTTTGGGGCCACCACTCGATCCAGCTTATGGAAATAGTCGTATTAGAGGTATCAGATCTTCTTCGTCAAACTCATCTTGCTTCATATCTCTTACTTCCCAGTTTTGCTTTAATATTCCATCACGCATTCCATTTACATCACTAATGTGTTCGTCGTCTGATTTGTCACTATCCTCTGCCCCCTGGTTGTCAGGAATTCCAATATACACGTCCAGATTAGCTTGGTTATTGAAATCCTCATCATCTTCAACCAAAGAAAGCAGCTCGTGTAACGATAATCTGCAAAGCAAATGTATAATTTTTGAGTTTTGAATTTGGCCTGCATGGAGTCCTCCCTTATAAGGGGGTCCCTTATAAGGGGGATACAAATATATCCTAATATTATTATAAACAAATTGCGCGTAAAATTTGTAAAAAAGATCAAACTACTAGTAATAACGATCTTTTGCCAAAATTTGAAAGACTTAATGTCATGAAGCTTCCATATAAGAAATAAAAACGTACCTTGACCTTGCCCTCTCCTGACGCAGGGTTTGTTTGCCAAGTTATTTGTTTTAACCATATCCTGATGATGCCCACTTAGTTAACAAAACAGGCGTGGACTTGTGATTTCATTGCTACTTGAAATGAGCGGCAACATTATAAAGTTTTTATCATCATTAACATCAAAGGTTCCAAAAACAGAATTATCAAAACGAATAATTTTTTAATACACATTTTATTATGCAGTATTTTCTTTCCAGATGATCATTCTGATTATGGCAGTACAGTTAGCGGAAGTACGGGCAAATCCCCAGGTCCCATATTCCCAGCCCCCACGTTCACATTCCCTGGTCAACCACCTCCCGGTGCAGTACTCACCCACAAAGCGGCAGTATACTACCACCATCAGCTTAGTTTGCAGGAGGACCAAGGTATCGATATGACACAAGTAAGTACACCTGACCAAACTAAACCAAACCCCTCTGATTTGTATACGTTATTTTCAGTCTCCGGGACGAGATAGTCCAGGTTCTTCTAGTGGAAGCGCTGGATCTGGTTCCAGACACAGTACCGCCTCATTAGACAGTGGCAGAGCGTCGTATCATCCCTTGAGTACGGCAGGAAGAAGCACTATAGGCTCGTCGAATAGTCCAAGGTGTTCTTTGAGTTCTTGTTCGATTGGTTCAGATCAAGGTCGGATAGAACGTATGATTCATCAAGGAGTACCGGTAAGAATAAACTAATTTACAAGGAAAAGTTCTAAAATTAAGAACAGACAAATCCACATATACAAGGATCATTGGAAAAGCTCCCGGTCCGACAAAGGAAACAAGATTTTTAAAATTTCTTTAAAATTTTGCAACGTAGTCGTCTTAAAATTCAGTACATTTAAAGAACGTTCCAGCTTGTTTACTTTACTAGATCACCACAAATAAGCAACTAAACTTGTGAAGCTTCACAGCATGTGATCTAACGTAATCATAATTAACACATTTGGTCACACTTGCGTCATTTCTGTGTCAAGCCAAGAACTTTTCGAACATCCCTTGTAAATAATGTTTTCCTAGTCCTACCTCAAGCAGAGTAGAGCTTTATGATCATGAATATTTTTCTGCTGATTTGCAAAATATATTCAGGCTGTTAAATTATTTCCAGAATACCATATGGTAGATAATCCTTGCTCTTATTTTCTGGCATAAAATTTGTTATCCATGTATCCATATATCCAATATTTTCTGATTTCTTCATAAATTTAAATACGACGCTAATCTACTTCTACTACTACTGAAAGTCCTTTTTAGGATCAAGAAATTATCCATTCCTGGTTGGTGGACCTTCAGTTTGAAGAGTACTTCCCCCTGTTCGTCTCAGCCGGATATGATTTGCCCACAATAGGAAGAATGACACCTGAAGATCTCACAGCTATAGGAATCAAAAAACCGAATCATCGGAAGAAGCTAAAAGCGGAAATTGCCCAACTGAATCTACCAGATAACCTGCCAGAATTCATACCGGTAATTATAAAATGTTTACCATATATTTTTAGATATTCTCATATAATATTAAGAAATTATGGATCATTAAGATGAACTTTAGTTCTTCAGTCGGAACTTTCGGTGTGAAATACTAGACACGAAGAGATTAAGTACATTTTTTAACTTCTCGATGCACGTTTCGCTAACCATGTTAGCATCATCAGGAGATGGTACAATAAATGTTTCTGTTGTTGATCTAAAGGTGATTGGTTTAACATTTACAACAAAAATAATATTTATAAAACAAGTTATTTTAGAGTCATCTTAACATTAGTTTGCATCATCTCCTAATGATGATGACTTTGGCTAATCGAGAAGTTGAAAGGAAATAGTGATTTGGTGTTTAGTGCTAAATCTCTTCGAGTTTAAAAATGAACTTGTTAATGAATAAAGAGACATCGTTTTGACTGGACATTTTTTTGTAGGGTTCTCTAGAAGAATGGTTGAACCTTCTTCGTTTAGACGAATATCTCACTGCCTTTATCGAGCAAGGTTATCAAACAATAGACGACGTAACACAACTCACATGGGAAGACCTGGAAGAATTTGGCATCGTGAAACTGGGTCATCAGAAAAAGATCATGCTGGCCATCAAACGAATCAAAGACATCAAAGCTGGAAAGAGAATCAACACCGACTCCAACAGAATCTACTCGACACAAGTGAGTGTTGTTATATGATTCATTCCTTAATTTTTTATCGTTTAGAGATTTCCCTTTCACTCTTTTCCATTTTGTCCTGATTCAGTGAAACGAAAGGTCTTAAGCCGGTAGTTTTGGGACGATCTTGCTGGATATAGAATAAAGCACACTGGAAAATATTAGCATCTGAATGAAACAGATGCAATAACTTGATATAACACAAATATACCATTGTAAAATTGCTAAATTTAATTTCCATGGACTGGAAATTATTGTAATTCGATAGCGCCAAGTCTGGATAATAGGCTGGTGAAATAATTTTCCATTCGAGTTCCAACAATGCTTCTTTGACAAATTTGTATGATCCTCCACTTTTTTTAGCTATCCTGGCCTTAGTGTTATGTCCACATTAGGCTCGTATATTATACCGCATTTTCAAGCCAAAAGAGGGCGTTTTAAAATAGTTATATCGCGAGAAAAAAGTTTTGGAGCTGATGAAACGAAGAGGCTGACAGTTAGGTTGTGCACCTAATAGTTTCATCCAGTTATTCGTATCCAAGAAGGAATAGGACGTTCCAACATTTCTTTGTAGCGGCTTTTTCTTCCCCAATGGGTTTTTTTCCTTAAACATTTCGGCTTCGTTTTTATTTTTTGTGCTGATATTTTTGGCCGTCCAGATTGTTTTTTTATTTGATCGATCAATTTTTCATTTATACACCCTCTATCCTAAAAATAATGAAGATAGTGGCGCCATCTCTTAGTAGGTGATTGATGTATGTAAAGTGTCAATTGTCCTTGATAATCGTTACGAATATCAAGATATTTCACTCATTAGAAATCAAGATATAACGCGTTTTAGCGGTACTAGTTTCGTTGTCTCAAATGAAAAATGAATCGACATTAAATTCCAAATACTACAGAAAACAAACACCCCAAATGCTTACGGAGACAGTTATTTATCACCGCCATAACTTTTTGAGTAGCATTGACAGAAATGGCAAATGTGGTAGACGATAAACGTTCAAGTTGATCAATTGAAGGGATGGATGCCCGAAGAAAATGTCGAAAAAATGTATCGAAGTGCTTGTCACACTTCGGTAAACCAAACCTACGTAGAATATTTATAGAGAAAAAAAACCGAATTGTTCATATATATCACGCACCGACCGTAATAACAAAACAATTTTTTTTTCGTTTACCTAAATTGTAACTCACTCTTGTCTCATGTTTATAAAAATAAGATACTATTTCTCTTAATAAATCCATCTTCAAACTGTGAAAATCGCGGGCAGTTTTGCGGTTTTTATTCGCAGTGTGTGCGTCTCGACCGGTTGTGCGGTTAACCGCTCGCGGAAAAAATCGTCGTGTGGCCTCGGCCTAATATAAGGCAAATACAAGGGTCGTTTCGAAAAGTTCTCTCGGTCTGACACAGATGGCGCCAGTTTGATAAAATGACTATGATATTTGTCAATTATATTTTATTCGTGAGCAGGTTACGAAGTTCTAGATGCGCGCGTTTAATTTTTTTTTGTAGCGAGCGAGTAAAACTTTAGCGAGTAAAGAGTTAGCATTTTTTTTTGGAAAGTTGATATAAAGCAAGTACAAGCTGTTAACAATTATTTTACGAACATACAAAGAATCAGATTCCACTTTAAATTTGGTCCTCTTCGTTTACGACGGTAAAAAAGTGGACTGCAGAATTTAAACGTGGTTGTATATCCGCTAAAGATGAGGAACATTCGAGACGGTCAAAAACCGCAACGATGGACAAAATCGTCACAAAAATCTACAATGTCATATTAAGTGATCGTGAACTGAAGGTACACGAGCTTGCTGATATTGCAAACATCTTCGTAGACCGTGACATTTTACAAGATGTTGAATCGAATCGAACACCTCTTAAGAGTGTTTAGACTTGTATAAACGTCATTCTGCTGACTTTATTCGACATTTTATAGCAGTAGATGAAACACTGTGCTTACAACTACTTGATAAAAAAACGGGCCACTACCGATGAATTATTACGCTTCACTAATGAACCAGTTGAAGGTGTGCGATTCAAGCTAAACATCCCCTGTACAAATCTATACAAAAAGAAAGTGCGTTTTTAGCACGATTGTTGCTGCAAAACTTGCGCTTCAACGTGTCGACGACGGATTTGTCTACCAGCAATTAATTCCACTTCCCAAACCTGAAAATATATCTCGCTGGGCAAGCATTCACTTCAAATGAAAAAGTTGAAGCTGAGACAACCGCTCATTTTGAAGAATGTAGTGAGTTTTGCAAATCGCATTATATTAAGTATATTGAGTTGGAACGTCCTTGATCTAATTGCACGATGACTACGTTGAAAAATTAAAACAATCAAAAAAGCTTCAATTTTCATTGTCAGAGAATTTTTTTAATGACCCTTGTACTTTTAGACGGTAGGGCGTCCATAAAATTTCGAACTGACCCTCGTATAAAAAGTAAATTCAATGATGGAGCATCGATTTGTTTCGCTAAACAAGAACAAAACTAAACAAGCGCAAAACGGCAATTTTCAGAACATCGACGATCGGTTATAGATTGTCTTTTTTTTCAGCGTTTCTTTTCAATTTAAGTGAATGTGCATCTGGCAGTATCGTCCTTGATCATAATTGGTTTACCGTTGAATTACCGGCTTAATAGTTATCTTTCTGTGTCTCTTTTTTTTCCATTTCTTTTTTTTTATTTACTTTGAGCATGTTTTCGTTCCGTTCACGATTTATTAGATCATTAGATGATTAGAAACATCGTGTTGTCCGTTAGAATAAATGTTTCACGTCGAATATTCGATTAAATGTTTTGAAAAAAAAAAAACAACACACGTTACACATATTGTTTTTTTTTCGTTTCGTTGTCACCTCCTCAGCAAACATGTTCAAAGTAATTTCGTGGTCCTTTATTGTGTTATAGTTTGTAAATACAGGGTGATATTATGTAAATTCGTACTTAAAAAATTCTGCAAATCAATATGGATGAACTAAACATTGCAATTTTAAAGCAAGAATATCAAAGACACGCTTTTTTATATTGAATAACCCGACTCAGACTTCTTTGACCAGTTTTTACCAGATTCTCCAAACAATCATTTGTTTTTTAATTTGGTTTGACTACCCTTAGACTACCCTTAACATCTTACAAAAGCTTCATTCGTGTCGCTTTTTAAGTTTTTAAGAGGCCATCCGTAAAATACGTACGCAAAAAGGGGGGAGGGGTGGTAATTCCCTAAAGTGGTGATGTGTGTCGAAGAGAGGGGAGGGGATCCGAACAAACGTCACGTGACCCGACGCGACGTTTCAAATGGAAGCTGTAAAAGTCCAATTTCGATTTAAAAGATTAAGTCGAATTTCGATTTTTGTTCATAACAAAAATCTTTAAAATAAATGAGATTATTTATATATAAATATAAATATATATAAAATTATATAAAATATATAAAATTATTAAAATTATATATATAAAAATAATCATCCATGGGTAGGAGGGAGGTTTTGTGACGTAATGCAGCGCGACAAAGGGGCAGGACGGGTCAAAAATACGTGAATTTTACGTGGCGTATTTATGGAACATCCAGGCGAGGAATCTTACATTAGTAAAGCAAATCGGGCTCATGTTAAACTTCAGACGCACATATGAAATTTGGCCTAAACAACGCAACAATAAATAAGTCAGTAGCTACACAAACTTTTCATTATCACTAGCATTGAAGTACCAACAGTTTGGTTCCTTTCAATAACACACGCTTATACCAACATTATAAGACTATGGAGGCACAGTCATGTGCCACATTTCGATCTTAAACCAACTAATAATTTTATCAAAGGTCTTTGTAAAACAAGTTCATCCATGTTATTTTATATGATGTACAGTGATATCATCCAGTATTTATTAATTTCACTCCACCTCTAAATAATCATTTTAGTTTACGCCAAAAGTCTACTAATCACTTATGGAAACGAGATGTGAAACGTCAAATTCATATTGCATTTACATTTTTTTTGCACCCTGTCTGATAGATGGCGCGCAAGCTGATTCACAATCCTCGTTTCTGTTTCTTTCTCTTTTTCTGTCGCGAACGCAGTAATGCCAACATCTTTTACGCCATGCTTTCTATTTTAACACGCTTCCACTAACCATTAACAAATTTTCATTGTGAGAGTAGTTTGAAAAGTGCTCGGATTTACTTAAAAATGACACACAATCTGTCAGTAGAAAAGAGGTAACCGGTTGAAGCTTTGAGTAACCAGCCACCACCACATATTTGAATGCGTATTGTGAGATTTGCTGCTCACATATCTTGTTCATTCATAATGACTAAACCATCTGCTATATTGGCCTGATTTGGCTCCGTGCAACTTCTGACTGAAAGTCATCTTATTCTTTAGACAGAGTGTGTAAATATATAAACGTTAATCATTGTTTGAGAAATCTTAAAAGTTCTGCGAATCAGGATAATAGAGAAACCAATTTTAACAGATCACTGCAGAATGCTACATTGAAAAATGGAAAAGCCCTTCATGATTTTGCATTTTATTCGAACTATTTATGAACCATGAACCATTACTGTGCATCGGAATTAAAACAATAGAACACAAAGTCACTTGAATGAGTAGAAAAGGTGACGGCGCCAGTTTTCTTTAATTCTAAAGGAATTTTATTTCCTAAATCTCTAGAGAAAATTAAAATAGGAAGAAAATATTCATTAATATTCTGATTCGAACAGATTCTGCAGTCGATGACATGTAGAGACCGAGGATTGAGTTGATGATCTAATAAAATTTGAACTAATTACTAATCATCAAAACCATAATAGTAGGCAAACAGTACATTAACAGTAGTTCTCAAGCATCAGAGAAAACAAATTCAGTTCGATCAGCAGAAAAAACCATGAATCAAATTTAGTTTTTATTTTTTTTTAAGAATTCTACCTCTCAAAGAAAGCAAAACAGTAATGAAAAAACGATATATAAATCTCTCGAACCTATTTGATGGCAATATTACCGAACATCCACCCTATTCCCCAGATTTGGTGTCTCAAATTTTCTAATCATTCGTCGACGATCATTTTTTTTTTATTGCCCCGTTCTTAAACTGAGAATTTTTCAAATAACTCTCATATTAACACAAAAAAGATGTTGACAAAAAATGTTCGAACCAACCTTGACCTATTGCTTATGCTGCATGTTTATGTATGTAAGGACGTGTTGGTACACGTACCCATGGACCTTCCCTCGCCCGGATTACCCCAGGTTCACAGTACCTTCAGGTCGTTCCACCAGCCATGGGAGATTGACCAAACCAGACAGATGACAACGTCGCTGGGGCCTAACGAGCCCCCTTATACCCATTCGCTGTATTGTCCCGATATTGTTCCCATTAAGGTATTTTTATTGCATGATATTCTTACTGTAACTGTGTAGAAAACGAAAAACAAATCTATTCTGCATAATAAACTAACTGACTGTTGAGGAACGATCTTTCACTGTCGATATTGTCGCTTGGTGGAAAAGATCTTTTTTCAAGCAAGTCGAACGATATATCTTTCTAATAATACCTAAAGTTTTGTAAATATTATCTGTATAGCCTATTAACACTTTTACTGCTTTTTAATAGAGATTTTGTTCTTTTAAACTATTGTAAACTGAGAAATAATCAATATTACTTCAAATATTATGTTTGAGGAGAAGCTATACTGTTTGGGCCAAACCTTTTGTTCCAACAGGAAGTCAGACCACTTGACTATCGATACCTCATGGTCATTACATATATTGAACTATCTATAATTTATATGATCTTTAATTTGTCGAGAAGTTTGCGCCCGGGTTACCACTGTAATTATAGAGAGTCCATCATTTCTTATTGGAATGTACGTTCTTTGCTAGTTATTACGTCCGTTTTTGATCGGCGGATCCCAGCATACAAACAGCAACACTTATTTAACATGGATATTTTGTATTGCGATAAATTTGTCAATTTTTGGCGAGGATATTTGGTTTCAGCACTGCTTGATATTCCAACAGTATTAACTCCCAATTTTCGTCTCTTTGGGTCTTCGTAGAGGATTCAC
Organism: Cosmopolites sordidus; assembly: GCA_031761425.1. Classification (NCBI taxonomy): domain Eukaryota; kingdom Metazoa; phylum Arthropoda; class Insecta; order Coleoptera; family Curculionidae; genus Cosmopolites; species Cosmopolites sordidus. The sequence continues at coordinate 995,764 of JARFXV010001052.1, read as the reverse complement.
TTTTCGTCAAAGGTCATAATCTTATGCAGGAAGTTATTTTTCTTGAATCTGGGGACAATGACACCACAATATCATCGCGACTATTCTTATTTTCAGCGTTGAGTTCATAGCGGTCCCAAAGACTCTTATTTTGAATTTTTCCTAGCTCGAGTAAATGTTCAGACAATGACATATGGTATTCCTCCTAGTTATAACAGTGTATGACAAGAATTTCATTCCAGCGCTGCTTCCAGTTCTTCATCGTCCACTTTTTTGTGGCTGTTCATTATGTCCTGTATCAGTTTCGTATATTATACCTCGTTTCGAAGCTCAAAGACGCCCCATTAAAATAACTGTACAAAGAGAAAAAATCTGATTCGAATAGGGTCTGCATTCGATGAAATTTAAGGGTCGATAATTGTATTGAGGGCCTAATAATTCCAGATGCCTTCGCATGACAGTTTTTCCAAATAACAGAATGAGAAAAAGTAAAAAAAAGTTGTCTATCGGTGCAATTTCGAATCATTCTACGCCCACTCTGTCCGACCACGCTTGCTTAGCGAGTTGATGAGTTCAGTTTTAGCTGCCCGCTCTGGGTTTGCAACCGCCCATTCAAGCTCAAACATTGTCGGGCTAGTTTTGGTCCACCCCGGGCATTTAATTTTATCGGTATTACCCATATGTGAGAGGCGTTTCCGCCAATGAAGGCCTACCAACCCATCACGGGAAAATATAATAATAATATCAAATTATGTTAGAGGAATAAACAACCCTTTTGAATAACTCACCTCAGAACGAATATTGCGATGTTTAGGCAAAGAAAACGACTGTATTCTTAAATTAATATATGTCTTTGGCAGTGAAGGTGTTAATAAGTCAACATCATTTTTTGCTCCAACAATAAGTACAAATTATTGTTGATAATTTTTCCAGATTCGTACTGGACGAGGCAAATCCCTAGAATCCCTCGAAGATCCCACGGAGAGAACGCATCACACTTTCTCCGCGGACAACACCCAGACCTTTTACTACCAGCAACCTGTAGGCTGGAGAGTACGATCGTATGATGACGGCGATATTACGCCAACCAACGAGACCGCCCTGCTTTATGAGGGAGGGGGAACGTTGCCCCGTCCCCGGGGCATAATCAGACCGCGCCCCATTGCCAAAATCACTGCGAAAGCGCGCGAAACGTTCCCCGACTTTGAGAAGCCACAATTCAATCCGGAAAAATACGGAAATCCGCAGTATAAAACATTGCCTAATGCTTATGTTCAATATGGTAGTCCGATGATGGGTAAAAAGATTCCTCCTAATCCGCCGAAAAGGCGCGACAGCGAGTGCGCGGAGGAAACGACCACAGTTGAGATCCATCATGTTCAAACGTCCAGTCCGTTGCCGCTTCCCGCTTATCCCAGTTCGGACAGTTTGAGTATATCGTTGGAGAGCGGGGGTGATTTGCCATTACCACCACCCCCCGCTCCCGGTACCCCGCCCGGAAAATTGAATTCGTCGCAGAGTTGGGGCGCCGAAGAACAAGAACTAATCAAGACGTTAGCGCTACAACACCGGAACGGATCTGATGCTAGTTTCAAGGTAACAAACCGTATGTTCCAGATTTGTGTGTTTGTGATTTATTTTTGTTTTTTCAGTCGAGTTCTAGCACAGAGTCGGATTCGTTACCTTTCGCGAACGAAAATGCCGGTACTATCCGTACCAGAGCTGGAACCGCTGGACGTCAGGCAGAATTTTCGTCGCCGAAGCCTCGTTCAGGACTTCCTCCGCATCCGTCCCCATCGCCAAACCCGAACAGAGCTTCAAATACATCCTCGGCGCGCAGCAGGTAAACACAAATATATATTATTTTTTTATTTTCTTTTCCTATGCTTTTATTTTAATTTATTGTCTTTTTCTTCATATTGATCGACTTTTCACGTTCTTTTTCAACAAGTTCCTGTTTATACGAAATGAAGTAATAACTGTCTGAATGAACCTGTCTTTTTCTATTTTGTGCCGTACGTGGGTAAGGCATCAATTGTTTTGGAGATACAAGGTGGAATGAAGAATCGTTTGAAGCTCCTTGTTCTCTAGACGTATGTCCAGATAGTGATTGTGATTCTGAAGATTGTATTGGATTGAAAATATTTCATGTTGTAAGTGAAGTGTTTGGTTCCGGAAAATTTGTTGAGGTAGTGATACCCCATCATTCCCCTATCGAAATGTTTGGATATTTGAGTGTTTTTGAGGTTATAAAACGACCGCGACCGACACAATACATCTGTTATATTTTAGTAAATAGAACATAGTAAATTTATAGAACACTAGTACTAAAACATATTTTACGATCAGACACGCATCCCATATGTCTAAAACATTAGATACAATAGTAAATAAAAATATTTTTGCTCACCGAATCCTAAAGTGCACCTCCCGATTTTGTGATATACCTTTGTGGAAAGACTACTAGCTTCGATGGTACTACTGAGCTATCAGTAGTACCATCGAAGCTCAATCGGAACATCAAAATAACGGTCCACATCTTACTTCTACCACGTCTTACCCCACCTTCCCCTTTTTATATATTTAAAAAGTTAGTATTATTTCTTTATGCTTTCCAAGTAGTACGACTTGTGTGTATCTTGATGTATATCATCTTAACAGTATTTCTCACCTTCACATCAATTGTCCAACACGATATCATTGATTTTGTGAATAATTTTCTCAGTAGTGACCTCGACGTGGCGTCCTGAGCGTGGAACGCCACTCGTGCTGGTTTGACCACATTGAAACTCAGTAAACCATTTATGAACCATGAAATTTAAAGAACCAGAGTTCCCATAATACGTTTTCGACTTTTCTTCGATTTGCACGATTGATAGCAAACATTTCGAACTTTCGAAGACTTTAAAAACAAAATCAAATGTCATATCAACTTGAAATTCACAGAATGTTACAAAATTGCTACTTTTCAGAAATGCAGTCACCTTTGCAATTGCACCGCCATCTGTTGGAAAACTATTTAACTTTTACTCTGTACTCGTATATGTGTTTTGTAGATATGGTCCAGGCTTTGGACAGGGTTAGGCTGTGAGACGTTATTGAAATACTGCGATACAAGCATACTAATAACTAGAGAGCGGATTTTTGCCGGAGTTCGGGCAAAGTCACTGTTTATCAGTATGTTTAGTCATAGTCGTATCAGTGATATAGAAATTTTCAGTAGGCGACACGCATTAGGCGCACGGCATTGCATGAAAAGATTTATTCACTTATACAATTCGTGCATTCTTTACTTTGCACAAAATATAAAATTTTTATCTGGAGAAGCCAATGACCATTTTCCGCTTCCGCTTTTTCACTCTGGTTTTTGGGCTAGCCTGTGGGTCTGTGTATTTTTGGGATTCTTGTTATCCCTGGAAGTGTCGGAATTTCCCTCTTTCTTTTGTGAGGCATGTCCCACTGTTAAGAAACGGGGGTAACAACAAAGTCCAGAGAAACTTTGTGAAATTTACCTGGGATGGGACCTTGTCTCCACCGGAAAAAGGAGTTTCGTCACGACCAATGCCGGGCCGACAACCAGCGGTTGTCATCGGTCCGCCATTTGGATCGGGATCTGGGAATTAGCGATAGCGGTTAGCTTGTGTGGAACTTATGAAAGCCGGAGACTCGAGAAGCTCGAGCCCCATAGGCTTTCTGCCACGGCGATTAGGGGGACTTATTTTGGGAAGAGTGCTCCAATGGATGCTTGGAGCATTGGGCTCAACTGAGCCTGAAATTGGCTCAGTATTTGGGCAACGAGTTGCTCCACAAACTCAGAGATTGGGTTTACTTGTGGAGCGGGCATATTCGGAACTGAGTTCCTTTGAGACCCCCACACGAAAGTTGGTGGGGGTATAAGGGGAGGAAAGGAGCTGCGATTCAGGTTTCAGGACTTTTCATTAGCCCCAAGAGCCTTCCTCCGTGCAGACTTTGCAGTCTTTACAAAGGTGCCTCGACTTGGTGCCTCGACCATTTTGCACCAACCCTATTTACACTTATTAGAAAAATTACAAAAAAAAAATTACATTTATTAGAAACATTTTTATCTTCACCCTTTTGTGTTTTTGTTTTCAGGTCGGAACCGGCTGACGTGCTAAACGACATCGGAAACATGCTGGCAAATCTGACTGATGAGCTGGACGCCATGCTGGAAGAAGAAAAGAGGCAGCAATAGAAGACTGAGCGACCAGATTGGATGACCACGAATCGTCGGAGTGAATTTTGACACGCCTGTCTCTCACTGCCCCGAAAAAAAAAACACCACGAGACAAGACGCGGATATATTTTTGTACAGATGTAAATTTGTAAAGATTCCTTTTACATTTACATCGGAAACTCTCGGGCGGAAATCTCCCTCCCAGCGTTGACACGATGTCACGAAACCATGCCTACAAATCATATTCTTCCTCGAACGGGGCGGAGTTAAGTTGTACATAAATGAATCTTCCTTAACAGTACGAAAACGTTGTACAGAGAGACTTTTTTTTAGTATACGTTTTAGAATGGTCGAACAGACGCTTAGAGCGAGCTAGTTGGTGTTTTTATTACCTTTACACCGAATATATAACGTAAATAACGTTAAAAGATTTTTATTTTAAAGGCTAGTCGTAAGTCTCGATTTTTTTTAATTAAAAAAAAATTAGTCATTCTCAGAAGACTGGTAGAGATTTACGAAGGGTGGTGTGCTTGGGGAGACCTCCGATATATTTGTGCCATAACTGAGTAGTGTTTGGGTCACGGTTGGAGGGTCTTCAAGCACACCTCTCCAATCAAATCAATTGATTTAAAAATAAAATTGTTTCTAGCTGTTTCTGTTTGTGCCCGTATATAATTTTTCCTTTATTGGATTTTAGAGCGAAAATGAAAATGTTGTGCTACTTAATATTTTATATTTGCAATTATTGTTATGTATAATCAGCATTTTCCTATTTACTATAATTATAGCTGTTATATTCAGGATTTTCATGAGACGATCAATTTCAGTTTATTATTTCTAATTATATTGGTTAACTGTTACACTATAGATTAAATAATAAAGTAAAATGCATTCAATTAACGTTTTTTCGTTTTATTTATCGTTTCATCCATTTTCGTCTCAGTTTTTCACAATGTCCTAATTAACATATTTCTTTTCTAGGTAATGGATTTCAAGATTTGTGATTTCAACTCAACTGTTGAAACCTACTACCTACATTTGGATTTGTTTCCGGGAACTTGAGACACCTGTACAGTCTGGTTACGAGTCTCACCAAGCCATATAATGCTTTGTCCAAGGACGTGTTTGGTCATTAAGTAAGTTTATATTAATTCTTTTACTGCAACCTTCGTTGTGAAACGCTAAACTCGCAGAGATATACCACTAAACACCAAATCACTTTTCTAAACTTCTCGACACACGTTTCGCTCACCATTTTAGCATCATCAGGGAAGGATTTAATCTAGATTAAAGCATTTCATGACGATGCTAATGGTTAGAGAAACGTGCATCGAGAAGTTGAAAAAAGTTTGTTAATATTTTTAACCAGTTTTTATTATCAGCTATTATTATTATATAAGAGATGTCTAATACAAAGCAATAAAAAGTATTGTTTTAATATATTTCTTTTTTTAAAGGTGCCGAATATGAAGAAGTCGAGGATATTCACAACGCAGAAAAGTTCCAGCAATATTTGTTTCTTATATCATTTTATTGTATATAAATATTATATTTGATATTTTTTATAAAGCAATAAATATATTTAAACCATTTTAAGTGTTTTATTTCGCAACACATTGTGCTCCTGTCAAAAATACTTAAATTTTGCTTATTTTCTGGTATCCGCCATTTTCTTTAAAAGACCATATTTACCATAAACTCCGCCTTGTTTTGGAAATTGGCCCCTCCCATCTAATTATCAGGCGCAGAAAATATACCTCTTCGGCACTTCTATGTTCCTGATACAAAATACAAAATCTTTACAAAACTGCAAAATTTTGTTTCATTTCTGGCATCCGCCATTTTCTTTTTTTTCAAGGCGGATATTTCACCATAAACTCCTCCTTCTTGTGGGAAGTGGCCCCTCCCATCTTAGTATCAGGAGCAGAAAATATACCTCTTCGATACTTCTATGTTCCTGATACAAAATACGAAATCTTTACAAAACTGCAAAATATTTATTTTCTAACATCCGCCATTTTCTTTTTCCAAGGCGCCATTTTTTAAATTATAAACTCCGCCTTCTTTTGGAATATGGCCCCTCCCATCCTAGTATCAGGAGCAGAAAATATACCTCTTCGATACTTCTATATTCCTGATACAAAATACAAAATCTTTACAAAATTGCAAAATATTTCATTTCTAGCATCCGCCATTTTCTTTTTCGAAGGCGTAATTTTTTCACCATAAACTCCGCCTTCTTTTGGAATATGGCCCCTCCCATCTTAGTATCAGGAGCAGAAAATATACCTCTTCGATACTTCTATGTTCCTGATATAAAATTCAAGATTTTCAAATCTGCAAAACTTTGTTTCATTTTTATTATCCACCATTCTCTTTTTGTTCAAACATAGCTGCATTCATTTAAGTATCAGAGGCAGCAAATATACCTCTTCGACACTTTTATGCTCCTGGTCAAAATTTCTAAATACAAAATAACCAGTTTTAATAGGGTGTTTTATAGGCAACCAAATATACACAAGACATGTATATTTGGTTGCCTATTTATATTTAGTTATATTATAGCCTTACAGGACGCTGTCACTGTGATATCGTGTGTATTTCTGGTTGCCTAATTATCGGGCGTAGTTTCCTGTGTCCTCAATATTCCTCTGTATCTGATACAAAAATGATCTGACTTCTCAACTGTATTTAACTACTTGTTCAGATACTAGGTTTCAAACATTTGTTTTATTACTATTCATGTTGTTAGGAGTTAAGAATATTACAAATATTCAAAAACAAAGGAAATTCATCAGTGCTTCACTCAAAAATTGTCAATTCCATCGCCGTCACGAAATGTCTCCCGAGACTGGTTTCTGGTCTTCATCCCCTTGCCCGTCATCAATCGGGCTCGGAAAGCAGGTGATGAAATGACCAGGAACACGCCCGTATATATCGGCTTTTTCGTATGAAGTCTGCAATACTATGCAGCTCACGCCATCCTGTGGTTAATGTCCTTGTTTTTGAATATTTATACATAGGGCATAAATAATAGTACTTTTTTTCATAAATATTTTTTATTTACACAATGAACATTTGCTTTGTAATAATAAGGCATCGAGCACGATGCTAGATTTACAACAAAAAACAAACATATTTTACAAGAAAAAAATATACAAAAACCAGTCTATTTCATGCAGTATATCATTAAAAAAATAAACAAACTCTTATTATCCAATATTAACGTTCTCGACCTAGTTTTATAATAAAGACAACACAATAACACTCTTGCAACTCATTTTTTTCAAACTTCGTTTATATATATATATATATATATATATATATATATATATATATATATATATATATATATATATATATATATTACAAATATATATATATATATATATATATATATATATATATATATTTGTAATATACCTAAATTAAAAACTACGAACACTTTTCTGGCTACAGTTGAACTGAATTTTTTTTTTTACTGTTTTTAGTGCACATCGATGTAGCAGGTATATTTTATATATATATTTTTGTAATAGAAAATCCAACAATTAATGTCAGCAAAAACCAGTCCCTGAAACGCCTTTTAATACCTTATTTCGTACTTTCATGCTATACACCTGTGAAATAATTATAAACAGTTATATAAGGGGATTGAATCGCCCACCGCATTCGCCACATTTGATCGAGCAATATGGCAAACGCTGTATGCAAATATATAAAAAAGGGTGGCCCAAATTAAAAACAGGATTTAAATTTCACGAACAAATTTTCATTTTGAATCAGGTAAGGACAAGTAGTCTGTTCATGTGTCTTTTGTGGACTTTAAACAGGCCTACGACGGACTCAAAAAAAGCCAAGTATATAAAGGGTATATATAAATCTGAGGATACCAACAAACACAGTGAAATTGACAAAGATAACTCTTACGAATATAGTCAACAAAGCGTGCGTGAAGTACGGGGGTGAGTCAAAGTGATCTCTTCAACCTCTATATTCAATATGACTTTTGAGAATATCATACAAGAAAGTAACAACTCTCAAAAAGGAACTCTCTACAATCACATACATCAATGTCTTGCTGTCGACCTTGTGCTCATCATAAGAACAAAAAAATAATTGAGGAGATTGTTAAACTTCTGGATATAAAACTAAATCTATGACACTGAGAAATGGTAGTGAATAAGTAAAGTAAGATCTTGTGATAAAAAATTATGTTGTTGCTGTTGGAAAGCATAGACCGTTTTGTATATTTAGGAGTTGTCCCAAGATTTACATCCCAAGCCACTTCATTGCTCATGAAATGGCTTGGAATTCCAGCATTTTTAGATGCATTCCAACATGATAAGAGAAACCAACAGAGATAATAAACAAGCCTTTTGGTGTTTAGTAGTAAATTTCTTTTGAGAATTGATAATTTTTCGTATTCAATTGGAGAGTGTGTACAATAATCAATCAAAAGTTCAATTAAAAATATGTGCCACCCTTTATAATTAAACCCTTTGAAACAGTAAGAACGGATTATTATTTTGTTCTGATCTTAAATTATTAGGTTTATAATTATCCATTGACGTAAGCAAGTCCAGTGTTGCCATCACGTCTTTAGTCTAGCTCATCTTTTTGGAAATCACGTGAAGGATGCCCAAAATTAAAAAGTATATGCTTTTATATCTTTTTTAGTTTACCTCGTCGTTTATCCTTGGAACTTTCTCAAAATTCTGTTAGGTTGTTCAATAAGTACCCGCCGTTATTATAATTCGTTTTGTTTGGCCTTTATATGCATTCGAAAGCCCTCTTTTTACTCTACAAAACTATTGGCATGTTATTGAAAAACTTAATTCTAATTAACTCTCAGGCTTTTGAAATGAAAATTCAAGGCGACAAAAAACTTCATTTTTTACACTTGCTATATTTCTTCTTTCGTAGTGGTGAAAAAGCCACAGGACAGAGGATACTGTAGCCAAGCGGACTGTATCAGATTGGTTTGCCAAGTTTAAAAATGGCAACTTTGACATAGTCCATTACTCCGCTCTGGTCAACCTTTCGATTTCGGCGAAGACTAACCCACGACAAGGAAAATCCCCGCAACAAAGCTGCTCAAAATCTCGCACACAAGCAATGATTCTTCTATAGAATCGTAATGCGATATGAGAAATGGCCTCTTTGCGTCAATATGAAGCAAAGAACATAGTGGGTGGCCGCAGGAGACATGCCAAAGCCGATAGTTAAGCAAGATCTCCATCCTAAAAAACCATGATCTACGTTTGGTGGGACTGGGAGTGTCTCGTGTACTGTAAAACACTAGATAAGAACAAGACGGTCGCTTAGTTGCACCGTGTAAATGAGGATATTGCCCCATGACAATGCACTACCTCATGCAGCAAATATCGTCAAGGAGACCTTGAGTGATCTCGAATCGGAGATTCTTTCACATCCGCCGTATTCTCCAGATTTTGCGCCAACCGATTATCATCTGTCCCACTTGCTGTCGGACTAAATGAGGGGCGTAACTTTCGCCAACGATGAGGACCTCAAAAACTGACTTAATAACCTCTTCGAATCCCGGTCCGGCGATTTCTAGCGAAACGGCATCAATAAATTTGTCCGGAAGCGGAAATAACTCGAGAACAATGATGGGGAATAAATATATCATTGATTAATTTGTTGTTGCTTTTTTCAATAAAGCTTTTAATAAAAAAAAAACGGTGGGAGCTTATGAAACAACTCAAGAGTTAAAAAAGTGTTGAGGAACACCTCAAAAAAGCACAGATATCTTTTTCGTCGTTTTTTTATAACAAAAAAAATATAAATCTATAGTGGAATGTTGGTTTATAAAAAAAAAAGTGAAATGAAAACAATCACAGGTTTGAGGAAGTTGTGATTTTTTGAGGTCTTGTTTCAAAGCAAATCAATAGTAAGTGTATGGCATTATATATTTCTTCATAGCTTTCTTAATACAAATGTAAATATACAGACATGGACATCCTATCGAACAACGGGGGAAAAATAGCAATTTAGCATTTGTTATTCACGTGTATCATTTAATTTCAGACTTTAAAAAATGTAATGGATCTCGTTTTTACCCGTCACTGTGAGGCATCAAAAGAAATAACTTTAGAGGAAAATTACAAATACGAACCGTTGATTATTCGAACACGCTGTCCTCGCTGTCGTCCGGCAGACCCTCAAAGTTCATGTTATCACCCTGTTGTCCTAAAAGAAAAACAAAATGAAAATATTAGAACTGCTGTTTTTTTCCTGATCGTACCTGAATTACTTTCTGACGGGTACTCGTCCAGAGTGGGAGACGTGGGACTTTCCACAGTCACAGTATTTCGCCCTATGGCTGGATCGAAGGCTTCTTTTATCTGGTTAGTGGCACCTTTCGGGTCCAGGTCAGTGGCCCAGCTGAAATGCTGCAAAGCCAAGTCGGTGTTCCCCAATTTTTTGTGAACCTTGCCTGTAACAAATAAGAAAATTGTATAGTACATACAAAGTAGAGTGAAAGATCAGATACTTTTCGCCTAGATGGTGGTGCGATCGCTATCAATTTCAAACCGATATGACATATAGTTTAGTTCTGTCAGTCTTGGAAAGCTAATAAGTTCGATATGAAGGTCGAGTATTGATTAAAAACTACTTTTTGCGTGGAATTATCGTGCCAACCGAAGAAAAGTTGCAAAAGTACAATGAGAACATTGTTCCCTTACATTTCATTACTCATAAGTGATTTACTGAGTTTCGATGTGATCGAAACAGCACCAGTTACACTCCGTATTCGCGACGCTCCGTTGAAGTCACTACTGAGATGATGATATCTTATCGGCAAAAAACTTTACAGACATGGTTGCCAACAAAAAAACGTAATAATATTAAGAATCAATACATACCAATCAGGTAATAAACAGAAGATTCTTTAGGAACAATCTCTTTCAATTCTTCTAATTCTTTAAGGGCATCCATGTGTCTGCCCAGAGCGAAATAAATGGACGCCCTGTGAAATTTACATAACGGTGACTTAGGATTGCTAACTATGGCTCTGTTGAATGTGGCGAGGGCTTTTTCAGTCTGCAACATTCCAAGACACAAAATTAAATTAAGATGAAGAGAAGACAACTTTTTACTAACCTGTTTGAGGGCGTGTTGAACTATTCCAATATGGCACAAAATAACACACGAGTGAGGATTGATGGACAACGCCCTGGCGTAATTCATTTCCGCCAGGTGGTACTTCTCTTGCTTGGAGTATATGGTACCAATACCGAACCAAGCGTTGTAGTGCATTGGATTCAGTCTAACCGCATTTCTAAAGCAACCCAAAGCCTTGTCCAGCTCCTCAGTACTGATGTACTCGTGTCCCAAAAGGGTATAGGCGTAAGGGAAGTTTGCATCCACCTTAACAAAATCAGAAGGTTGATATTATTTTATATACTAATGGGTTAATGCAGAAATTTGTCCCGTTTTTTGGCGCTTAGGTAAAGTGTTATCTAATTCAAATGGGTAAAGTTTTGATGTTTGACAGAAACAATTTTTAGCGAGTAATGAGAAAAACTCGTATATTTTAAATGTTGTTAATCATTAAAAATGGCAGAGAATATTTTCGACCTATTTGTTTTTTATTTCGGGAAAGACAAGAATGCTTCGTCGGCGCAAAAACATGTGTTGTGTATGGTGAGGGGTTCCCCACGATTACTGGACGACCAAAAGAGGCTGATGACGGAATATTGGCGCTAATTTAAAGTGATAGGCACAAAACCTCTTTATACCTTGAAATTCAAAACATTAGTTTCATTTTGGGGAAACTGAAGTTTAATTTGTGCGTACTTTTAACATGACAATTTCTCAATATTCTTAAAAAAAAAAGACTTTTACCAGACGTAATATGTACAATCAGCCTACCTGTACGCCCCGTTGAAAAAATTTAATGGCTGTGTCATGCTCCTTGTGCAGTGAAAAACAATTCCCGTTGACACACCAAGTGACCGGATGATTCCGATCGATGTTCACCAGGTCTTGGGCCAGGGCACTGAGCGCCACCTCCTTTTGAAGGTGCCACAAGGCCGTAGAATATATATCCATGTACTCCAGCTGATGGGGATCCTGATCGTGGACTTTCTGAAAATACTTCGCGCTCGATTCGTAGTCAGTCATCTCAAAATAGGCCTTGCCCAGTTGACAGTACACCCACGTCGTATTTAGTTGATTAAGTGGGAGATTAAGAAAGTTCTGAAATGAAACAGAAAATTTGGTGTTGAAATTATTTCTTAATTTCAGAAAAAAGAATAACTTCTTTCAGATTGCCTCCTTATTCTGTGCAAATATATCGAACCATCAACACAAACGTATGTTAGGCGGAATTCGATTAAACACATGACGAGCTACGCCAAAAGGACTCAATTTTGGTCAACATAAAACAACAAAACATGTACCCAAGATCTTGTGTGATACAAAGGAGGTCAACATAAGATATACATTTTTTAACTTCTAAGGAAAAGTTTAATTATATTTTAAGCAACCAATCAACTAATATGATGTAGCATCTGGACCTATTAGCTTAATTAAGATTCAAACCAAGGCTCATCGTCATTGTTGGATATCCCTTACACCTACTACTACTACTGCTTTCATGTATGTTAAGCTGACCTTACAGACTCTAGTATTGTTCCTTGGTTTACATCCATGTGAATCACGTCTGGTTTTGGTGTTTTAGATGCCTTCCTCTTGGCATGGTTGTATCTGTCTTTAGTCATTAGTGGCCACGACCTGTCGAGGAACGCCTGGATGTCACGGAGTCTAACACCAAACTCGACAATTAAAAAATCCCTTACACCGCAAGGTTTTGTGATTTTGGTTTGTCACCATATATTTCTATCCTCTTCTATCCACTGCCCCCGTTCTTGCCTCGTTCCATATCATTCTTTTGGTATGAGAATGTCTGCTACTTCCTGGTTCCATCTTTTGCACCAAGTTGTCCTTCTTCAGTCTTATCAAGTGAACGTACCTACCGAGTTGTCATTCTTCCAATGAATGGAGAATGGAGAAAGTTATTCTCCCTCCCTAGTCTTTATATGTAAATTTCTCAATTGATCTTCATACTCCCTTAATGCTTTTTAGGATCGTCATGTCCATAACTATTATTTTGGACTCATAGTTTTTCAATTATTATTCAATAACAACTTTCTTCTATATATATATATATATATATATATATATATATATATATATATATATATATATATATATATATATATATATATATATATATATATATATATCCTCTATAGGCTATCAAGTTTAACTATGCTCAGGCGTTTTCGAAAATGTTACCCAACGACGTATAACGAGCACAGACCTTTCTTTTCAGGAGGCATCCGACCTTATCCAATCTAGCTACTGGTGTGGTTGCTGAGCAATTATTTATTGTTCTTTTGAGTTTTGCCTAGGGAACATCTAATAAACTGACTTTGTCAACCAACATAATCAAATTGTAAAATTGACTTTAAAAATATTGAAAATGATACTTCTTATAACATCTGCATCTTATAACTTATATAAAATAATAATTGGCTAACCTGTACAGCCGAGTGACAATTGTAGCTACTAAGATCCAAGTATGCCTGACCAATATCCCTCAGCAGAGCCATCAAACCTTCAGCGCTCTGTCGTTGAAGATTGAGCGCTTGCTGAAGACAACTGGTATTACTATTTTGCATTGCACTTTTTTCCGTTTTACTCTCCGACGTTATCGTTTCACTTTTTTCTTGTTCCATATGCTTAAAATAAAACAAACATTTGAAAATCCGTTAAAATAGAACGCAAGTAAAAAAAGTTACCTTGATTTTGTTGTTCAGCTCATTGTTGTTGGAATTTTTGTTAATATTTTTGGCTATTCGCTGTTTGGTTTTGCGTGATGGTGACTTGGGAGTGGCAAATTTCGCTCTGGTCGGCGATTTGTTGTTCTCCTTCACGGAGTAGGAACTGAAAAATGATTGAAATCTGTAAAAGTTACAAGAAATCAACCCTTTAACCGTGTAACCCAAAAAAGAATTAAAATTTTGTTTATTTGAAACATAGAAGGGTCGTTCGAAAAGTTCTCGGCTTGATGCAGAGACGGGACAAGTATGACCAAATGCCAATGAAATTTGTCAACCGATTTCTGAAAAGTTTAGAAGACATTTTCAAATGAACTAAGAGTATTTGGACTTATTTAAACGAGATTCTTTGATGTTTTATACTAGTAGATGAAATATGGATTTGATTCCATTTTATGGCAGACACAGCAGCAATCAAACTAGTGCATGAAAGCAGTACATCAAGGAAAGTGAAAACAGTTCCATCTAGAAGAAAAGTCATGTCTACGGTTTTTCTGGGATTTTCACAGTGTGTGGCTTGTAAACTACTTAGCAAAAGGCAAGCGCATTATCCATTTTAAATGTGTTGAATTGTAAGGAGACTTCATTCAAAGTTTTTTAAAATTGTTTCTTTGTCAAACCGAGATATTTTTGAATAACCCTGGTACGTGTGTTAGTGCCAAAACCAAAACAAGGTTAATAATAAATTATCTGGAATATTGTGAGCGTTTTCAACATACACTGTGGTGCCTAAAAAACATTATTAAATGAACATCAAGTAAAATGAATAAAAACAGACTTAAAAAGTTTTTTTTCGTAACTAAACAATAAACCAAGAATTAACTATCTGTATAAACTTGCAAAGGAAAAGAATATAAATATGAGGTTCGAAATTTTGTATATATGAGACTAGTCGCAAAAGAAAAATGTAAAGAAAAATTGGAATTGAAGACGAAAATAGCAAAAACAAAAATGTGGCAGCCTCAGGATCTAAAAAAAAATCAAATGATCAGAATGAAATATACCAAAAGCAATATTCTGAAGGGAAATGCGGAAATAAGTTGGAAAATAAGAAAAAAATAATGAAGCCAAAGAGCTTTAGAGAACTGAAGTAGCACCCACATCAAGGCATAAAAAATAAGATGGCTGGGACATGTCCAAGAGCCAAAATTAACATTCTACAGTGGCTCTATCGAATAGAAGGAAGAGGCAGTAAGAAAGAGGTGGAACAGAAACGAAATCAAACTTTCATATCTTAAAGCCCAGAAAGAAAAGACCATGAGTAGTCATGGGCAACATCAGAAGTATTGCACACAAATGGTGGTACATATATCATGCAAATCTCTGCGCTGCACTCTCAATCATGCAAATCTCAAATCTCTCCGGTATTCGTATTGTCATTTTAATCTCGGCGTTGAAAATGCTCAGTATTTTGAAGTTGTTAAAAAACAAAAAGCAAACAACACAACTCTTGCCTAGATGGCATCATCAAACCAAATATTACCTAAATAACCTGGAACTCCGCCTGACATTCTGACTAGGTTGTTGAGCTAATGGAAGTGGAGGTGTCTTTGATACCGGTACATTTGACGACTGACTAAGAACAAGCTTACAATTTTGATGCAAAGCCTCTTTATATCTGCTGTTTAAGTGATCTACCTCCATCTGTAATAAAAATTTTAGAAATTACAAAACAGAAGAATAATTTTTCCATTTATACAACTTGTCTAAAAAGAAAGCAAACATTTCAGAATGTAAGAAAAATATATTGCTTGACTGGCCTATTTTGCCTTTCTTTTCAATTACCGACATAATGGAGAGGCAAGAATCATTTCTATAGCATCAGTTCTGTTTCTTTTTACACTACCTGTGTATAGAGTCAGAAAAAATTACCTGCTTTTGGGCTAGAAGTTTTTTTACTATAGGTGGCTGATTAGATTGTGTGAAATTGTTATAATTAGGTGTACCATTATATTCTCCTGAATTGCAATCAAAGAACTGCCCAAAAGTTGGACTCTGAAACAACATAATAGTGTCACATAGCAATGTCACATTAGGTATACTCATAACTAATGTCACTTTTTTTATATTTTAAAAACATTGCCATATAGTGACAATTTTATATAGGGTATAAGGGAAAGTATTTTAAGGTTAAAAATGTAAGGGTTTCCGAGAAAAAAAAGTTGTTACAAATTGTCATTGTTAAAAAAATTAAACTCGCTTTCCATAGATATGGAAAAAAGTTAAAAAAAATAATTTTTGCTCAAAAAAATGTAAAGAATCATTGGTTAAATATATCAAAATACATATTTTCACTTTGCACCTTGAATAGTGATATTTTGTGCCTACTATTAAATTTAGAAAAAAAAAATTGGTGAACCCTAAGAGAATGTGGATTAGTTCCATATTAGACAATTGATGATTTCTGAGTTTCAAAAGCATAATAATTCCATTAATGATGTTAAAAAGTATTATGAACGGTATAAAATCTGCCGAGTTTGATAAGGATCTGTTTTTAGCTGATGATGCATGCAAATCCACTACTAGGGATAAAGGTGGATTCTATACAATTCACATATTATTGCGTCCAGCTTGATTAATTGAAAATGTGTTATTTTGTAGCATAAAAATGTAAGACCTCATAGTACCAGAATCACACAAGAAAAAGTTAAAAAGTTAGGCTGGGAAGTACTTCCTCACCCACCATCTTTTTCTGATGCTGCAGTCAGATTACCATCTTTTTATATATATGAAACATTTTCTCTGTGGAAAAAAGTTTCATACTCTGACAGATATTAAAACTGCTCTCAAAGAATAGTTTACTTCAAAATCACCCTCATTTTACAAAAAGGGAATAGAAAGAGAAACAGAGAAAGAAAGGGAAAGATAAATTGACGCAAAGACTGTCAATAATGACCTATATTGTATATTAAAACTGTCTTAACTAAAAATAAAATTATGTATAATTATTAGATGGTTTTTAAAATAAATCCAGGGGCATCACATCCATCCATTTGAAAAAACAGTTATTAAAAGCTCAGTATATAGAAAAAACTTACCTCTGGTACTGAAATTTCAGGTGCTAATCTCAAACTTTTATACCTGGTCACTGCTATCGGTTTTATACCTGACAAACATAAAGGACTTGCCAAAGGACTTTCTTCTGGGGTAAACAGGTCTTTCTGATTATATTTTACACTGTAATTGATTACAATTCACCATGTTTCTTAAGACAACTTAAAACTCCCTCACCTTGGATTTAAATTTACTATATGGTGTGGTGTTACCACTGAGGCTTCTAATTTCTCAATTTTTTCACTTGGATCCCCTGTAATAATCACACTTTCCACATTACTGACACAATGTCCATGACAAGCAGACATGTTTTCCACATTGTTAATTTGGAAAACATTATTTGCACTAGGTTTATCACCGATACCACACAAATTCTCAAAAGCAGAAAACAAAAATGGATTGATTTTTAAAGCTTTCTTCCATGTGTCAATAGCTCTTGATTTTCGCTCTGTTTTGGCTGCAATTTTACCAAGCAACAGCAGAACAAATGCTGCTTGTTCACCAAAATCTATCACCACATTATCTAATGACCGTAATGAGTAATTTTCACTTTCTAACAGAGCTGATTCAGCTTCTGCATATCTAAAAGATACAATCCAATAAGTATTATGTTAGGAAAGAAACAATAACAACTTACTTTCCAAGTTCATAAGCACAGGTTCCAAATAAAAATTGACATTTAGTAGAATTTCCATAGTTCTCTTCTAAAATATTATAAGCTCTAGTTTTCTGACCACTTCTATAATATGCTGTAGCCAAAATAAAGAGAGTTTCATCAGTTTTCACTAAAACACAATTATTTAAAACCTGATAACATAAACACTCAAATGTTGAATTACCTTCTGCATATAAACGTTCTGAGAGAAATATGGCATCAGAATAATCATACTGATTTAAACAATGCCATATAGCAGCCTAAAAAAAACAACTACATTCTATATATGCAAACACTCTGTTATTCCAATTTTAAACCATTAGTAAGAGGCATAATAGAGGCCACCTAATAAAATTCTATTTATACTTTTATTTTTAAAAAAATTATAACAAAAGAGTTTATATTTTGACTGCTGATACAAATTCTGAAATTTTATAAATATTAATAAAGCGAAAAATTACCTGCACGGGCTCTTGAACTATCATTATGGGGTAATTTTTAAAATAAATATCTATTTTAGAACCATTATATATCCATTGAAGAAATTAATTATTGTAACTGACTTAAGTGACTGTAATTATTTAAAATCTATTAATTGTACAAGACAAGTGTAACTGTCAACCGCCATTTTGATTCTGTTTTTTGTTTTCCAATGTCGCCAATTTAATCCAGTCAACATTAATTACCCAATATTTATTCTTCTTAACCTATGAATCTACATATAAAAAATCCCAGCAACTATTTATTTAATAACAGGGAAATAATATCCATTAAGAGACTTCTAAACAATTTTTAATTATCGATTCAAAGAAAAATATTCTCCATAAAGTACAATATACTCATACAATTGGCAATGATATGGGGGAAACTAGTTGTCATAAAACAGATGTTTATTGTCAAAGTGACAATTGCTGTTATAAAGCCGCTCCATGTGTATTGTGAATTGTTTTTAAAAAACACAATATATTTACTAAATATATAGGTTTTTATAGAGTTAATTTGTAAAATATTTTTCGGAATATGCCACCGAAAAAGCCAGCTGCGCCTAGTAAAAAGACCGAACAGAAAAAAAAAGAGAAAGTTATAGAGGTTAGTTTTTCAGCATACCTAAGCATATAAAATGGAGAAATTAAATTAAAAAATACATTTTAGGATAAGACATTTGGTTTAAAGAATAAAAAAGGTGCAAAACAGCAAAAATTCATTCAACAAGTTGAAAAACAAGTAAAATCAGGTGGAGTACATCCACTGAAGGATGCTACTAAAAAACTGGAAAAAGAGCTAAAGTTAAAGGAACAGAAAGAATTAGCATCCTTGTTTAAACCTGTGCAAAAAGTAGAGAAAGGAGCTGATCCAAAGTCCATTGTATGTGCCTTCTTTAAACAAGGTCAATGTGGCAAAGGAGACAGATGCAAGTTTTCACATGATCTCGCATTAGAACGAAAAGGCGAAAAAAGATCTTTGTATGTTGATATGAGAGATAAAGATGAAGAAGATACTATGGAAAATTGGGATGAAGATAAATTAAAGGAAGTAATAGAGAAGAAGCATGGAAAGAGTGGGAAAATGCCCACAACTGATATTGTAAGTAATAGTTTTATGATATATGTAGCAATATAGATTGTTAAAAATTGTTTTAGATTTGTAAACATTTCTTGGAAGCTGTAGAGAAATCAAAATATGGATGGTTCTGGCAATGTCCAACTGGAGAAAATTGTATTTACAGGCATGCACTACCTACAGGATTTGTTTTAAAGAGAGATAAGAAGAAAGAGGACAAGAAAGATGAAATAACTTTGGAGGAATTGATTGAAAGAGAGAGAGCAGCCCTAGGACCAAACCAGACAAAGGTGACCTACATAAACAATGCTTCCAAAGGTTTTTCTAAACAGTGCTGGACTTTTAGATCACCCTAGAAACATTCTTGGCCTGGAAGAAACGTAAAATTCAAGAAAAGAAAGATGCAGCTAAAAAAGAAGAGGATAAAAAGCGTAATGATTTCAAAGCAGGCAGACAAGTTGGACTGTCAGGTAGGGAAATGTTTAGCTTCAATCCTGAGATGGCAATGCAAAATGATCTGGAAGAAGGCGATGAAGCATTTGATTCCACTCTATACAATAGTGAAGATGAGGACACCATGGAATATAAAGAAATCAGTCTGGATATACTGGAACATGATGCATCTGAAGTATGGACTAAGGGATTTTTCACAGAATGAGGTATTTTAAAATATTGCTTTTTTCAGGTGGATGGTACTGGTACTGTAGCAACAGAAGATCGATTCAAAGCTGAGGAATATTCGGGTAGTACAGCGATAACTCAGGAGGGTGCTGCAGGTACAGCAGTTCCCATCAATGAAAACCTGTTTCTGGAAGAAGATTTGGATGGTTTAGATGAAGAACTAGATGATTTAGAACTGAATGAATAATAATTGGCCTGCCTTTAGGGGTCAATCGGATATCAACGGTTAGTTTCTAAGACTATACAAACATAAGGTTCATCAAAATTGCCCAGTATTAAAGTAGAAAAACATTCAAAAACCTGATACACGTAACGGAAATTTTGAGGGACCCCGAATGCATAATGTAAATACACAACATGTTGAAGGATTTCTTTTGAAATAAAGTGATATTATTTAAAAACCTAATAGTTTTATTTCCTCATAAAAAAAGCTTCCTACTACGAACAAAACATCTTACTGCAATCCACAAGTAAGGTAATTTTTATAAATTCGCGCCATTAACGTATCCATATGACCATTTGTTTTTAAGTGGGTAGATTGTCCTTACATTACTATTACTCTAACTGATCACATTTGATTTGAAGTTGGTAAGATTGTACATGTGATAGATGGATAATACTTCACATGTTAAGTTAGAAATTATAAAAATCACATTATGAAGGGTAACAAAGTTACTTATTCCCTCTATTTTGTCCTAAGGTATAAACTTATTCAAAGAACCATGAAAGTTAAAACTACTACCAAAGAAGAAACTATTACCAAAATGAAGGGTCTTGTACTGAGTAATCGCTAATTCGGTATTAGAGATATTCTAGATATAACTGAAATATCATTTACATGAATAAATATAATTTTGAAGAACGATTTAGGGTTGCCTCATGGGCCCTTGGATGTTGGATGAAGACATTCTGAAATGCATAATTACTGGTGATGAGACATAGACTAAACTTATGACCCAGAAACAGCTCAATAAACAGGAGATTATCATTGCTAAAGATGAACCAAAAACTCCTTTACAATTACATGCAAACAAGCAGAATTCTCATTGTGCCTGAAGTTCTATGTTACACCCCTCATTCCTTAGAGATGTTAGACCTTTCTTCTTTCTTTAATTAAGAGACAGAAGTTACACATTTGTAGATTTATTCAAATGGGTGGCGGCTCGTGAGGGAGAGCGTTGGGGTTAGCCGAGCCTAATGCATTTATCATAGTAATCAATTTTTCAGAGTAAAACACCATATTTTATTTATGTTCATTTTCTTTTCTTTAACTCATTTTTCTGGTTTACCTCCTAGTATAGGGTTTCAATAGCACGAAAAGTAAAAAGGAGGAAGGGGAAAGTAAAAAAAAATCTTCAGCAGCACTATTTTCTTCTACGCCCTCCCTCCTTAAAAATCCACGAGCCGCCACCGATTCACGCGATTATTTACAAATACTACTGACCTATAGAAACTATTGCATTTGACTTCATTACACTTGTTTACCTGCTATTTTTAACTTGCTTGTCTTAAGTTTTCCAAGATTTGATTCTACTACTCTTCGTGCTAATATTTCACAAATCACTATTTGAAATTAACTTTAGCGTGCAACTTTCCTGACTTCTTCCTTAAAAACTTCTCTTCTTCTTCTGTTACTTTCTCTAGTGCTACCAATATGCGCTTTAGGGAACTAATATATTTTATTGCAAAAATAATCCCTTTTGAATATTTATCCGAAATGCGCGTGTTTATTTTCTCTGATGGTGCATTATTTTGTCTTGTGAACCTAATAGCAAAAATTCGCAACGAAATCTGGTAGAACGCAGGAAATTAGCGCGATTCGGCAGGGCATTGGCAAACTTTCGAGAAAGGCTTAAAAACTGCACCAACAATAAAGGCCATCATTTATGTGACGCAACATTTTCACAACATAATAGTTTAAAATGGCATGAACACCAATCGTTCCAAATCGTAGCATCCTTTTTGTCGCACCTTGTATGTGAAGGTTACTTGGAAATTTATTTTACGGGGAAACCATCCCATCTCCATTCAAGTCCATCAGTATTTATGTTTTTCTGCGGATCAAAAGAATGTTTGTAGTCATCTACTGTCAATTCAGGAAAGCCTGACGGACGTTCAATACTTTTGGTATTATTTTTCTTTAAAAAATTACAATTACAATAGCGAGATGGGAAAAAAACGCTGTCATATTGTCACGTACTAACACATCATTCAATAAGTTCGTGGGATGACGAATAAAACAACTTTTAGGCAAAATTTGACTTTATTCATCTACATAGTCTCCTTCAATTGTGATACATTGATTCCAACGCTTCTCTAACACTTCGATGCATTTTTTGTAGAACGATTTATTTTTGGTCTCAAAATAGGCTAGAGTTACGGCAATCACTTCTTCATTGGAGCCAAATCTCTTTCTTTGGAGGTTTATTTTTAGGTTTGCAAACAGATAGTAGTCGCTGGGAGCCAGATCTGGAGAATACGGTGGATGGAGAGGCAATGCAAAGTGCAATTCATGCATTTTTACCATTGTTGTGGGCGACTTATGATACGGTGCATTATCCTAATGAAAGAGCACTTTTTTTCTTCATTTGGGTCGTATACCCAAATTACCGATGCCTAAACCTTACCAGCTGACATTTGCGTTTTTGGTCGCTTTGGGCGGCTTTCTACCGTTACAGTTCACTCAGCTGACTGCCGATTTAACTGTGGAGTGTAGTGATGAATCCATATTTTATCCATTGTCACATACGGCATGAAAAATTCCTTTTCACTGCGCTGAAACATCTCCAAACAGCGTGCTGAATCTGAATCGAGGCGTTGCTGTCTTTGATAGACTGTGAAAAACGCGGTATCACTTCGAACATAGCTTTCTCATGGACAAATGTTCATGCAAAATTGTGAATATACTGCGTCCTAATATTTTTAAAGTGTCAGCTATCTCACGTAACTTCAATTTACGATCGATCAAAAGTATGTTGTGGACTGTTTTTATGTTTTCTAGAATAACTGTCGAATTTGGGCGACCTGAGCGTTTAACAACATCGATATTTGTACGGAGGCGTTTAAAATCAGCAAACCACTGCTCTACATTTGTCTCAATAGAGCAGAGTCTAAATAACACTTCAAGCTATTGTTTTGCTTGCATATATTTCCATTGTTTTCAAAATTACAAGAGTAGTGTTACCAAAACAGTAACTTGTGAACTAAACTTCAGTTTGTCATGAAATTTGACACGTATCGTTTGAAGGTTAGTACTTTCAAAAAAATCATATGGATTTGTCAATAGTGGCGCCATCTATATGTCATCCTACAAACTTATCGAGTGATGTGTTAGTATCCTAAAAAATACACTGACCACACAAAATTGAACAACAAAATGACCAACCCAATACATACTCCTGAAATAAATAAAGGAGTTTTTAAATAAAATGATATTGACATCCAATTGTTTTTTTTATTTCCTTGTAAAACGTGACCCTTTTTAAGGACCTCCATTATGATGATTCACTAACAAAGACTGAAAAAAATGTTAATTTTGCTTGACTAATACAGTAATTAAAAAAAAAAGATGATAGCGAACCACTTCGATCAGTCCTTGTTAATTTATAATATGTCGATGTGAATACTGAACTAATTTAACATTACTCTAACTGATCACATTTCCAAAAACACCCAATATGTTGGCAAAATCATCTAATCTACCCCAGCACACGCTAAGTCTTTTTTTTGGCTTTTATCACATAATTAAAACAAAAACGACTGCACCCGTAGTTGCTATTCATTTTTACGATTAAAACAGATAACAGATTTTTAAAATAGATAACGGTGAATGTACACTATCGGCCATAAGTATTTTCCCGACAATATATTAAACATTTTCTAAAATATCTTTACATACTAATATCTTTACTTAAAGTTACAGGTTTTCTCCGATTTCCCAAAAGTTGCTTATAAGGTGAGCTGAAACTACATACTTCATATAGAGGACTAATGGAACAACGGATAATCGGTGATGATTTGAATGAAGAAAACATTGTTTATAAACGTTTTAATATGATCCCAATATAAAAAAAAACTCACTAGGAGTAGATCCACTAGTTTCCTTATTTTTCGAGACTGGGCAAACACTTATTGACGGCAGCGTACTTTTAGATGAAATCGTAAAGATAACATCGTGATAGTGCACTAACTTTCAGACCTTGTCAGTCCTGTTCTAATCTTTGAATGAGATCGCTTCATCGTAAGAAAACGCCATACAAATACATATTTAAACAATAAAAAACTAAAATACATATATAATAAATTACATAAAAAGAAGTTTTTCTAACACTATGTTTTAGTTCAAGACATCTACCATTAAATAGGAACTAAGCTATCTTGAAGAAATGGAAATACATCCTTGTAACAAATGTATTAAGAAGCAAGCTAACAACAGTCTAGTAAGTATAAATGCTTTAAAATATTTTAAATGAAAAAAATGTTTCTTATTTTATAAACAAAATGTTACTTTAATTAATCTGTTTATGGTGCCTTAAAAGGATTAGCTCTCCATTATGAAGTGGCTAAACACTCAAAAAAATGACTATTATGAAATGATAAACCGAAACAAGTTTTGAATCAAAGCAGGTCAACTATTTGCATTAAAATTGACTTTCTCAAGTGATTCTTGTAAAACCACGTGATCTTTTAAATAAACTATGTGGATTTCTTGTGTTTTATTTGAAACCCATTTGTTCATACATTATTTATTCGAGAGTAATTAAAAAATTGTTGGAATGACAAAGTATAAATCCATTACCAACTGTATTTTTAAATAAAAAAAATCTTAAGACGTACATTTTGTACAATGTGAAGTTTGCTTCTTAATGGACATAAATCTAAAACAAAGATGGTTCTTTCTTTTATAATGCCCCTGTTATTTAAGAATCAACGGGTCTTCCACTGATGTTAGTTGTTTCTGATCTTCCAGTCTGATCTTCTGAAAGGAATCCTTCCTGGGTCTTTTCGTTACGTTATCTGACATAAGTTAAATTTGATTAGTTGCTTGTTTAATAATAATTGGATCGTACGAGAAGTAATTTCGCTTATTTTTCCATAAAACTGAAGGACAATCCATGTGTTGGTTGTTTCATATCACTATCTTGTATCGAATATTAGTTGCCTTTGAGATCAACACCATGTATATGATACCAAGAGAAATCAAAGTTTTGATCATCTCCTGATGATGATAAATGATCAAGAAACTGCTTAAGAAGCTTCCATTTAATATCTTCATATATTATTTTCTTACTCTCATTAAACTCTTAGCAGCATATTACTCAAGTCAAAAAGAGGTTGGGTGTAATTCAATAAAACGCAAACTACGAATGTATAGATTCATATTTATTAATATAAATCGCTTCCAGTACAGTGCACCCACGTCAACGTTTTTATGATGCACTTTTAGTGTCCTCAGGGCATTTACTTTATTTGAAGTCATTGAAATCGTGGTGCTTATCTAATTATAACTAATAACTCAACATAATGATAGTAAATGTAGTAGATATAGGAGTTAAACCAGTATTGAATTTATCATACAAGCTATTTGTGATGTATATCATGGACAAGGTGATTGCAGCAATGGACATGATAGAAGAGGGAATACCAGAGTGGAATTAGGAAGAGAACATCACTTAAAAAGCAGGAAATCGAAGCATTCAATCCCTTAATGGAGTATTATATAGTAAAGCGCCATCTCGCAGTCTAAAATTGAGAATCAATAAAACATAAGGTGCCTTTGCAAATGAAGAATTGCCCTTGGACGCGTCAAAAGATGAGATATTAAAGGTACAGGAGAAAAATTAGGAGGGGGAGAGGTCAAAAGATTTGAAGATAGATCAGAGAATAGAGCAAACCTGGGTTGAAGCTTTAAAATGAACGAGGTATTATAGAAATTGTAAAATCACAAAGATTGCAATCAATTTTTAGAATGCAAGAGGACCGAATTGGAAAAAAAACCTGAAAGTAGTATAAGGGATAGGCCAAGATGATGATGGAGAGATGAGACTGAGCGGGATTTATTGCAGCAGAGAATTAATCAGTTGAAGAGGAAAAAAGAAATTATTATAATTGCTATTAAGATCTTCACAATACAATCTTTACAACATACAATACAATACTATAGAGCCTGTATGTCTAGATCCTACGCTAATGTCTACAACCCACAAAGCCCTGCTTGTGTGTGGGTCAAACCCAAGAAAAGAAAATAGATATTTGAGAAAAAAGAAAAATCGTCACAACATTTAGCTCGGACATTCACATTACATAAAATAAGGACAGAAGGGTGAAAAAGGACACACCACCCCATGTATTAAGGCTTCTCCACGGATCCAATATGCAATTTGTGGGTATACTTTCTACGCTTCGTGCGGCCTACTCTTCCGAAAAGATCGATTAGGATCGGTTCTACAATGCAAGAATATAGCAGGTATAGGCTATACTTGGAATGTACCCCCTTTATGTTCGTTTTACAAAACAGGCGTTTCAAATTTTGTTCTAAATATCTAGCTTATACCTGGTATATTCTTGCTTTGTAGAACCGGCCTTTAAACGATCTTGTAGCTCCGACTTATTGTTCTTTTAACCGCTTACCTGTGATCATCTCGAACACTACTGATCAAAGCTACAAGGCCAGAAACCGGATGACTTCATGTTAAAATTTTGTCTTCTATTTTTGAATATATCCGAGGTGTATACATAAAGTAATGTGACTGGTGGCGTAGCGTTCGACCTGCCAACACTATTATCTTTCAAATTTGGGCACATTGCGACTTTTGCAAAACTTTAACAGGCCTATGGGAACAGTGTTTTGTCAAGGGATCAGATTTTCAGGTGGTTTAAGACATGCTGAGAAGGCCGGGACTCGATTGAAGATGAACAGTAACGAAAATGTCGGTAGAATCTGGAATCTTGAAGGTTCTGAATGTCGGTTGATGAAGTCGTTCATTTTCGGTATAAATTAGAAAAATCCGATTCACGAAAATAATTGCTACCAACTAATAAGTAATTTTATTCCTCCCCCCATCTCCAAGGAGAAGCCAAAAGTGTTGCTTGATCGAACGGCCAATCTCATTACTATATTTACCCACCATTTTTTTTTCATAATACTTTTTCTTTTTCTAGCTTACGACAAATCTCCTCGTGAACGAAAAACTACATCTGAGGACATCTACAAGTTGAAACGAAATTGCTCCTCGAACTATCCAATATATTAAAACTACTTTAAAATAAAAACAAACTTTTATTTCATGTTAACAAAATAAAGTGTAAAATAATACTATCAGTATATATACAGGATTCCTCATAAACCACTACTCCACTTTTTAGTTTAAAAAATACTGAATCACCTGGTAGAGATTATCAAATATAAAAAAAGTATTTTGATCGTCTTAATGTGAGAGTAAGAATATAACAGTATCATAAAAGGTTTTTTTTTAATACTACTTATCGAAGCAATAATCAAAATTTTGTATTGTAGATGTAATCATCTTCTGAGTTAGTTTTTGTTTTACTTACTGAATCGTCAGATTTACCTTTCGTTTGAAGAAGACGTTGAGCAATGAAATGGATCACGCAAACTGCCAAAGTTCCTATACCGAAATACCTGAAAGTTAGAGGTCCCCCTACTTGGGCCCAAGCCAGACCAGCCAGGAAACTACCCAAGGAGACTCCCACACCTTCGAAAACAGCTCCTACTAGACCCTGTAAACAATCACGGAAAATATCATAAAAACAAGCATTCTCAATGACAATATAAATACTTCAGATAAATTATGATGAATACCAAGAAAAACAATTAACGTGTAGTACAGTATTTAACTAGGAATTAAAAGGGTTATCACTCGTCTGGTATAAGATTATTAATAATAGACTTGTATATGATTATAAAATAATAAAGCCTATCACAAAAAGGATTTTTATTTTTTGTTAATCAACATAAAATGGTAGCTGATAAGCAATCTTTTCGATACGTGTTCCTCCGTTGTTTTTATTTAACTGGTCAGCTTAATTTTCGGCATTTTTTTGACTACGTTTTACTAAAAGGTATTTCTCAGTAGTTTCCCTGGATTTCAGACAAAAATTCGACGAAAGATCAGGCACACGGGCCTGCTATAACACACCACTCAATAAGTTCGCAGGATGACATATAGATGGCGCCACTACTGACAAATCCATATGATTTTTAGGAAGTACTAACTTTCAAGTGACACGAATCAAATGACATCATTCATGACAATCTGAGGTTTAGTTGACAAGTTAGAGCGGTTTTTGCGCCGGTACTCTTATAATTTTGAAAACTGGAAATAGAATTTTATTGGGAAAAAATCCCGTTCAAGCAAAGCCGTGGCTTTGGCAGAGAAGTTGTTTGCTGATTTTAAACGCGTCCGTACAAACACCGACGACCCGGAACGCTCTAGTCGTCCACATTCGGCAGTTATTCCAGAAAAACAGTCCGCAAAATAGTTTGATATCGTGTAGATACTTTAAAGATATGAGCTGACGCTTTTAAGAATTTTTTTCATGCGGTATGTGACAGTGGATGAAACATGAAGCCATCACTACACTCCACAGTTAAATCGGCAGTTAGCTGAGTAGACAGCAACTGACGAAAGCCGCCGATCGACTAAAAACGCAAAATGTCAGCTGGTAAGGTTTAGGCATGCGCAAGGTATTTTATTCATTGATTATCTTCACAAAGGAAGAACCATCAATATTTTATGGCATTATTGGTGCGATTGAAGAAAGAAATTGCGAAAAAAAGACCCCAAACGAGAAGAAAAAGTTTTCTTTCATCAGAATAATGCACAGTGCATTATATATAGTCAACAACTTGCTCGCAGCAACGCCAAAATTGCATGAAATGTACTTTGAATTGCTTCCCCATCCACCGTATTCTTCGGATCTGGCTCCCAGCCACTTCCCTCTGTTACAGACCTAAAAAAAAGTTCCAGGGAAAGAAATTTGGCTCCAATGAAATGAACACGAAACCTATTTCGAGGCCAAAGGTTAAATCGTTCTACAAAAAAGGCATCGAAATGTTAGAAAAGCATTGGAATCAATGTATCACTCTTGAAGCAGACTATGTAGATGAATAAAGTCAAATTTTGCCTAAAAGTTGTTTTATTAGTCATCCTACGAAGTTGTTACGTGATATGTTATAAGGTAAAATGGAAACCCTCAATTAGTTATTATTTAATATTGAAATCATAATAGGGCTTTCAAAGTGAAATCTGAAAACGATTACACTGATCTTCAACCCATACAAGCTAATTATAAAAAATAACACAAACTTATTCTTCGAAATAATCTACCTCACTTTCACCATCTTTCAAGCATCTGTCGAATCCCAGATCCAAAAAAAATATGGTTTTAGTGTGATAAAGTTAGTAAAGCTTTTTTTTCGGTTTACTCAAGAGATGTGAAAATCCGAAGAAGCTAAATCCGGAGAATACAGCAGGTGCGATAAAATCTCTCAGCCCAACTCGGTTATCGTTGCAGAGTATCTTTTTATCGTATGCTAAGATAATATATAAGAAGGTATTCTAATCCTGCAAGGAATGATGGGAAATGAGTCAAGCGGTGGCGCCATCTCTAGTGTGTCCAAGGCATCAATTTAAACTTTTTAGGGAGTGCCGAGTTAACAGTTTGGGGTTTAAATTCTTTGCATTGTTATAATATTTTTTTTTCAAAAATAATATTAAAATTATTCTATTATTAATTTATGATAATTATTAAGTTGCAAATAATTTTTCCAGTTTCTAGTGTTAAATAATTACTAAAATAAAAAAGAATGTGAAAATTAATAAGAATTTTGATTAGCGGTGCTTTCAATTCTTTATCCTCCCAGTTTTTAGCTGTCCCAAACATTCTGGATCATTTCAGTTAAAATTTCCACTTGGGAATTGGTGGAACCACTTCTTACAATATTGTCTCTCATAGACGATCGAATCATTTCCGAAGCTCCCGCATTTTTTTCAGTTGAATGGCAAAAATAAGTTAGCGCCTGATTTTTGAGGTTATATTAACTGTAGGTTCGTATGTTATACTTTGTATCGAAGCTGAAAGATGACGCTTAAAAATCAGTATTCGACGACAAAGAATTATGGTTCGAATCGGCCAAAATTAAGTTGAGGACCTAACATGGCTTGAGGGACAATAAATAAAATGAAACATATAGTCGGGATCTTTAAAATTGATTAGTCCTGACATTTCGTGATTAACACGTCAATTTACTTACTTGCATTGTCGCTTCAGTGCCAGGTGGTGCTGCTATACTCGCATACGAAGCCATGCAGGCGTAAAATAGTCCGAATGTCAATCCATTACTGAACTCCAAAGGAATGAAGTACCAGGGATTTGGAATAACAGAATACAGAATAAATCTGATACCTAAAGCGATCAAGACCACTGTCATGGCGTTGATATGTCCGATCTTCTTCAGAATCTTGCCGGAGAGGAAAAAAAAGGGCAGCTCCCCGCCCAAACACTGCACGCCCATGATGACACCTTGCATGGTTTTGATGTAGTCCAAGCCTAGGGCGTTGGCTTGATCTTCGACGAGCCAGAGTAGAAACTGCCACATAAGGCCGGTGCACATACCGACGGCAATGCACCAAAAAAGAAAGACGATGATGCGGGCGTTTACCAGTAGTTTACCGACGTCTTTCAGTATATTAGATGACATTTTTGTTTGTTTGTACTGTAAAAAAGAGAGATAATTCATAGACATACAGGGGGTCTAGGGTGGTAGTTAGCAAAAATGCAGCCTTTTTGGGCAAAAATATTTTGATTTAATACAACCTATCTTAGTCCAAAATTTAATAGTAACCAAGATAGAGGGTGTTAAAGTTATAATTTTATTTTCAATTTTCGTCAATAAATTTCTTTAAAATATTTGGTAGTAGGGGTTTTTTAAGATTCGAAATTTAAATGTTTGTGTAGATTGCAGATCAATTCTTCTGTTGGAACCTTTGGTGTGAAATAGTAAACTTGAAGAGATTGAAGAGAGACTGCTCGCCGCACGTTTCGCTAACCATGTTAGCATCATCAGGAGATGATTTAATCTAATTAGAAGAATTGAGAGATTATATCATCTCCTGATGATGCTGAAACGTGCATCGAGCAGTTCAAAAAAGCGTTTTGGTGGCAAATCTCTTCAAGTTTAGATTGCAGAGTGCGCTTGTCTGCGATACTTTTCTACGTTTGAAAGGTCACAACTTTTTTGCGCCTTTGCAAAGTGTATTCGCATTTTTAATGAAAATATTATTTTATCCAGCTTTTTTATGTAAAACCGTTTTACCGTTGTAGCATTTTCTAGATAACGTCGTTTAAATTGTTCATTGCACTTTTGTTAAAGTAGGTAGGCTATGATTTAATAAAAATAATTGTAATACATTATAGTAGAATAGTTTTTGAAAGATTTTCATGTCAATTTTCAAGTCAAGAACGATTTTCGATTTCGATTTTCAAGTCAAGAACAAATTGCCTACAGACATAAATTGATTTCAAATGAAGAGATGCGAGATATGACAGACTTATACGCGCAGGAAAATTTTAATGGACGCCGGATTCATCTCAGACTGAGTGAAACAGGTTCTTTTCGTCCGAAACGAGATTCCGCAGGTCGTCCGAAGACTAACGACCGACCAGGAAGAAGAAATTGTGGTTCGCGTAAACGAAAACCCTGAAGTAAGCACAATACGCATTGCTCTGGGAGTTGGGTTAGGTAAGTACACTGTTTGCAAAATTTTGACAAATATACATCAAATATGGGTTATGTATGGTATATTTGGACGTGCTGGGTCTTTCTAAACTGGAATCGTTTAACTTGAAACATGGGATAAGTCAATCTTCCCCTTAGAGGGAGTACGAACACCTTTAGGCTAAATCAAGTTAATAATATATATATATATATATATATATATATATATATATATATATATATATATATATATATATATATATATATATATATATATATATATATATATATATATTCAATGAAAACCATATGGTAAATATTTTTTGTAATCAAACAGAGAAACAGTTTTACAATATTTCATCATAATACAAAAACCGTATATACGCTTATCTCTAGATTAAATACCTATAGTGTATATGAGGGTGATCAAAAAAGTTTGACAAAGAAAGCAAAAATTTTTGAGCTTTTTAAATATTTTTCAACTTTATCATTACATTTAGACAAAGTCCGCAGAAAAGGCGTTTTTCTCAGCTTTAACCTCATGGGCAAGTTCAGGCACGCTTCGTCAGATTTGGGAAGAGCTAGACAGATACATGAAGATCCTAGAAAAATGTACGAATTTTACCTGCTCTCATCCACTATTAGAATCTCTACCTCATCTCTGGCATATAATAGTGAGTCTGTTTCATCTACTGTTGTAAAACGTCGAAAAAACTGAGAATTGCATTTAAACAAGTTTAAACACTTTTGAGAGGAAAGCAAAAAAACAGTACGACAAAAACAGATTTAATTTTTTGTCTTTCATCAAACATAAACAAATCAAACATCAAACAATAACAAACAAGATTAAATCATCTCCTGATGATGCTAACATGGTTAGCGAAACGTGCGTCGAGCAGTTCAAAAAAGTGTTTTGGTGTTTAGTGGTAAATCTCTTCAAGTTTAATAACAAACCACACATCAAAAATCAAACATAAAATATTCCAAATCTCTTTCTTTGTTCATTCAGAACTTTGTTTAGAACATTCCATCTTGTCAGGTCAGGAGGTCAGGAGCCTTGACCTCCTGCCACCAGCGTGTTTACCCCTTGTTCTGTTACTAATTCTACTTTCAGTCGCCAAACCCTCACATAGTCTACAATATCCAGATACTTGTGCAATTGCTTGATTCAGTTGATTATCGTTCACAACACCAAAAATTATTCGGAGTACATGAAGTGGAGTAACATCTGATGCGTCTTAGGTGCGAATTTGACTTCCCAACAGTCATTGGGTGATCCGTAGCACTATTTGCAACTCCAACAGGCCTATGGAAACGGCGTTCTGTTAAAGGCCCAGGTTTTCAGGTGTTTTGAGTCATTCCCAGAAGGCCCAGACTCGAATGAAGATGAACCTCGCAGCTGAAGGTTTTCAAGTGTAAGAAGTGATTATTTATAATCATATATATATATATATATATATATATATATATATATATATATATATATATATATATATATATATATTTATAATCATATATCATATATATTTATAATCATATATCATATATATTTATGATCATATATACAGGGTGTTAGGTAAACATGCGGCAAAACTTACAGGGGTTATTCCTTGACTTATTCTAAGAATATTTTGTTGTATGATGATTTTTGAAAACCCCTTTGTTTCGAAGATACAGGGTGAACAAAATTTACGACATTAACAACATTTTATTATCAAAAAGTACATGTAAAGTTGCTCAATCTACAATAAATGTTCGAAATGACTTCCTCCAGCCTTGATACAAGCATTCAATCTTCTCGTCATTGACTGGCGAACTCTTTCAAACACACCAGGGTCGTTTCTAATTGAGTTACACCCAGCAATTATCCGATTTCGGAAATCATCCAAATTCTTCAATTGAGTAGCGTAAACTAATGACTTCAGATATCCCCAGAAGAAATAATCCAGGGGGTTTAAGTCCGGGGATCGAGCAGGCCATGCGTGTGGCCCACTTCGACCAATCCAGCGATATCCGTATGTTACTGTTAAAAAATCACGAGCAACCAAACTGAAATGTGGTGGTGCACCATCGTGCATAAACCACATTTCATGCCTTGTTGCCAATGGTACATCTTCCAGAAACTCAGGCAGCGTTGCTTCCAAAAAGTTGCGATACACCTCGCCAGTAAATCTTTGTGATAGAAATACCGGTCCAATTAGATAGTCACCTACAATTCCAACCCAAACATTCAACGAGAACTGATGTTGAAAACTATTTTCACATACCTCATGCGGATTTTCATCTGCATCAAAATTCCTTATTGCGTTTCTTGCGAAAGTGGCTTCATCGGTGAAAAAAATTTGTCAGGAATAGAGGGATGCGAAGTAAAGTTTGCAATATCCATTGACATCATGCAATACGTGGAGGAAAATCAACAGGTAGTAGTGCCTGAACGTGTTGAATGTGGTGTGGATACAACAAACTGCCCTTAAGAATTTTCCAAACTGTTCAGTGACTCACATTCAACGTATTTGCAATTTTTCGCGTAGAACTACCAGGTTCCTCCACTATCATGTCCAGCACATTCTGTTCCAATTGTATCGTTCTTACAGTCAGTGATCTTCCTGACCCTTCAGTTCGTTTCAATGTGCCTGTTTCACAAAGACGTCGATGAATGTTTTTGAAGATTTTTCGGTCGGGGACATTACGGGCTGGAAATCGTTCACTGTACAATCGCCTAGCTTGTAATGCATTGCCATCAGCAAGTCCATACATGAAGTGCATGTCAGTCATCTTGGCGTTTGTATACATTATGATAGAGGACCTCACTCACTATTTAAGACACGTCAAACAGCCAAACGTCACTCAATCTACGTAAACAAATGCGACCGATGAAATCCACTTACTAGATAAAACAGCCGTTCCAAGTGATCGAGATCGAAAAAAAAAAGTTTTGTACTTGATAAACTCATTGACGTACACCCTACTTTTATTTGCATTAATGATTTCAACAAATATCGAATATGGTTGTCGCAAATTTTGTTCGCCCTGTATTTTCGAAACAAAGGGGTTTTTCAAAAATCACCATAGGACAAAATATTCTTAGAATAGGACAAGGAATAACCCCTTGTATTTTTGCCGCATGTTTACCTAACACCCTGTATATAGAAGTGTGAATTTATAGATTCCGGGATCTTGTGCATTCTGATGATCGATTGGCGGTCAGAGTGATCGGAAAAGAGCTGAATTTGACTCACACAACCGTTCGTCAGATTGCCCAGGCCGGAAAGAAAGTTTGATACCGCACCGTTGCTCGAAATTATTGTCACTCATTTTCAGAACGTACTATAAAAAATCCGGTTCACGAAACAAAAATATCACGGACCACCAAGCGAGTCTAGGGAGTATAAAATCGCAGTGAGTACGCATCAGATTTTTCCCGCCGCCCCTCCAAAGGGAAAACTAACAGTGTTGTCAGATTGAAGGCTATTGCCACCAGTCTCATATTATTTACACATTATTCATTACTTTATTGACTGGACTAATTTGTTTGTTACATCACTTGATAAATTTGTCCATTCTGAGTATAATGCAGTTTTTAAAGAATGAATATTTGAATAAATTTGGGGTTTTCCCGTTTTTTGAGACACTAGATGTCCATAAGTTTTTTGGTTTCTAAACATTGACGGAACGATAAGGTGTTCGAATTATTGTTGCCATACAAACGTATTTTGGTTAAACTGAAGACAACAACATTCCAGATGATATTAAACAATTTTATGTTTTTATTTTACATTCTTTCTAGTTGCTTAGTGAGATAAGAACTAGTGAGTTTTATAGAAGACGAGTAAAAAAGTATAAAGAAGAATATTCGTAATTCATTATATATCTCTTTAGAATCATTTCATTTTTCGCGGTTAATTGAACAATAATTGTAATCGACAATAACTTTAAGTCGATTGTTTTGTAATTTACGACAGTTAGGAAAAATTATGAGACCGAATATACAGTGAGGGGAAAAACTATTTGAATAACCCATACATTAACATACACTATAAATAGTTTTGAACAAAAATATACGAGGGTCATTCAATAAGTCCTCAGAGAAAATTGAAAACAAATTTATTTTAAGCAGATTTTTTTTATTTTTCAACATAATCTTCCTTTAGCTCTATACACATTTCCAACTGTTTCTTCAATGTTTTAAGCCGCGTAAAAAGTAAGATTTCGGAGGGTCTTCAAAATAGGCATCTGTTTGTTGTGATCTCCTTGTTCGATGTGAACCGTTGTTCGCCGAGTCATTTTTTTAAGCTATGAAATAAGAAAAGTCACTGGGGGCCAAATCCAAATGTTGTAATTATTCGAACTTTAATTCCATGATTTTACGCCGTTGAAAGTGCACCCGTACATTGTCTTGATGGAAGAGGATCTTTTTCTTTCTCAAATGAGGGCGATTTTTCTTGATTTCTTCGCTCAACCGGTGCAATAACGACGCATAATACTCTCCAGATATTGGTTTTCCTTTTTCCAAGTAAACGGTGTAGATGATTCCGTGTGCAACTCAAAAAACTGTAGCCATAACCTCTTCGGAGCCCGTGCGCCTTCAAAAACCCACTGTCTTGATTGTTCCTTTGTCTCTGGAGTATAGTAGTATATCCATGTTTCGTCCACAGTTATGTATCGACGCAGAAGATCATCAGGACTCCGACGAAAAAGCCAGAAACAGCTTCAGAGTCGACAACATGATTCCGTTTATTCTCAACTGAGAGGAGAGCGCCCAATTTTTCGTGAAAAATTAAAAACACTGTACCTTGCGATAAGTCTAACCATATCGTGGATTTTGTCAATCATTTCGGGAGTAATCACTTCCACTGGACGTCCCAAACGATGTTCATCTTTTGTGGATGTACGGCCACGTATAAATTCATTTACCCAAGTATAAATTGTTGCAAACACAGGAGCAGACGTGCTATGAACTTCATTCAGTTCAGCTTTGGTCTCTTTCGGTTTTAAGCCTTTTAAATATGTGATAATCACCATTTGAAAATAACTTTTGTCCATTTTTTCTAAATAAAAAAAAGTTTTTTGTTCAATCAACAATAAAAATTAAACCATGAATATAACTGAGACTTGAGACTAAAAACTGAGACTGAGACTAAAACTGAGAAAAACTGAGACTAAAAACAAATCGACGACGATTTTCTAAGGACTTATTAAACGACTCTCGTACCATAATTAAAGCAGAATCTAAATATTTTTAAAAGACGTCGATAATGTGTCGATTTTTTCGGAAAAAAATGTTGATTTTGTTGATGCAATCCGCTTTAGAGATAATAAATAACTGTAATACACAGAAACAAGCAAACGTATTCTATCTTAACCGATTATAAAGTGAGTGAAATGTTAATGTTCTAATAATAATAACTAGAAAAAAGTCGAGAGCTGCCTTAGGGGAACGGTGTGGATTTGTGACACATTGCCAACAATTTTAAGCTTAATTTATCTACAGTACATTACATAGTCAAAAGACATGAAACAATTGGCACAGTATAAACAACAAAACTAATAAATGTTCAAGTTAAGGAGTAGTCAATGACATTACTTCTTGCTATGAAGTAAATGTCAATCCTAGGATTCCAAGAAATTATTTACATAATTGCGGATATATGGCCAGGAGTGCCAGAAAGAAAAATAGGGTTAAAAAGATTCCAGTTAATATCATATCGAAGAAAAAGAAAACTTCGCTTGCCCATCGAATTATTATTCCTACACGTTGATGGAAATATCATGGCCTGGGGGTGAATATATTAGGCTGGCATTGTAGATGTTGTAATGTTTGATGCGATCCTAAATGGCCGGAAGTATCTGGACATACTACGAGAAAATTTGTTGAAATATGTTAATGTCTTTAGATTCCAGCAAAACAAGGTGGAGGTTTTCACCTGCCCAATTACCAGATATTAATCCTGTTGAGAATATATATATATATATATATATATATATATATATATATATATATATATATATATATATATATATATATATATATATATATATATGTTAGTTCGTACTGTTTCGCGGATGGAAGAATACATTAGACTTTTAGTCCGGGAGAACATCCGATCGTTTGTGTCCCGTTTGTTGGGAACGTGCAGACGTTTAGCCAAGGTCACACTTGGCATTCTCAATGCTTGTCTTAAGCATTGATCGGATGTACTCCCAGACTAATAGTCTAATATATATATATATATATATATATATATATATATATATATATATATATATATATATATATATATATATATATATATATATATAAATTCAGGGTGCTCCTATATTTTGTTGCCGTCAATCTCGGCCAGTCATCAAGAATGTAGTGTTCGCTGAGATTAAAATTGTTTTGACGAATCTTTCGGAATCACTTACCTATGGCACATGGAACTATACAGGGTGTTAGGTAAACATGCGGCAAAAATTAAAGGAGTTATTCCTTGACTGATTCTAAGAATATTTTGTTGTATGATGATTTTTGAAAAACCTCTTTGTTTCGAAGATACAGGGTGAATAAAATTTACGACATTAACAACATTTTATTATCAAAAAGTACATGTAAAGTTGCTCAATCTACAATAAATGTTAGAAATGACTTCCTCCAGCCTTGATACAAGCATTCAATCTTCTCGTCATTGACTGCCGAACTCCTTCAAACACACCAGGGTCGTTTCTAATTGAGTTACACCCAGCAATTATCCGATTTCGCAAATCATCCAAATTCTTCAATGGAGCAGAAGAAATAAACCAGGGGGTTTAAGTCCGGGGATCGAGGAGGCCATGCGTGAGGCCAACTTCGACCAATCTAGCGATATCCGTATGTTGTTGTTAAAAAACCACGAGCAACCAAACTGAAATGTGGTGGTGCACCATCGTGCATAAACCACATTTCATACCTTGTTGCCAATGGTACATCTTCCAGAAACTCAGGCAGCGTTGCTTCCAAAAAGTTGCGATACACCTCGCCAGTAAGTCTTTGTAATAGAAACACCGGTCCAATTTGATAGTCACCTACAATTCCAACCCAAACATTCAACGAGAACTGATGTTGAAAACTATCTTCGCATACCTCATGCGGATTTTCATCTGCCCACACATGGTGTTATGAAAATTCCTTATTGCGTTTCTTGTGAAAGTGGCTTCATCGGTGAAAATAATTTGTCAGGAATAGATGGATGCGAAGTAAAGTTTGCAATATCCATTGACATAATGCAATACGTGGAGGAAAATCAACAGGTCGTAATGCCTGAACGCGTTGAATGTGGTATGGATAGAATCAAATTGTCCTTAAGAATTTTCCAAACTGTCCAGTGACTCACATTCAACGTATTTGCAATTTTTCGCGTAGAACTACCAGGCTCTTCCTCTATTATTTCCAGCACATTCTGTTCCAATTGTACCGTTCTTACAGTCAGTGATCTTCCTGACAGGCACACTGACATGTGCCTATTTCACGAAGACGTCGATGAACGTTTTCGAAAATTTTTCGGTCAGAGTAATTACGGGCTGGAAATCGTTCACTGTACAATCGTCTAGCTTGTAATGCATTACCATCAGCAAGTCCATACATGAAGTGCATGTCAGTCATCTCGGCGTTTGTATACATTATGATAGAGGACTTCACTCACTATTTAAGACACGTCAAACAGCCAGACGTCACTCAATCTATGTAAACAAATGCGACCGATGAAATCCACTTACTAGATAAAACAGCCGTTCCAAGTGATCGTGATCGATAAAAAAATTTTGTACTTGATATACTCATTGACGTACACCCTATTTTTGTTTACATTAATGATTTCAACAAATATCGAATATGGTTGTCGCAAATTTCGTTCGCCCTGTATTTTCGAAACAAAGGGGTTTTTCAAAAATCATCATTTTCAGAAATAACTAGTATTTTTTATGAATTATTATTCGAAGTATTCTCCTCTCGCTTTGATACATCTGTTACATCGATTTAATAGTGATTCAAATGCGTACTCCAGCTCATTTTGTGGAATAGTCTCTAAAGCACGCGTCAAAGTTGTTTGCACTGTCCGAATGTCTTCAAAAAACACTCTTTCAACTCAACTTTGGGAACAAGGAGAAGTCACAAGGGGCTAAATCTGGTGAATACGGTAGGTGGTTGATTACACAGACTTGGTGTTGGGCCAAAAATTGACGCACAATTAACGATGTGTGACGGCATATTATCGTGCAACAAATCCAGATGTCTGGATCGCGATATTCTGGCCGAATGCGACGAATTCTGTTCATCAATCGCTTCAGGACCTTCCAAGTAGTACTGCCCAGTGACAGTTTGACCAGTTGGAATGAACTATTTGTAAATGATGCCTTTGGCAACGAAGAAAACAATGAACATTGTCTTGATTTTTGATTTATTTTTTCGTTGGTGAGTTTTTTGATTTGCATTCAGCACTATAGCGTTTAGTTTCTGCATCGTATCGCAAGCGCCTTGTTTCATGCCCCGTAGCAGTTGATTTCAGGAAGTTCTGATCATTTTTGGTGGCTCCGATCTCTTTCTCTCCGGAACAAACTGAGCACAGACCTTTGTTTTACCCAGATCCTTCGAATCGAATCGTTTCTTTGCCGATATTCAAAGCCTTTTCCATCATTTATATATATATATATATATATATATATATATATATATAATATATATATATATATATATATATATATATATATATATATATATACCGTGTGTCCCAGCCAAATGGAATAAATTCGTTAATAA
This sequence comes from Cosmopolites sordidus, assembly GCA_031761425.1. Classification (NCBI taxonomy): domain Eukaryota; kingdom Metazoa; phylum Arthropoda; class Insecta; order Coleoptera; family Curculionidae; genus Cosmopolites; species Cosmopolites sordidus. The sequence continues at coordinate 955,255 of JARFXV010001052.1, read as the reverse complement.
ATAAATGGGGGCGAGTTCGAAAAAACGATCGAACACGCCGATTGGTATTTTTAGATGAGCATTTTTTTCAACAAAATTTTTTTATACAGGGTGTGTGCTATAACAGTGGTCAATATCAACTTTCTTATTTTAAATACAACACCCTGTATATTATTTAATTTTTGGATTCTTCATGAAATTCTAGACATATTTCATGTAAAATATCCTAGACTTATCTTCAACTATTTCGGAAATATTAAAGGTTTTCAGATTTATTGCAAAAATTAACTGATTTTTAATTTTTTTTTTTTGAAAATTATTTGATTACAGAAATTCGCTACAACACACAATAGAAATATGGTATTGGCCTCTGTTACATGACACACCCTGTATAAAAGGTTTTCGTTGGAAAAAATGCGCAACAACACTTTTTTTTAACTCTGTAAACAAAATTGTGGAAATTTCAAGACTATTTAGTTTTTGTATACATTTTTTATTTAAAACATTTCATGAAACAAATGCTCGAATTGTGAACCCTGGACGTCCTGGCAACACCCCAACCTCAAGTAAAGCTGATTCCTGACATTATTTAATGTTTGTGGCGTAATTGACCTAATGATGTCGGCAATGCGTCCTCTTAAATCATTCAGATCTTGTGGCTTGGTTTTGTATACGACGCTTTTGAGATATCCCCATCAAAAAAAATCCAACGGAGTGAGGTCCGGGGACCTTGGTGGCCATTCTAGTGGCCCTCTCCTCCCAATCCATCTATTTGGAAACACATTATCGAGGTACTGCCGCACATTAACTTGATAATGGGGGGGTGCTCCATCTTGTTGGAACCAAATTGTGTCGGCTAGCAATTGAGGATTTCTTCTATTAGGGTACAAATTTATAAGATTTGGAATGAGCTGATTTTGGAGAAAGTCTAAGTAATTTACCCCATTTAAATTTTGATCGAAAAATATTGGACCAATTATTTGATCTCCTATAATAACTGCCCAGACATTAATCTTTTCAGGTCTTTGTGTGTGAATTTCCCGCATCCAGTGAGGATTTTCTCTCGACCAATAACGACAGTTCTGGCGATTGACATGCCCATGAAGAGTAAAAGTAGATTCATCAGAAAATAAAACGTTTTCCACTCTCAGAAGGTTGTTGTCTATTCTGTGCATCATTTGTTAGCAAAACTCCATTCTCCTGTCGAAGTCGTCTTCACTAAGCTCTTGAGTAGGCTGTAGCTTATACGGATGCATTTTATTCACTTTCAATATTCTGGCAACCGAAGAGCGACCAACATTGTTTTCCAAGGCAACTTGTCGAGTTGAGGTATGCGGATTGTCTTGGACTGCAAGCATTACATCCAATTTTTTGTTATCGGCCAACGGCACTGCTTCCTTCTTAATTTGTCTCACGTGTCCCAGTTCTCTAAATTGTTTTTCAACTTTACTTACTGTATCTTGGGATATGGGTGGTAAGTCAGGATATTTTTCCCTAAAGAGACGAATAACTTCGGCTTGAGTTCGTGTCCTATCTCCATAACCATAATCGTGTCCTATCATCATTAAGATAGTTATTTTATGACTCTCTGATAAATACACCATGTTTAAATCAAATGAATCACACAAGTCAAAGAAAACTAATTTAAAAGGCACGTTGATTTTTTTGACGTTTCATACAACAAATATCTGCCTTTCGAAGAATTACTTAATATTTCCGAAACAGTTGAAGATAAGTCTAGGATATTTTACATGAAATATGTCTAGAATTTCCTGAAGAATCCAAAAATTAAATAATATACAGGGTGTTGTATTTAAAATAAGAACGTTGGTATTGGCCACTGTTACATGACACACCCTGTAAAAAAAAATTGTTGAAAAAAAATGCGCATCTAAAAATACCAATCGACGTGTTCGAGCGTTTTTTTCAAACACGCCCCCATTTATTTATTAACGAATTTATTCTATTTGGCTGGGACACACGGTAAATATATATATATATATATATATATATATATATATATATATATATATATATATATATATATATATATATATTCAATATGTTAATAACGTTAAAATTTTGAAAAATGTTAAAATTAAGAAAAGCCGGTTGGTTCTGTTTTCTGTATCTATATAAATCCTACATAATACAGATAATACACATAAATTCTTATAGGTATTATCACTGAAAATTAATTGTGAATATATGCAGTTTCGTTTTTTCTTGTTCACCTTGTATGGGCGTTTTCTTCAGGGCATGCCCACTCTTTTGTTCGAATTAGAACAAATAACTCACGATTTTTCTTAACCCAGTATAAAAAAAAACCTGCATAAAAATTAAATCTGAAGAATTAGAATTATTTTTATATCCCCCTCGTATAAAGAACTGTGAAACTGTCGCTCTCTATCCGCTCGTATTTATTTTAAAAGTTAATTTGATGCTGCACGTCTTATGGTAACGTGATGATGTAGTTTACCATTCAGGGATGGCACAAATTTAAACATTGCGGATGCTTTGGTACGTCTTAGGATTACGGAGACATCCTGTCAACAACACAAAAGTTCACACCGAGAGCAGGATACTAAACAACACAACACCACACAGACAACGCTAAATTTTTCGTGACGTTCATACCAGGCTCGTTCGAAAAATTCTCTGCCATTTTCTGAGATTCTCGCGGTAAGGTGGTCATAGACTATCCGGCAAAAGACAGGACCGTTTACCAATTGAAGAGAGCTATTCTGGCTAACCGTCCTTATTTGGTCAACAAGAAACTGTTTTTTCGCCTGCACACACGTCTCGGTTTATTGCTGCAAAATTCCATTACTTAAACTTGAAAGTGCTTCCTCAGTCGCAGTATTCGACAGATTTGGTTCCCAGTGATAACTGTCTCTGTCCAAACCTAAAGATTTGCTTCAAATGATGAGGTCAAAATTGAGACATCATGCAGGGTTGACGTGCCTTTGCAGGGTACATCTTGTAGAGTATTAAACAATTGGAACGTGGCTGATCTAAATTTGGCAAAGTGACAAATTTTAAGATAGCGTGTCTTCTTTGTCAGGTCGATAACTTTTAGAAACACCCCCGTATATACAAAACAATCTATTTTAAGCAACATTAGGTTAATCTTAACAAACGTACCTTTAAAGTAATGGATGTAAAAAAATCAAGGATCAGAAATCCCGCTGCAAGGTAGAAACAAACAGTATAATCAATTTCGGGCTTGTCCCTGCTGATGACGTCAACGATAATTCCAGTTACTGAAGACAAAATGCCCCAACCTAACGCACCAAACATACGTTGATATCCATACCGATTTGGTTTATCGCCTGTAAAACAAAACGTTCATTAAAAGTTGGACCACTTTTCAATATGTTTTTTTTCATAAATTTAAGATATGATCAATTTTCCGATAATGATATTGGGTTGATGCATAAGTTCGTCCCATTTTATTTGAGAAATACTTATTAAAAATTACATTTAATCAATTTAGCATGTGCCGTTCAGTTCGATGATCTTTCTCCATCTCTTCCTCAGCTTTATAATCCTACGCTCATAAAGGGTCTACTAATAGGAATGAAGGAACTTTTTGCGGCTCTTTTTGCAGACACGGGTCCGCTAGCGCCAATTTTCGATGACCCTAGGCACATTTCGGGCTATATGAAGATTATGGCTTCACGAATGTTGGTTTCCAAGTTGCCAATAGTCGCGGGTTTATTGCTATAAACCTGTGTTTTCACATGTCCCAAAAACATAATCTAAAGGTGTTAAATCGCATGATCTCGGCGGCCAAGCGATGGCGCTATTTCGTAAAATCAACGAGTGGCCGAACTTCGTCTGCAATTAGCCCATGTTTATTCGGGAAATATGGGGTAGTGCGCCATCCTGTTGAAAATAAAGGTCAACTGCATTGATTCCATCAAATTCCGGGAAAAAAATATTTCAGTATTACATTGTAGTGCTGTCAATAATGGTGGTTCCCTCCTCATTTTTAAAGAAATAAGGACCGATGACTCCTCCATGGCAAAATCCACACCAAACTGCGATCTTTTGCGGATGCAAAGGACTCTCGTGCATCACATGTGGATTAGATTCGCATCAATACCGACAATTTTGTTTATTGGCGACGCCATTGACCCAAAAAACGAACTTCCGAACAACTTCCTAACCGAATTAAAGAAATCCACCCCAGAATACAGTTCGCCCTGCAAGTCGAACATGATAGAAAACTGCCGTTTTTGGATCTCCTCATCACAAGACAACTTTCTGAAACGCTAAATGCCATCATCATCCTTCTCAAATCCAGGCAGAAGCGAACACCTTGATTTTCAGATCCTTCCGACTGGCACTACCAGATACACGAAACGAGGAACTACTAACAATTTCCACAGCAGTTCCACACACGAAGAACAATAGAGGATCAAGAACCAAATGCACCAAAGGTCCTGCTACCATACGTAAAAGTGATAGGATAGGCAGAATAAAATACAAGCCCCATAAAACTGTCGCAAACATCCTAAAAAACCCCAAGGATAAAATTAAACTGAAAAATCATGGGGTATATAGCACATCTTGTTCCGACTGCAACAAAAAACCATACGTAAGACGAACAAACAGACGAATCTCGGCCAGAATACAGGAACATAAAAACAACTTAAAAAACCAACAAACCACTTCCACTTTGTTCCAGCACCATCTACAAACAAACAAATAGGTGCAAACAATTTTGAAGGAGCAAAAGAAATAGCGAATATCGAAAACTACAAGGTCCGATTAATCAGAGTCAGAGAAGCCCTTGAAATAGAAGAAAACGGTGAGCTAAATATGAGAAACGACGCTCGTGACATTCCAAAAGTTGGGAAATCGCGTCTGAAAAAAGAAAAAACACGGCAACGTGGCGACGAGGAAGAAAAATCAATAAACGGACGCCCGATAGCGTTGCCGAGCATCGCGAATAGTCCCGAACTACCCCAATACAATCTGCGCAGTCGCCGGCCGCCTACAAGAGCCAGCGCAAAGACCCGTGCACGTCAGTTGACCTCTTCACTCGAAGCGGATGACACTTGAAAATGCCAAATGAGATTTTGGAGAAACATCCTGATTTTTCACAGAATAAACGAATCGACATCAAGAACAATTTAGAAACATATACATATGGACGTAACCGCGTTGATACTGTTGACTGGATAATTTATCCGATCTTCCCAGTTGTTCTATGTCGATCACTTTCAATTAGCTCCTATATTTCGTTGCCGTCAATCTAGACTTTATCTAGAGATTAAAATTGTTTTGACGAATCTTTCGGAATCACTTACCTACGGCACATGGAACTATACAGGGTGTTAGATAAACATGCGGCAAAAATGCAAGGAGTTATTCCTTGTCCTATTCTAAGAATATTTTGTCATATGATGATTTTTGAAAAACCCCTTTGTTTCGAAAATACAGGGCGAACAAAATTTGCGACAAACATATTCGATATTTGTTGAAATCATTAATGTAAATAAAAGTAGGGTGTACGTTAATGAGTTTATCAAGTACAAAACATTTTTTGTTGATCTCGATCACTTGGAACGACTGTTTTATCTAGTAAGTGGATTTCATCGGTCGCCTTTGTTTACATAGATTGAGTGACGTTTGGCTGTTTGACGCGTCTTAAATAGTGAGTGAAGTGAAAGTAGTGAGCCGAGATGACTGACATGCACTTCATGTATGGACTTGCTGATGGCAATGTATTACAAGCTAAGCGATTGTACAGTGAACGATTTCCAGCCCGTAATGACCCCGACCGAAAAATCTTCGAAAACATTCATCGACGTCTTCGTGAAACGGGCACATTGAAACGAACTGAAGGGTCAGGAATATCACTGACTATAAGAACGGTACAATTGGAACAGAATGTGTTGGACATGATAGAGGAAGAGCCTGGTAGTTCTTCGCGAAAAATTGTAAATACTTTAAATGTGAGTCACTGGACAGTGTGGATAATTCTTAAGGACAATTTGTTGTATCCATACCACATTCAACGCGTTCAGGCACTACTACCTGTTGATTTTCCTCCAAGTATTGCATTATGTCAATGGATATTGCAAACTTTACTTCGCATCCCTCTATTCCTGACACAAATTCTTTTCACCGATGAAGCCACTTTCGCAAGAAACGCAATAAGGAATTTTCATAATAATCATGTGTGGGCAGATGAAAATCCGCATGAGGTATGCGAAGATAGTTTTCAACATCAGTTCTCGTTGAATGTTTGGGTTGGAATTGTAGGTGACTATCTAATTGGACTGGTATTTCTATTACAAAAACTTACTGGCGAGGTGTATCGCAACTTTTTGGAAGCAACGCTGCGTGAGTTTCTGGAAGATGTACTATTGGCAACAAGGCATGAAATGTGGTTTATGCACGATGGTGCACCACCACATTTCAGTTTGGTTGCTCGTGATTTTTTAACAACAACATACGGATATCGCTAGATTGGTCGAAGTTGGCCTCACGCATGGCCTGCTCGATCCCCGGACTTAAACCCCCTGGTTTATTTCTTCTGCTCCATTGAAGAATTTGGATGATTTGCGAAATCGGATAATTGCTGGGTGTAACTCAATTAGAAACGACCCTGGTGTGTTTGAAAGAGTTCGCCAGTCAATGACGAGAAGATTGAATGCTTGTATCAAGGCTGGAGGAAGTCAAGGCTGGAGGAAGTATAAAATGTTGTTAAAGTCGTAAATTTTGTTCAACCTGTATCTTCGAAACAAAGGGGTTTTTCAAAAATTATCATACAACAAAATATTCTTAGAATAAGTCAAGGAATAACCCCTTTAATTTTTTCCGCATGTTTACCTAACACCCTGTATATAGAATATCTTCTTTTGCATCTGAAAAGCGTTCTTGCCTTTTCGGAAATAAAAATACATGATGTCGAAAAAGATTTCTTCTAGGATTCTAAGATTTTCTTCTAAAATTTCTTCTATCGAACAATATCAAAACTCATGGTTTTGCGAAGTAATTCCATCTAGCGCCAAAAAAACGGGTCGAAATTTTGCATCAACTCGATATAAAACATATACAACTTAGCTCCCGCCGTTTTTTCTAAATATAAGGCTTTATTGTAAAAAAAACTGGTTATACGTATTATATATGTATGATTCAAAGTATTGTATATCGTTGGTAACTACTTTCTGTCATCTTTCAGGCAGCATTCGAATCCCGCGTTGAAATAACTGGTCATCTCTTGAAGCGATCCACGAATCGATCCAATTTTTGACTTCTTCATAAGACCGGAAGTGCTGGTCAATCAGGCAGTGTGCCATCAATCGAAACAGGTGATAGTCTGCGGGAGCAACGTTTGGAGAATACGGCGGACGGGGTAACATGGGGCCGTGCACTGTCATGCTGCAAAATCACTTTATCGTGTCTTTCGCTGTATAGCGGCCGCTTGTCTTTCAATGCTCGGCTCAAACGCATTAACTGTGTTCGAAACGATCCCCTGTGATTGTCTCAGATGGTTTTAACAGTTAACACTACACCGAGCTAGTCCCACAGAGCTTGGAGCCGTGAATATTCGGTTTGGCCGTCGGCGTGGAAGCGTGGCCGGGATATCCCATTTATCGTCCCCAGTATCAATGGCGATTCAGAAATCCCATCCTTTTTTGCCTTTCAAGCAACTGTTCACAAGCAAACAAACTTTCTCGGTTTCAACTCGTATGGCATCCAATATCCTTGCTTCTGGATCATTCCCAGGTCTTTGAGGCATTTTTAAATTGCTTCTTGAATCACTCCCAATGATCTTGCTAATTCTTCTTGACTTTGACACGAGTCTTCATTAAGCAATACCTCTAATTCTTCATGTTTAAAAACTTTCGCTTTCACCGCTATGCGGGTCTTCGACGTGAAAATCATCGCTGTTGAAGCGTTACAACAACTCACGATACGTTCCTTCACTCATAACGGCCTCGCCTTAATTGTGTGGAAGCATTCGGTGCACCTCCCTAATACCCCCCGCAATGACGAGAATTTCGCTCATAAACTGACATTTTTAATCGTGATGATGGTATTGCATGCCGTCTATGATGTATCTATTTCGATGACTGCTTACCTCTAACGCCATCTATCGGCGGGAGCAAAGTTGTATACCTTTTAATAAAACCAACTCACTCACCTAAAAGTTCGAAACAAATGGCATCACCGATACTAACTGTTACAGCTTGTCCTATCCAGGCGGTAACCATCAAAATTAAAAACACCCAAAACTGGTACATCCTGTATACGTCTGCATCTGTGATCTAAAAACGCGAAACGCGAATAAATACTGTGTATTCGACGAAAGATCGATGATAAAATCACCTCTTTTTCTTTCATTAACAGAGCCATGTCATTATCGTTACATTTTCCTGAACACGGTAAAGAAAAAACGGTTTCTAGTTTGGCTGTACTACAAAATGTATACAGAATTCTATTATCCAGGCTCATACTGATGATATCAATAGGGAAACGTGCTGAAACCGTATAAAGGGAGAAGAGTGGTGTAAGTTTCTCCATTGGAACTGAGACCAAAAAGGAGAGCCGACTTACATCTGACTTGTTACAATGTTCTGATATACCGATATACCAATCCTTACATACCATCATTTTCTCGGTTGTTGATATCTCACAATTCAGCTGAAAAACAAACACATGACTCTCGAACCATTCTCAACGTCTGTCCAAGCGCAGATTGAATATTTGCAATTTGATATAAAAAGCAAAACAGTTTTTTTTGATCATAGTAAGTCGGAATAATAACGGATCTTTTTAAATTAAAAAAAAACAATTATTGTTTTGCCAAATTATTTCTTTTTATTCAAAATACATCACTTCCGCATCAATATACCGTCGGCACTGGAAAATACACTGTCATAAAACTTTCATGGCCAGTTTGAGTTTCGGGAACAGGAAATAATCACATGGAGATAAATCAAACTAAATACAGAGGATGTTGAAGCACACAGACTTTTTTTGCGCTAAAAATTTACGAACAGTAACTCCCAGCGGTACAAACTCAAAATGGACGATTCCTCGGGCGTCAATGAAGACAATGAGCATCGTTTTGAGGCCAGACTTGCTCATTCGCGGGTTTTCTTGTGGCGGGGGGATGATTTTGCGTGCCACTCGCTGCTCTGCCTTTTCGATTCTGTGTCGTACTCGAACATTCAGGATTCGTTCCGGCTCATTTTGAATCAAATCCAACAATTCTTGATAGCGCGAAACTCGAAGTTCTTTCTGATCTCCCGTGAAAACTTTCGGCACAGAGCTTCACTCAGACCTTGCGCATTTGCAGATTCTCGGTAACTATCCCATTTACCGCAAATGTGGACATGTGTAGGGTGTCAGCAATTTGCTGGATGCTCAATAAACGATCGGAAAGCAAATACTTCGCGCACACGATCCCACGTTTTCGTAGGTTCTGGCCGTTGTTGGGCGTCCAGAACGGGGCTGGTCGGCGACCTCCTCCCGGCCCTACTCGAACGCTTTGTGCCATCTCTCGGACTGTGACCATGAAATGCAGTAATCCTTGAAGGCCTCTTGAAGCACCTGGAATGTTTCAGTTGCATTCTTTCCAAGCTTCACGCAAAACTTAATGGCGTATCGCTGTTCAACCGAGCGCTTCATCGTGCCGTGTTACAAAGACGAAAAAAAAAACACTTCACGCGGAGGCACGTCTTTCCGCTCAGACTGCTCAGGAGCAAACTGGTGACCGGCTGCGTTCAGGGCCTGATAGTCTCGCATACCAAAATGTGTCCGGTTTGCACATGACGTCACTCGTTGAGTAAAATTCAAAAATCTTCGTTGATAGACTTTGAAATACAATTTAAATGCATTGTAATTGGAATTAAGGCTTTATATTCGGGGACAAATACTTTATCAGTGTGACCAACAGACTACAAAATTGTATATAACTGACACGTACACAATTTTATTTGAATTTAAGAAACTATTTATAGAACAAAACAACTTCGATAGTTCGAATAGTTTTTATTTATCGACAAAAACATTTCGTTTTGTAGATTAATATTATTTATTACGAGTATCTGACATGTATATAAACAAATCATTTTGTTTCTCAGTTTAAAAATGTATGTAAAAAAATAATATACATTGGTTATATAAAATTGCAATATGCAAATAGATAGTTTTGTAAATATTGGTTTTTAAATGTAATATGCAGCTAAATACGATATTTTTTGTCACAAATAAAATATTAATTATTCAACACACATTTCTAGCCATATATTATATTGGTATTAAAAATGAGAACATTATGTTTCCTAAATTTAAAATTGTACATATTTCTTAAGCTTATGTCCATGTGAATTAGCTATAAGTGTAATTATGTAAGTTTTAATCATCTTTCTTTTACCTAATTTTATACTTACATTCGCGATCAAAAAAATAGTTTTTTTTTGCTTTTTCTGGGCATTCAATGGGGATACTTCTAAGTATCAAATTATTCAAATAATTTTTGGTCAAGGATTCTCCATTAGCAGACTTAAAAATTTGTTCAAGCTGTTTCGTTTGTGAAAGAAAATCTTCAGAAGGTTTGTGTAAACCTCCTTCACTTAAATGATCAGTCCAGGTATATTTGGACGTGCTGGGTCTTTCTAAACTGGAATCGTTTAACTTGAAACATATATATAATATATATATATATATATATATATATATATATATATATATATATATATATATATATATATATATATATATATATACATATATATATTTATATATATATATATATATATATATATATATATATATATATAATATATAATATATGTATAATATATATATATATATATATAGTATATACATATATATATATATATATATATATATATATATATATATATATATATATATATATATAAATGAATATACACATATATATATATATATATAGATATATATATATATATATATATATATATATATATATATAATATATATATATATATATATATATATATATATATATATATATAATGTATATATATACATATATATATATATATATATATATATATATATATATATATATATATATATATATATATATATGTATATATACATATATATATATATATATATATATATATATATATATATATATATATATATATATCCAGCTAAATGATCGAGCCCATCATATTCAAATTCATGCAGATTCTCGTCAATATCTCCTTCATGAGCACTGTTCAACAAAAGTGGATCATTTTTGGAGTCGAATTCCTTGATCATTGAACCACTTATTGGCAAATCTGGGGTATAAACATGTAATATTAGAAATATTACTACCATCACCATCATTACTATTTCTACAACCATGCCAACATCTAATCAAGAAGAAATAAATAAAACACCATACTTTTTAAAGCAACAAATTTATAAACATAATTCAATGTTTTTGGGTTTAATTTCTATTTCAATTATTTTTCTCTTGTGATAATTTCTCTTGTTTAATGCTTGCAGATTGTTCATTCGATACTAGTTTTTTAGAACTAAATGCCAGATTTTGAGTCGGTACAACATCATCCTTCAATCCTCGGTAACTTTTTGGTGTGTAATTTAACAATTTCTGTTGAAGATTTTCCTTGAAATCGCTATTTAATAAGTGTTTCGAAAAATACAAGCCCCTTTTCAGGTTAAATTTATCCTGCCTTTTTGTGGTATGGATCCACTTCTTATACGCAGCTTCATTCTTGGGAAAATAAAAAAAAAACTTCACATCACAAGGGTTCTTTTTCGACTGATTGTCGAAGTTACACCCAAACACAGCACAACGCATTGCTATTATTGAATATTTTAGATTAAGACCACAGAAACGCCGTACATACACCGCTAGTAAACTTGTTATATGTCAAAAATTATGATGTTCGAATTTTACTCAATGGGTGACGTATTCCCGTATATATATATATATATATATATATATATATATATATATATATATATATATATATATATATATATATATATATATATATATATATATATATATATATATATATATCTCGCCGAAAGTTTTTTACGGCAGATCAGAAAGAACTTCGAGTTTCGCGCTATCAAGAATTGTTGGATTTGATTCAAAATGAGCCGGAACGAATCCTGGATGTTCGAGTACGACACAGAATCGAAAAGGCAGAGCAGCGAGTGGCACGCAAAATCATCGCCCCGCCACAAGAAACCGCGAATGAGCAAGTCTGGCCTCAAAACGATGCTCATTGTCTTCATTGACGCCCGAGGAATCGTCCATTTTGAGTTTGTACCGCTGGGAGTTACTGTTCGTAAATTTTTAGCGCAAAAAAAAGTCTGTGTGCTTCAACATCCTCTGTATTTGTTTTGATTTATCTCCATGTGATTATTTCCTGTTCCCGAAAACTCAAACTGGCCATGAAAGTTTTATGACAGTGTATTTCCAGTGCCGACGGTATATTGATGCGGAAGTGATGTGTTTTGAATAAAAAGAAATAATTTTGGCAAAACAATAATTGTTTTTTTTTTTTTAATTTAAAAAGATCCGTTATTATTCCGACTTACTATGATCAAAAAAAAACTGTTTTGCTTTTTATATCAAATTGCAAATATTCAATCTGCGCTTGGACAGACGTTGAGAACAACGGACAGAAACGCCGTACATACACCGCTAGTAAACTTGTTATATGTCAAAATTATGATGTTCGAATTTTTACTCAATGGGTGACGTATTCCCGCCAACAAAGTTCCGCCCACCATGCGCACTATCTTACCTTAGTATTTATTATTTATTTATTAATATTTATTCCCGACCGGTTTTACAGCGCTGCCATGGATAGTTGCGCCTCAATAAAATCATGCGCATAATTATTCGGCTCTACATTACATTAGGAATTGTAGCCGCTCAATTTTTTTGAGCTCTAGAAAACTCATTTCTTGCGGTGAGTTAGTCGACGTTCCTCCATTCGTGACTCATTCTAACCTACTGTTTGTCTTTGCTTCTTCCACGTATCTCGGTCCTGTATCTTTTCCCACCATGCTTATATTTCCAATTTCCCTATGTCTTCCCGTACCTGATCCTCCCACTTACTTTTCAGTCTCCCCCTTCTTCCGTTAATATCTGGTCTCCGCATTGTAATTTTATTTATTATTTTGTTATCTTTCATTCTTCTTATATGACCAAACCAGCGAAGTCTTTGCACTTTTATGGTCTTCATTATATCTTCTCCGTTCAAAATGGTTTTTTATTTCAAAATTCATTAACCTTCTGTATTCATCTTCTGCAACTTCTTACGAATATTCGGAACGTTTATTATTCCAAGCTTGTTAAATTCATTATCTCCGCACCATAGGTCACTACCGGTCTAATAGCTGCTCTATATACCTTCATTTTTGTATTTATACTTATGTTTTTTGCTTTTCATAATGCTTTTGAATTTATAATAAGCTCAGTGTCCAGTCCAGAGTGTACACTGTCATTAATCTCTATGTTTCTGTCGCTTTTGCTATTTATTATTATTCCCTAATATTTAAAGTTTTCCACTTCTACACTAAAAATTACTTCTAATTCTACCGATCTGATAATTCTTCTACTTTTTTTTTTTATTTCCATATATTTGCTTTTTTCTTCATTTATTGTAAAGCCTCTTTTCTTTGCTTTTTGTCCAATTTTTTGGACTGCATCTTCCAGGCTTATTCTGTTTCTAGTTAGCACAGTAAGATCATCTGCGTATGCAACTGCTGCTGAAATTGCACTCTTTGATTACTGCATCCAGTGTCAGTATAAACAATGTTGTTGATAGCCCATCTCCCTATTAGTCCGGTGAAATTAGACAGAAAAATAAGAGTGAAGGTACATCAATTCACATCAAGCTGGGAGTGAGTAAAATTATTCAAAACAATTAAAAATAATATTTCAAAATTCCCCATCGTTCCGATACGTGGAAAAAAAATTACTCAAAGTCAAAGGTCAAAAAAAATGTTTTTTTTTTTCGCGATTTTCATCAAAACGGTAAGTTTTATCGTAAAATTACCTTAGACAAAAATTGTAGATCATAAAATTATCTATAAAAAAGGTATCAATAATTTTTTTCCTAAGAGCTACCGTTCCTGAGATATAACGATTTAAAAAGTTGTAAGCGTCATAATATGCATAAGTATATATATGCATATAGCTGTAATAATAGTAAGCATGCATATAGCTGTAATAGTAGTAAGTAATAATAGTAAGCGTCATAATATGCATAAGTATATATATGCATATAGCTGTAATATAAGTAAAAATATTTTTCTATCGGTGATACTTACTGATATCGGTGATACAATTTACACGCAATAACTGGCTGTGATACGACATCTGTATTTTACAGGAGGGGTAAAACAACAGTCTTAAAAATGTTTGAAAAACAAGAGTTAGTTCAATGTGCTGATGTTTTTAAAAAAGTAATTCAACTCTACAAGAAATTATCACCAACGGAATTCGCTTTCTTCTTTCTATGTACGGAGCTCCTAAGAAAACTACCTGCTTAGATAAGTATCGATATGCATGTTTTGTTAAAAACACTCGAAATAAAAAACAAGTGTAATTAGCTCGTCTTCCTCCAACCTCAGTTGCTGCTCATCAACATCTTTTTCGGATCAACATCTTTTTAAACCAAATTTAAGTGTGGCTTGGTTATCAGCTAGACCCAAAAGGACTGGGGTGGAAGTTGGTCGACAATACATTAGAACCAATTCAGACTTTACTCCCACCTGCGCCGGAAAAAACTGCTAACCACAATTTTTTTGCAAACTGTAAAAAGGGATGCAGTGCTAAATGTGGTTGCAAAAAAGTTGGACTGTTTTTGTTCTCTGGCATGTACGAAATGTCAAGGCCAGTCGTGTTCTAATGTTGAATCACCAACAGTAGAGGATTCGTTTGCTACCAACGAAGAGACATGCGATACATCGCAACTGACGCAATTTACTTACAGGATAAAGAAGAAGATCAAAAAGAAGAAGAAGAAGAAGAAGAAGAAGAAGAAGAAGAAGAAGAAGAAGAAGAAGAAGAAGAAGAACAGCAAGAAGTAATTGAAGATGATGAATGGGGACGAATACATTTTTCTACTGTTTTTTGATTTTCATCGCTTTTATCAATTCCAATCCTTGCTAATATCTGTTTATTATGCAATAGTTTTCAATTAAGCAGAATCACAACAGACCTGCGGAATAGGCCTACTGGGGAAACCACGTTAAAAAAAACGCGCCAAGTAAAACGTGTGCATATTATGACGCTTACACCTTTTTGAATCGTTATATCTCAGGAACGGTGGCCCTTAGGAAAAAAATGATTGATACCTTTTTTTATAGATAGTTTTATGATCTATAATTTTTGTCTGAGGTAATTTTACGATAAAACTTACCGTTTTGATGAAAATCGCGAAAACCCATTTTTTTTTGACTTTTTTAATTATGTTTTGAACAATTTTACTCACTTCCAGCTTCTGAATGTATATACCTCTGAATGTCTAGATTCACCGGACTATATCTCACTCCCAAATTAGTCTCAAAATCATCTGTTTCTCTTTCCACTGTTCTAACTACTGCATATGGATTTTCCATTGTAATTTCTGTTAAGTCTTGTGAGCTTGCCGGGTATTTTCATGTCCGTCATAGCTTTTATTACTTGTCCCCGTTTCAGACTATCGAAAGCGGGCTTGAAGTCAATATACACAATTTGTAATTCCATTATATATTCCTGAGATTTTTCGATTATTTGCTTTACTATATGTACAACGTCTATGGCAGATCTGCCATAGCATTTTTCTTCTGAATACCTCATTAATCTGTTATTTATTATCGTAGTCAGTATCTTATATACAACCCTAAGTAAGGTAATTCCCCTGTAATTTGCAGTCTTTTGGCTCTCCCTTCTTATAAAGAGGCATTATTATCCTTTTTTCCACTCATTAAGCATTCTTTCTTTTTTCCAGATATGGATATCCCATCCACCTGCTCTATTTAATTTAAATTGAGTTATTACATCATTAAATTCTTCTTCTGTGGGTATATCCAGTTCTCCTTCTTCTTCCATATTGCCTTCCAGGTTCCCATCCTTTCCCCTTCCGTCGCCGTTATGTTATCTGTTAATATTTTCTTGAAATCATTCGCCCATTCGGTACTACTTATGCTTGTTGTGGTTCTTTTCGCATTTTGTCTTGATATATCTGTATAATTTTATGTTAATTATTATTATATTTTTCTATCGTCTGCATCATTTTCTCTATTCAACTAGTTTTCTTAGGTTTTACTAGTTTAGTGCTGTTTTTTTTCTAATTTCCTGATATGCCCTGTGGTCTACATCACTCCCTGTTCTTAACCACTTCATCTAGCAGCCCTCTTCCTCTGCATTCTTCGTCAAACCCTTCCTTCCTTCCTTCTATGGATTTTTTTCCATTATCATAAGATAATAACTGCTATGTTTTCGTCTTCTGGACTGTCTGCCACTCGTTTTCATACTTCTTCTTCGTATGGTGACTCCATCTCCTTCTGTTTGTTTGTGAATTCACTCCACCAACCATTCTGAACTTAAGCTTCGCTATCACTAGAATGTGGTCTGTACCCACGTCTGCTCCTTCGAACGATCTACATCCTGTATCATTTTTTGTCTTCTTTTGTCTATGAGGATGTGGTCTATCTGGTTTCATGCCGTTCAGCCTGAGATTAACCATGTTACTTTATGCTGCGCTTTGTGTTGGTATTTTGTGCTAACTATGTACATTTCCATTTAAGTTTCCAAGTCTCGTTCCTATATCGTTTGTTTCGCTGTCTTCTTCAAACACTGTCTTCTCTCTTGAGTTCTGTAAGTGCGATTTTGTAGAGCCTGTGGACTTCCGTAGCACTTTAGCGTTTTTGTTGAGGATCGTACTTGAAGCACCAAATCTCATCATGGGTTACGATCGGTTCCAGGAATATGCAATTCCATGTAGTTGTTTTAATAAGGTCCTTGCAATGTTCAACGAGAACAATTTAAGGCGTGAGGACCAAAACGAGCACACATTTCTTCGTGTCACAGTCGAATTCGCATCGTAAGCCATCATTCCACGCACTCGGCTCCGCTTTCGATCGTCTTACAAAACATCACGACCGTCCCGGAATCGCTTATACTACTCAAACACACGTGTACGGGATAAGCAATCATCACCATAAACTTATTTCATCAATTAAAACATTTTACCGAGTTTGAAACAAAATTTAACATTAGCTCTTTGTTCCAACGTGTTTTTGTACGAGGTGATAAAAGTGTCGTCACTTTAAGAGCTATAATTTGACATTCCGTTGATTTATTCTCATGATGGTGATCTCGTTTCAGATTAGATATTGTTTCAATAGATGGTACGATAAGCGGTTTTATTTAAACTTAAAAAAATCTGGATTTTTTCCGACATATTTCGTGTAAATATATAAGTTTTCGTAACTTATTACCCAAATTAAGAAAAAAAAAATACTGTTAATATTTTCTTCACAGATTAACCTAATTATTCAGCTCCAGCATGCTACATTAGATCTTATTGAAAATTAAAAATGTTTTTACCTGACAAGTTGCAAACAGTTTTTTCCTGCGTATTCTCTCAACTAAGAAATTATCTTGAACAATTTTTTCATTGCTTTGCAATTGAAATGAGTTGTTAAAGCAGCTGAATTTAGCTTCAAAATTTTGTGGTAATTTGGGCGAATAAAAAATGGCTAAGAAGGCCGCCGCCGTGACTAACTGTGCTGTAAAAAGCAACATCAATTATATATAAACTTGAATTTGAGTATTCTGGCCTTGCCTATCAGGAAGATTTTCTTTTGGCAATGAAATCGGTCAGCAATGGCTCCGAATACCGGTTTGGCTATCATACCAAATATTGGTAATATGGTATAGATCAGTCCTACGATGACGCTGGAGAAACCCAATTGTCTGGCATAGACTGACAAATAAGGCACAATAGGGCCGGTTCCTAAAACAAATAACACTAGTTTACACGTTACCCCCCAGCTGAAAGTTGGTAATTATTGTTTATTTAGGAAAGAGTTATCCAGAAAAACATAATAAAAAAATTCTGTCACGACCGCTTTTAGAACTTAAAAATGGAAAAAAACCTTAGTGTAAATAATTTTAAAAAATGGCTAATCTTCGCCTTCTGTTAATAGTTTTTTGGATCGGTTTCATATCGTTCCGTTCTAGCATGTCTTCAGCGACCTTTACGCGATAGAGTTTTTGAAGAAAATTCAGGTCTTTCGGCACTACTCGACTGGCAACGCGTTTTATGCTCAAACAATCGCTTAAAACGGTACGAATTGATTCGTAAGACACAGAAAGATCAGCGGCTATCTCTCTCAAACTTAAATGACAATTTTTCAGTCACCATTTCCTTCACTTTAGCGATGTTAACTCCAGTTGGAGGCGTTGATACCCGACGACCAGAGCGATGCAAATCTTCCACCACATCTCGACCGCTTTTGAAAGCACGCACTGTACCACTCGTATGCACGTGTTTTTGATAAAGTGGATTCACCTTAAGCCTTCTGCAACATTTTCAGCTACTCAGGACACGAAATTACATTTGCAATGCAAAATTGAAGACAAATTCTTTATTCGATGTTTTTATTCCTTGTAAAAATCGTAAAACACAATTAAGATGAACTGACAAAATCGAGCACTGTAAACAAACTAAATAACTTTCAAATTCCGGGTCAGTACAGAGGACAGTGGTACCAACTTAGCGATAAAAAGAATTTTGACAATCACTTTTCAAATGATCAATTCCCGGTTTTTGACAAAATGTACAAGGAGGAATCCTGTGAAATATCAAGTCTGTAGTACGTATAGATAGACATCGGGCTTATTTGCACATTTTACGCCCCCGCCACCCCTCTTGGGAGAGGATTTTCGTATGATCCGTCTTTACTGAATGTCTGTGAAGAATAAGGAATATTTCTGCTAAACTTCAAACCTATAGGACATATAGCCAAAAAATGGCTACCCCCATACCTCCCCCCAATTCACCCCTTTGTGAATGGATCTTCGATAATTCCATTTTTAAGTAATGTCTGAATAATCGTGGCGTGTTCATATATTTTTTTTCTTTATTTGGGTTTTTCGCCACGATCTAAAACTCAAAAAATATCAAAATATCTGTTCTTATGTAACTAAAGAATCACTGGGTAAAAACAAAAACCAAACGGAGAACAATTTCTCAGTGATTCTTTTTTGTAATAACTTTGCCTAACGAACAAAATTTAAAAAATATAAAAATGTTCTAAAAAAATATACAAACTTTTAACGTTAACGTTTCGGGAAGTATTCTCCTCCCGTTTTCGAAACGAACCTAAAAATTAAGTATATTAATTTCTATAAATTATGAAGATAGAAAGTAAATATATTTTTTGTGTATGTTAATGATTCTTACATTGACAATTAGTTTTTAATGACAGTGACATACTACCAAAAAATATATATACGTGAGGTTTACCGTGTGATTGTAATTGTGTATTGAAATTCTTAAATGTTTTTAATTGTATTCTTTAGAATCGGGAACCATATTGAATTTAAATCTACCGAAGGCGAAGCAATACATTTATTTTTATTTAAATTAATTATAGCGGTTTCTTTTAATCTTTTGTATTTTGTTACCGATTCTTTTAATACCGTTTTGAAGTTACTCCAATTGATTTTATGACCCGATTAATAACAAAATTAAAACTTTAATTGATGAGGGAAATTACACTAAAATACATACAGATCCAACATTAAAAATAGAGAGACAAATTTACAATTATATAAACACAAACGTGAATTTACAGATCTAGAAAGATCACAACTTACACCACATTATAGTAAACCACCTCATTTCTGTGGTCTATCAAATAATATACCACTTAGCCCTATAGTTAGTAGTATAGATTCCCCAGCAAAATTTTTATTAAATATTTTAAATCCACTTTCGGGTAGAACAAATTCATATATTAAAAATACTTCAGATTTTTTTGATAAAATTTCGAACATCAAAATTACAAACCAAAATTTAATGGTTAGTTTTGACGTGGTGAGTTTATTTACTAATGTACCAGTTGATAAATCACTTTTAATAGTTAGAAAAAGATTAGAACATCACACAACATTAAAAGACCGCACTAAACTAAACATAAATACAATTTTGGAATTATTAACTCTGTGCTTAAAAACCACATATTTTCAATTAGAAAATGATTATTATCAACAACATTTCGGAATGGCAATGGGTTCTTCTCTTTCTCCTTTGATGGGTAATATCTTTATGGTGGAACTCGAGAATGACATATTAAAAAAATCTCTTGAAAAGCCAATAATATGGCTTAGATATGTTGATGATATTTTTGCTACATGGCAACATAATATTCGACGATCTAAATATTTTTTTACAAGATATAAATTCTCGAGAGCCTACAATTAAGTTTACTTTAGAGATGGAAAAGGAGAATAAATTGCCATTCCTCGACACTTTAATATTAAAACAAAACAACACATTAAAAACTACAGTTTACAGAAAACCGACAAACACAGATAGATATCTCAATTTCTTTTCCAATCACTCAAAATCGGTCAAAACAGGAGTAATTAAAAGTTTATATGACAGAGCAAAACTTGTTTGTACCAACAGTGATACACTACAAAAAGAAACAAATCACATAAAAGACATTTTAATAAAAAACAAGTACCCAAAAAATTTTATAGACAAATCGTTTAAAACTTTTGATACCAGACAAAACAGACAATTTATTAATAACAATAATAATAACTTTCAAACAATTAACCTCACAATTCGTTATATCCGCGCTATTTCTGACACAATTAAAAGAGTAGGAAATAAATACAACATAAGAACCACATTTAAAACAAAAAATACTCTTAGATCTTTATTAACAAAAACTAAACCAAACAACACACAACAACATACCAAAAAAGTGGTTTATAAAATTTCCTGCGAATGTGGCAAATTCTATATAGGTGAGACATCTAGACGGTTAGATAGAATAAAAGAGCATAAAAACCTTAGAAAGGGCAATTTTAATAAATCTAGAATTTGTCAACACGTATGAGAATCGGGTCATAAAATCAACTGGAATAATTCCAAAACGGTATTAAAAGAATCAGTAACAAAATACAGAAGATTAACAGAAACCGCTATAATTAATTTAAATAAAAATAAATGTATTGCTAGGCCTTCGGTAGATTTAAATTCAATATGGTTCCCGATTCTAAAGAATACAATTAAAAACATTTGTGAATTTCAATAAACAATTACAATCGCACGGTAAACCTCTCGTATATATATTTTTTGGTAGTATGTCACTGTCATTAAAAACTAATTGTCAATGTAAGTATCACTGACATACACAAAAAATATATTTACTTTCTATCTTTTCATAATTTATAGAAATTAATATACTTTATTTTTAGGTTCGTTTTGAAAACGGGAGGAGAATACTTCCCGAAACGTTAACGTTAAAAGTTATATATTCTTTCAGCATATTTTTATATTTTTAAAATTTTGTTGGTTAGGCAAATTTATTACAAAAAAGAATCACTGAGAAATTTGTCTCCGTTTGGTTTTTTGTTTTTATCCAGTGATTCTTTATTCACATAAGAACAGATATTTTGATATTTTTGAGTTTTAGATCGTTGCGAAAAACCCAAATAAAGAAAAATATTCCATTTTTAGTAGATCTTCTGCCTGTAGGGCTTTTTTTACACCCCCGCAACCCCCTCCACAGTTGACTTTCGCAAAATCAGTTCTTAGCTGATCGCTACGTAGCAAAAGGAACATGCCTGCCAAATTTCAAGTCTATAGGTCTTAGAGTCCCGTAGTTTCGTGATTAGTATCTCGTATTCGCCAGATTTGACTAACATCAATTACTTTATATAATTAAAAACTAACAGGCCAGTGTTGATATACTCATCAGAAACCTGCACATTGACGAAGTGAGGCTCTCTTAGGGTACTTCAAGAGGAAGATACTGAGGCAGGTATATAAGGGCGTTTTAGAGAACAGAGTTTGAGGCAGGCGCTACAAGTTTGAGTTATATAATTTATATAATAAGCCTGATACAGTTTGAGATCGATAAAGTTCGATTAAACCCTTTATTAAAGATCGATAAAATTCGATCGAGTTTGAGATTCTGCGCCCCGCGAATTGCGAATGGAAACGCCCACCCAAGACCGAAAACACGATGGACGGAAGACATTATCAAGTATATTGGACGCGAATGGCAGAGGAAAGATCATCTGAAGAGAAAGAATCTATATATAGATTTAAAAAGTCACCATTTTAATTGTTTTGATCGCTGTAGTATATCGCAACAATAACCGAAATGCCGATATATTTCCTTATATGTAAAACACCAAAGTAACAATTAAAGTGTATTGTTCCACTTTAATTATACCGATCAATTCGTTGGGCAACTCTGAAGGTCGAATCAATAAGAAAATAATCATCATTCACGACAGGATTTTAAAAAAATTCTCGATACTGTTAACAAGAGGTTGGACTAAATCTTAATTTTTATATATACGCCAACAGATCACGAACTGCTGTCCTTAATAAAGAAGGAAGCAGTTAGATGACTTTCATTACGTTACAAATACGAGGGTTGTTAAGAAAGTTCGTGATCTAACACGGATAAAGAGCGGATAAAGAGCGGATAAAGAACACGGATAAAGAGCAAATATAACTAAATGACCATGAGATTTGTCATCTTATTGGTTTTTTATGTGGTTTAGTGTCGACAGAGAATTATATTCCACTTTAAAATGATTTTTACCCTTCGTTCTCGAGGATAATCAAATAAGGTGTTGCACTTAAACGTGAAGTATATTGGCGGTTTATAACAGTAGATGAAACATGTATTTACTATTACAAACCAGAGATGAAGCAGCAGTTCAACCAATGGGTATGATTAAGCGAAAGTGCACCAAAGAAAACGAAACGGTAATGGCAAAAGCTCTGCCATTACCACGGAGTATTACGCTTCCTTATTAGACCAATCGATGTTCTACATCTAGACAGAACTGAAGTTATATTTTATTGCGATAATTCATTTCGGGTTAGTGCTACAAAGCTCCATGATCTACGTTTCGTAGAGTTTCCACAGCGATTAGTTTATCTTCCCAAACCTGACGAAATGGTTTGTTGGAGGAAGATCTGACACAACCGTTTATATTGCAGAGTTGGAGAAATGGCGTTGTACTGATGGTATTAAAAAGTTGAAACACCTTCCGTCTAAATGCAGTGATCGACAATAGCACTATGTTAAAAAACAAACACTCTTAAACATCTTGTGTTTTTTGTGAGGCTGGGAACTTTTGGAATGACCCTAGTATATTGATGGGACATGATTTTTCGAAATGGAAGGAGAAAGTGTCATGGTAGGAGCGAGTTAACTGTCAAAAATGTAGAGTATTAAAACAACAAAAGTTATCTTTTAATGCTGTGAGTGAAGCCATCAGTGTTTTTCTATACTGGACTGGCCTGTTATCTCTCCAGATTTGTATATTACTAAAAATGTCTAGGGGATGCTTTCAAGGCGAGTATACCAGATGTGGCGGTTAATAATTGCAAAGTTTTGCTTTCTCGGTACGACAGAAATACTTTTTTGCATCGGATCGTGACTGGAGACGAAAAATGGATTTATTTCGAGAACCCAATACGCAGAAAATGGTGGGTTGACCTAGAGCAACCATCAACATCAACCGCAAGACCGAATCGCTTTGGAAAGAAGACAATATTTCTGCACTTGGTTGGGAACTCTTGCTCCACCCGCCGTACTCACCAGACTTGGCTCCTTGCGAGTACCACTTGTTTTCACCGACGTTTTACGCACTTTCCGTGAAACACTTCGACAATTACGGAGATGTCGAAAAAATGGCTTGATAACTGGACCACCTCAAAAATTGTAGGGTTTTTCTGGAAGGGCAATCACAAATTACAGAGAGAAGGGAAAAATGTGCAGCTATCGCTGGCACATACTTTGAATAAACCATGTTTTACCTTTCTCCCAAATTGAACGTTTTTTAAAGCAAAAAAAAGGATTATTAACCGTCACAACTTTTCTAAGTCGAACCATTTACGGCTTACGTTTATTGTTATGACCGTTTCTGCAGTATATAGACATTCTGGCTTAATAACTGTGTTGTAATGTCTCAGTTTTATGTTTTTAGATAGACATTTTTTGTTGTAAATATTTTGTGTAAGTCTCAATGCCGTTTCCATTTTTTGACATCTACCCTTATTGGCCGCTTTCTCCAACCCATTTTCCATGATTATTTCACCCAAATATTTGAATTGAGAGACTCGTCTGATGTTACCATATTTTGTTTTTAGAAATGGTGTTCTTAGTCTGTTGCAGGTCATGTATTGTGTCTTTTCAAAGGAAATTGGGAGTCCTACCTTTTCTGTTGTTTCTTTTAGGATTTCAATCTGTTTCTGTGCCGTTATATACATCTTGAGCTAAAATTTCTAGATCATCAGCAAATGCCAGACAATCAATTTTGATGTTGGTTTTCCCCAGTTTAATGGGCTGGTCAATATTCAGGGCCGACTTTTTTTCACGCCACTCCTGTATTATTTTTTCTAGAACACAGTTAAATAAGAGTGGCGAGAGTCCATCCCCTTGTCTCACTCCAGTTTTAATTTCGAAGGGCTCTGAGATGTCACCCATGAATTTAACTTTTGACCTTGTGTTAGTTAATGAATGTTTCTTTAATAATTGCCAGCGTTTTCAGATCTAGTCCTTGTTCTTTCAAGATTTGGAATAAAGATTCGCGGTCAATAGAATCATATGCTTTTTTGAAATCCACAAATGTGCAGACGAGATTTTTATTGTACAGTTTTTAATGTCTTAGGATCAACTTTAGATTCAAGATCTGTTCAGGGCAGGATCTGCCGGGTCGAAAACCTGCTTGATATTCACCAATGTTAGGTTCTAACTGTCCCTGTGCTCTGTCTAGTAGACATTGAGATAGAATCTTGTAACAGACTGGGAGAAGAGATATCCCTCTATAGTTGTTTACATCCGTTCTATCTCCTTTCTTATGTAGTGGATGGATTAGAGCGTCTTTCCAATCTTCCGGAATCCGTTCGGTTCGCCAAACTTCTTGTAGAAGTTTGGTTATTTCCTTGATTGTACCTGGACCAGTGGATTTCAAAAGTTCAGCAGTGATTCCATCTTCACCAAAAGCTTTGTTATTTTTAAGCCGCTTGATTAGCCTAATTATTTCATCTTTATTCGGTGGTAATGAATCTGGGTTTGTTTGTTTAGGGTTGAGTATTTGTGTGCGAGTTTGTGTCAGACCGTTTACATTGCCGCGTAGGCATACAAACGCATACAACCCGCACAACGCAAAATTTGTATTGATGTGGACCCAACTTTAGATGCTAAATTGTAAACGGCAGGCAAAAACTGCCCTATTCAATTATATGATCTTATCTATTACCAGGGTGTTTTGAAAATTTAGAATATGATTTTTAAGGAAATTTTTATTCCTAATATTTCTAGTAAGTCTAATTTTTTACTTTTCTGAATATAATAATTTAACATTGTTTATATCTATAAAATTACGGTTTTTAATATTAAGTGTAGACATTCCAGTGCTTATTATATTATTTAACATATATTTTTTATGTTATTATATATCATTCGAAAAAATTCTACAAGAAGACATTATCAAGATAATCAATTTATTGACAAACACGGAGAAAGTTTCGGGCTAAGTACAAGTGATAGTGCAAGTGTATTTGTGTGTATGGTGCAAGTATAATTATTGGCACTAATTAGAAAGACACTTCCGAAAAATGACTCATATTGAGGCCTCTAAAGGGATTTTCCCTCTTAAGCTCGGTAGGATGAGGTTTACCGAGACAATACTGCTTCATTGCGTAGATCCAGTGAAACGGATCATCATTTAATTTCGTCCACAGATAATATATATATATATATATATATATATATATATATATATATATATATATATATATATATATATATATATATATACATATATATATATATATATATATATATATATATATATATATATATATATATATATATATATATATACCAGGTTAATGCAGGTAATAGTGAAATATTAACTGATTTTTTCAGAAAAATCGAAATATGTCTTGACATCATGAGATATCAATTTCGGGTTTTCACTGAATGATTTCTCTTTAAATTACCCTTCTAGCCATGTAATAAAAGCTGTACCATTCCATTTGAAAAAACTGAACAAAACTTTAAAAAAACTAATGTTGAATGTAACACCACCAATGTTTCATTTATAAACTAAATAATTTATCTCCCAGATTATCTGATTGTCCCAGCAATTGCCTTTTAAATGAATCCAAATTGAGGAAAATCGGTTAAGGCAAACGGACATTAGATGACTTTTTATCTCAATAGGTAAAACTCACCCCCCCCCCCCCCCCTCTATTCGTGAAATTACGACAAAATGTCATAAAACAAAGTTGTAGGAGACAGTTTGCTAATTATAATTGAGGATTTTTCTTACTCGGTTAACACTTGAAAATACACAAAAAAAATTATTTTTAAAAATGTTTAGCTCGTCACGTCCTCTTGCGGTCGTTTTAGAAGCTTAAAAATATTTTTGGTACATTTCTCATGATCATTTTTAGTACAATTTTTTTTCCCCCAAAGCTGTGGGATAAATAGTTTTCAAGATACGGCCGCGATCCATCCTTAATGGGACACCTGGTATATATATATATATATATATATATATATATATATATATATATATATATATATATATATATATATATATATATCTTATTCGTCAATTTTTCTCTAAAAATCAGTCAAAGCAACATTCCACATGCCCCATATTCACTAGATATGGCACCGTGTGAATTTCGTATACCCTCGATTGAAAAGACCATTTTCTAGTTACCGTTTTGAGCTTCTAGAAGCCATTCAAGTGAGTCTCTTTGGTCCCTTTCATAAATACCAGAAGTATAAAAACTAACTAGTATTAGAAAACTAAAAACGTTCGAATAAGTGTATTGTGGTAAGAGGTAATTATTTTGAAGACAAATTTGGGGAATAAATACTTTGTATTTTATTTAAAAAGTTTCTTCCTTCCTTATCACAGTATGAAGGGGTTTCTTCCTGATCACAGTATGAAAAGGCTTCTGTGGAAAGGCTTCTTTATGAACACAAACACAAAATTTTATTTAAAAATGCCAACCTCGCAGTAGGTAAGATAATTATTGCCCCCCTTGTATCTTATTGTAAATTATAGTGAAAAGGAAGTAAAATATTGCACCAAGGAATTTTTGCAGAGATAGCAGCAATATTATATAAATAATCTGATATGTTATATAAATAATTTGCCTTATAAGCATCCTCGATCCGTTCAGTATTTAAAACATGCAACGCAAATTAATCATTTTTAGAACTGTTCACAATA
The DNA here is from genome assembly GCA_031761425.1 of Cosmopolites sordidus. Lineage (NCBI taxonomy): Eukaryota > Metazoa > Arthropoda > Insecta > Coleoptera > Curculionidae > Cosmopolites > Cosmopolites sordidus. The sequence continues at coordinate 927,768 of JARFXV010001052.1, read as the reverse complement.
GATTTATTGTTGTTATCTTTATAACGATGATTAGAGAAATCCAAATTATCCAATATAAAATACATTTTATATAATAGTACAAAATAATAATCGTTATATGCTGATGAGTAATTACTGCGATTTTACAGCATTATACAGGATGGTCCAATAAATTTTGCAGTTAATAAAATCTTCACTAGAGTAAATCCAGAGTAGGAGGATACACGAGCAACCGCCAACTTTAAGATCACATTACGGAATCACTGCACGCCTTCTGTATAAAATAATTTGACGGAAATAATGATTAGTACGTTACTATGCAACGTGTCCATCACACCTGGTGAACTGTCCGTAAAGGAGCAGAAGACAACAAGAAGGAAAAATCCTTCTTTTCAACGTATCAGCGACCGATAACCTGGAAAATCAGTTGGAGGTGCGATGTCCTTCGAAAACATTTGATACACTGCCTTTTCGCCTTTCAACTGACAAAGTTGTACTACGGAAGCTGATGACATGATTTGTGCGGCTTTGGGAGGTCACATTATTTTGTAGAGTACAGTAAACCCTCGTCAAACGCGGAGGTTCCGTTCCGGATACAGGGCCACCGTTGGCGACAGATTTTCTGGGATTACACTTGAAAACAGAAAAATGTAAAATATGTACATACATATGTGCATATGTATATGTAATAATGTGTGAATAATTAAGACGGAGCACGGGGGAACTTCCTCAGCTTTTTAATACTTTTTTCCACGGGCCCAGTTCACAGTTTTTCGATCATACCTGGTACTTACCCGAAGTTAGACGGGTCACAAACGGTTTCGCACAGTCTGACTGCTGCGACCGTTTACCGCAGGATGGCGTGGCTTTAGTCGTTCGTTCATCTGCTCTTCAGGTGTCCAGCTTGAGCCCAACTGATGACAGCTTAAGGCCAGAAACCGGTCTTGGGAGACGCTTGCTGGGGCTTTGGATGGCGGATGAAGGAATGGTAAAGCACGACGTGGAGGTAAACGGGTAAACTTCCTTAGGTTTTTAATATATATATATATATATATAATATATATATATATATATATATATATATATATATATATATATATATATATATATGCGTGTATGTATGAATAGTGCAGTATGAATGTACTGCAGGTACATATTAATTTTGTTAAAAAGGTAAAACTTATTTTCGAATTTAATGCAAAATTGTTGGCTGTTTCATTTTTCTTTTGTGAACTCCTTTTGGATCTCCCTATAAGGTTGTAGTAGCTCATTCAAGCCATTTGAAAACTTTACGTTACTTTATAGTGAAGGGTCTTCATCATAGACCAAATCTTGCAACTGTTTTGCGGTTAATACAATTTTTTGTACTACTACTTTAACTACTTAACGTTAGGGATGCAGTAGCTATCTTAGTAGTCGTTGTCCTCGTCGGGATCGCATCGTCAGTATTTCCTTCGACATCCGATGTATTTTCCAGAATTTCAAGTAGTTTTGATTCTGATACTTCATTGTGGGGAGAAGATAAAACTTCTTCAACGTCACTTGGTTGCAACTTGTCCGAAACCATCGCCATGAATTTGGTGTAAGATTCTTACAATGTCTTCAATTTCTGTTGCTTTGTCAGGAACTGCTGACGTATCGGCCATAACCTCTGGACATAGCAGGAATTCAATGTTAATGAACATAACTTATCCACTGCTTCTTTGATAAATGTTATGAAATGGGCGATATTAAAAGCTTTCCAACTCCCAGTAACAGTGAGAACAGGATTTTGTTCCATGCTATTCAATACATAACTGAAAGTTCGCTTGACATAATATCTTTTAAACGCTGCTATTATACCCCGATCTAATGGTTTCATCAGTGATGTAGTGTTAGGAGGTAGGAAGCAAACTTCTATGTTAGGATCAGCAAACTGTTGGAATTCAAAATGGTCGGGAGACGTCGAAAAAGCGTTTGATGACTGGACCACCTCAAAAGATGTGCAGCTTTTCTGGGATGGCATCCACAAATTGCCAGAGACATGGGACACATGTGCAGCAAGCGATGACGCATACTTTGAATAAACCATTTTTTATCTTCCTCCCAAATTAAACGTGTTTTTTTTAAGAAAAAATTAAAACTCATTAACCGCCGCACCGGGTAAATACCTTTTTAACATACATCTGATTTTTCTAACATCACCCTTTTAGATTTTCTTTTTCTTTTGTTCTTGAAAAACTTCTTAGTGACAAAAAAAAATGTTTTTCTAAACTACAGACATATTCCAAAAATGAAAAAAATTCTAATTATACATCATTAAACCAATGTAGAGATGTTATTCACATGATTCTAATCTTAATAGATTAAACACATGGGAATGACAAGTCTTAAATAAGTGAAAAAAACTTCAAACTAACAAAAAGCATCTACTCTTTTTTTTTGTTGCTTAACATTATTTTTTCTTTTTATTATGCCAATTGAAAGTAAGTTTTAATGTTTATAACAGACTAACTATTGTTATCTTAATGACTATGGTAAACTAAATAAAAATACCTACATTTATAAATATTTAATTTGAAGGTAGATAAGTTCAATTCAAATATAATGATGAAGGATAACTGTAATTTTGCATCATCGCGAAATAAAAACAAACAAGTTTGCAATAAAAACAAATAATTTTAAAAAACTTATATTAATTATATATAACGAAATTTGACTCTGTTTTATTGCAAAAATGTTGTAACATAAACATTGACAGTTAAAAACGTGAATACGAAAATGATTACTGACCTGCGTTAAATAGAAAATAATGTGCTTTCATAGGCACAAGGGCCTTGTTCACTTGAAATCTCATTTTTAACTTGCGAAAGGTGAATAGTTAACCTAAAAAGATCGAAAATGGTAGCTGCACTGGTCGCTGACTTTTTCACGGCAGCTTAAAAAAAAACTAATCACGTTTCGTTTTCGACAGCGGTTTTGTTACATTGCTTTATAATTTTCTGTTAGATATATCAATCAGCGCGATTCTCGAACACTTAGAGGTTGTACTTTTGATCGAGCCTCGCACATTTTTGCAATTACGTCAGCTGGCACGAGAATACAGATTACTAACATGACCTCGACAGGTCGTCAATAGATGTCAGCATTAACTGTCTTAATTTAAAAAAACTATTTAAATAGTCAATCTAATAATTATTATGTAATTTTCGACAAGTAACTCTGTAGAAATAACATTTTATCCTACTGAATTGAAAATAATACAAGAAATTATTTTTTCCGATATAGTGCAATAAGAAAATGATAGACAAATTTAAACTAAAATATAGTTCATATGCAACCAAGAATACCCACAAAATTATATTTTAATCTTATAATACGGCATAATATTACATCATATTAGATTATTAATGTTTTTATTTTCTACATGTATCCATAAGCAATATTTTGTTTATACTTAAAATCTATAAAAAGGTAATATTTTTTTTTTTGGATTAGAAGATTATATGAATCAAAAAATGCAGAGACATAAGTTAAGAGTGGTGATAAATATATATAGGGAAAGTGCATATGAGTTGAGAAGATTAACATAGAACCATACAAATTGAAATCATTTGATTATATAATTTGAAAGGCCAGGCTTGAGTCAAAAGTCTTAGAAGTTATGAATGTTCTAAATACAGCGAATCTATTTCAATTTAAGTGAATGTATAATGGATCACACTTTATCAGCGTGAAATTTTATACTAAAAAAACTAACAATAGAAACATCATAATGCGTGTTATTGCAGAAATTTCCTTTACTAACAACAATGCCTAGAAATGGGTTAGATAACCCATAATACACTGCTGTAGTGATAGGTTGATATAAAATTATAGGGGATTTACCGAAAGATACAATAGATTTCAGGCGAATTTTTAATATTAAGGTCATTAAAATGGTCTACACGTTGTAATAACTGAACTGGTAACTAGTTTGTCTACCGATGGATTTGTTACTGAGAATTTAACATTTACCAAATATGTCATATGTCAATATGACATATGACATTACATATTGTAACGTACATATTGTAACATTGACATATTGAAAAGAGTCCGCCATTACTTTTTCGTAAATTTTACGTTATTTCCTAACATTCTATACTGAAATTATCACTAGGTCCAGTATGTACTGTACGAGAGAATCAGCGAAGAACTCTCAATTAATCTCCTTGAATTGACTTGGACATTCTGAGAAACCAGGGACAATCTGGTTGTCCCCAGTAAATTAATAAAGATTAAGAGCTAAGAGACAACATGAAGCATTTATAGAGAAATTTCTTTGTTGTTAGTTGTACGTACTAAAGAGAGATTACTAGAAAAGAGACTGCGCCGAAGTTTCAGAGTTAGCCATTAAGAAAAAGCCTTCGAGGTTCTTCCACGAAAATGGACATGGAAAAACCTTGAGAAGCATATATTCGGAAAAACTAAATGAGGTTAGAATATTTAATGAAGAAGAGAGGGAGATGTAGTTCAATATTGTTTATCATCATCGCAGATGATATTTCAAGAGGAACAAACTAAATGGTGAAAGATTAAAAGTATTAGCGAAATAACAGAGAGATTGAAAGATTGGAAATTGGTTTGAGCACCTTGAACGCATTGAATAAAATAATTTAAACAGGAAGATCTGGATAGGGGGTGGGAAAGGAAAAGAAAGCAGAGAAAGGAAAAGAAACAGAGGGAGAATTAAAATAATATCGAGTCAGGAGACATGAAATCCACTGAGAGAAAAAGGAATTACATGGAATGTAACTGAGAGACGGATGGTAAATAAGAAAAGTTTCTGTTAGAATATTTATTGGATTGCCTAAATTACGGTCACCCTTCCATATATCGATCGCAGTTGGAGTCGCTTAACTTTACTTATCGATAACTGATGTTCGACGCGATGCAGCTCGCCCTTAGAGCCAAAAATATACTGAGTGTTTATATTTCAGGTCAGTCAGTATATTTCTTGTATTGTTTTTTTCTTAATATAAAATATCAATTTAATTGATATTTTATATTAATGAAAGGTTAGGTTAGTTAGATTAGGCCTTTAAATATATATGTTTACATTCTTTTTCTTTTAAATTATTTTTCAAAAAAACAAATTATAATCCGTATTGATGGTGATTATATGATGATATCATTGTTGATGTGATTATGATTAAAAAATGTCAAAACCTCTTATTGCATAGCGTTCAAAACTAACCGCAACAAAACCAATAGTGACGGGTCTTTTTCTTGTTAATAACACATGGAGAGCCTCTATTTTAAGATGGGTGCAAGATTATTCTCAGATGGGGCTCTTCTTTTTTGTGCAGGGCTGGACTTCGTTTTCATTTCGAATCGTTAATTTTATCTTGATCATTATTTAATAAGAAAACATATCTTAGAAATAATTAACGAATTATTTAAATTCTACTCAACTTAAACGGTTTCAATAACAAGATTGTTTCTGAATAGATCTGCCTAACGAGATTATGTATCAAACAAAATTGTTTTCAGCTTAATAATACGTTTTACGAACAAGAAGGAACGACAATGGACAATCCTCTGTTACCGTTCGTACACAAATTATTCATGGAGACATAGAAAATTTTCTTGAGAACCTAAATAATAAATCCAAAATCACATTCTCGTATGAAGTCGAAAATAATGAGAGATTTTAATTTTTCTATCCTTTATTGAAAGGTACAACGGTTTTTATACTAATATACGAAGTTTCAACCCTAATATAGAAACAAATATTTTTGTAATTGTTATTCTTATACACTTTTCCTAGCGATGTTCCTATCTATTTAATCCATCCAAATAGTAATTGACATCTTGTTTTGCAAAATAGTCTTTGCGACTATTTTATTATTCGATGAAAATCTCTGTCCTCCGGGCGAAACCTTTAGCCTAGGAAAGAGATAAAAAGATCACTGGGAGTCAGATCTGGCGAATATGATGGGTGGTCAATCAATTCGAATCTTAATTCGTGAAATTTTGCCATGACGACAAAAAACAGTCGCCATCACTTTTCTGGCAGACGCAACAGTGTTCGCCTTTTTTGGAATCGATTCACCCTTCGTAATTCACTGTTTCAACTGTGCCTTGGTGTCAGAAGTGTGGTGGTGTATCCAATTTTCATCTACAGTTACGACTTATTTCGCCTAAACTGCTTTAACAGAGTTTCGGAAATGTTTATTCAAATGCGTTTTTGCTCCTGAGTGAGCAATCGCGGCAGTAAACGCGCGATTGACTTTTTTATGCCCAAATATTCAGCCAATAAGTGTTAAATATGTTCTTTCGAGATGTACCAACCTCTGCTATCTCTCTAACCTTAACTCGACGGCTGTCTAGCACCATTTGGTAAACTTTTTCAATGTTATCGGTAGTGGTTGCAGTTTTTGGCCGCCCCGAACGTTCATCGTCATCTAAGCTGGTACGACCACGTTAAAATTCAGATGCCCAAAATGTCACAGTGGCAAATGATGGCGCAGAGTTGCCGTAAACAGCATCCATACAGTTAACGTGATCTTCAAACTCAGAACAGAATTGAATGAAATTTGCATAGAGTGGAATAGATTGAAATAGAATGCAGAATGGATTGGGGGGTGAGAAATGTCACAGTAACATTTTGCTTCGAATGTTATTCGATGTACTTGCACTTATATAGTTTTCTTTATGTCAAAACAATGTAAAACTTCATTATCTGTTCCTCGTTCAATTTAATATCGATTTTTTTTTAATACGATTTTTTACAAATAAAAATATGTCAGCTATCTGAAGAATGTGTAAATATGAGAAGCATTAAAAATTAATCATAAGCTGTACACATCTCAGTTGGGGGGCTTAAAACTGACAGTTTTATACTCTAATAAAATAAAAAATACGGTGACATTTGTTTTATAATTGACGCGCTTTATGCATCATTACATAGGAAAAGAACTTGAACCAAGACAAATATTCTGGATAATTCAATCTTGAATCAAAAAAAAATCTTTAGTCCACTACTGCATGTCTAGTAGTGGACATACAGTGGACATGCAGAGAAATAGAACCGTTACAATAAAAGATACTGTTTGGCAGTTGTAATAGTTTGGCAAGTTGTAATAGCATACGTAATTAGTACAATAACTGTAGAATATAAATATATAACAAAAAAGGGGAAACATAACATCAAACTTAGTTTAAAAAAATACTGTAAATATAATATTTAACAAAAATGTAGAAAAAAGAACATGAAAATGAGGTCATAAAAATACAACCAACCAAGAAACAAGCACAATTCATACTAAAGTATTTCCCAATAGGGGCGATATGATTTTGACAGCCAACAGCGGCCATATTTGATATCCATTCTTGACATTTGATGTCAATTATTTTCAGTTAGGTTTACCATTTCACCATGAACAAGTTTTTGTTACCACAACCTTTGGAAATTGTCCAACATTTTATCAAAATTCGAAAAGTTTTGTTGCTACTCAAAGACCATTTTGTTCAAAACACGGTCTTTATTCTGCTTGTTATCAAGCCATCCGCCGAATAATTGATGTATGAAGGTGAGTTTAGTTTTCGAACGACCTCCTAGTGGCCGTAGTGAAGAAAATATCGCAGCTGTTCGTGAAAGTGTTGCCGAGAACGATAATGTGTCTGTTCAGCGTTGTTCTCAAGAGTTGGGCTTATCCAGGATCACCACCTGGCGTGTTTTGCGTTTGGATCTCGGTTTACACCCATATAAAATTGTATTGGCACAAGAACTTAATCCTAACGCTCTTATTCGGAAACCCTTTATTTAACAATTAACAAACTACTAAGTAATACATGAACATTTTATGAACATTTAATACTTAGTTTTATGTCTTTTTGTTTTAACAAGTTCGTGCATCTTTTGGGTATATTTTTTATTTTATCAGTCGTTTACAACTAAACACCAAAACACTTTTTAACTGCTCGACGCACGTTTCACCAACCTGTTAGCATCATCAGGAGATGATTTGATCTAATTTTAAAACTAAGGATATTAAATCATCTCCTGATGATGCTAACATGGTTAGCGAAACGTGCGTCGAGCAGTTACAAAAAAAGTGTTTTGGTGTTTAGTGGTAAATCTCTTCAAGTTTAGTGTTTCACGCCAAAGGTTCCAATAGAAGAATTGAGTCGTTTACCAGTCTTTATTTAACAAGTCGTTTGCAAGGCACATTTCTAATGGTATAGCTTACCATTCTTTTTTAATTATCTTCCAAAGTTCAAGCTTGTTTATTGTTTTATATTTATCCACGCCATTTTTGAAATAAGTCCACAAGCTCTCAGTGGGATTGAGGTCCGGCGATCGAGACGGCCATGAGAATGGCTTTCCCTCATCAATGGTGTGGGTAAACATAAAATGAGAAACAATAATAAGAAATAAGAAATAAGTTTAGAGGTAATTAAAAAAGAATCATGTCTTATTCTAACGATTCTATTGCTCTGGCTACAACTTTATATTTTATTGTACACTTAAATCAAAAATTATATTTTTACTTGAAGATCTGTTTCATTCTCAATATGAGTTATATGGTTTTCAAACAAGATCTATAATTATTTTATTTCAAGATTGAATGTTTTAATTAGGAGATAGCAAAATATTTCGAAACAAGTTTTTTCTTAACTGTAAATAAATTAATTACTTTAACCAATAAGAAACTATTCAAATGTAATAAAACCAAATGTTGTATTAAGTTTCTTGAAGTTAATACAACATTTATTATTATATTATTATATTATATAATATTAATTCTTGAAGAAAACTTGTTTTTTCGCAAGGTTTTTTCTTGAACCATTAACCAAAGCGATTATATGATTGATTGTTTAATAAAAAAATTTGGAAAAAGATATTTTTCTTGGTTCAAGTTAACTTTTTTTACTGTATAGCCGCAATAATTATCTGTTAATTTTGCCCTAAAAATCAAACAAACACCGTTCTACCAGCACCCTATTCATCAGATATGGTATAATCCGGTTCAAGATATTTCGTTGCCTTTCGGCAAAATGTTAATTGACCCAGTCAATTTCTATAAAAATATTCCTAGTTTATTCAAAGATGCCAGAATCAAAGTGGTTTAACTTTTGGATAATTTTGGAAAAAATAAAATATTGTCAAATTATTATTATGTATGACTAAAACATTGTTTATGGGTTTGAGTATTTTGAATTTATTACAATAAAAATAAATAAATAAATTTATCTATTAGCACAATAAAAATTATAACTTAAATTTAATTATTCTAATCTGTATTTTTTTATAGAGTTTAAGTAGTCAAACCGCCATCGTCGCAATCGTTGTGATTCCATTAATATTTGTCTTTTATTAATGGTCCGATATGCAAAACCCATTAGAGATAATATTCTCCGGAGGTTAGTTCTACTGCTGCTAGTTTTAGGCTTCGAATTAAGTCTTTGTCGTTTTTGTCAACACATTTGAATCACTACGAACTTTTTTGGCTGTTGACAACGGCGTTTTCGTTAATGAAAACGCTTCTGCTGCAGCTGCATTTACATAAAGCCCCCTATTCAATAAAGAAACATATACACATTTTTAACAATTTTCTTATCATCGGACGATAAATGTTTTCTTTTAAAATTACCACTACTACTAACGCCACGTTTTTAGCACATTTGGAATAATAAAAATACGATCGAAATTATAGAACTGCACTGTTTTAGAAAAGAATGCAAACTAAACTAAAATATTTCGAAACTACTAAACCAGATATAAAATTAATTTTATCTTTTTACCTGTTATTTTATTAAGCACGCCCTGTTTACGTTTTGTGCAACTTTGCCGGGTTCCGTTACGACAAGGGTTGTTAACAGTTTATTGAAGCCATTCGGTCAACGATATATCTTGAACAGCACTATACCGTGTGCCTTTTTTACGTTCCCTTGAATCAAGAAATCAATACGGATACGGCTTTGAGTATATAGCAGCAATTCAAGAAAGTTCGAGTTCGAAAGTTCACTGTGTTGAAGTGAGAGGGAATTACTTTGAAAGAGACCAAAATACATTTGGATGAATAAATGAAATTTAATATTAAAAAAATGAAATAATAACATTTCATTCTAATAAAAGCAAAAGCATAACAGTTTCACTGATTCACTATTACAAACCGCAAAGTTCCGAATAAAATTGCTCAAGCTATAAGCTCTAATACGGTTCTGATCGTCCGAAACCCAAACAATTCGCAACCAAAAGAGTCCCGAACTGCCTAAAAACCCGAACCCAAAGCTCTCAGACGTTATCCCGACCGCTAAAGTTCAGTCGTATCACGGCTTTGCGGCAGTACGGATCGGCACCATGGGGCTCCTAACGCCTCATCCGCTACGATTTGATCGAGCTTTCACAGCTCCCTCGTGTTTTGTGATGGCGTTTTTGGTGATCGGAGTTTTCGGCGAAACTTTAACACCACCTTATTTCAATTTGGCAGAAGGAAAGAACATTACCGCAACGGCGACCTGCGGTGTGGATACGGAAGGGCCTGAGCTTTACTGCAAATTGATCGGTAGCAACTCTGATAATGAGCCAAACGTTAATGTCATTCAAGGACAGGTAAGAACACGTTAACATAAATTCTCCTATTGGAAGTTTCGGTGTGAAACCCCAAACCCGAAGATATTTACCACTAAACACCAAATCACTGTAAAACTTCTCGACGTGCGTTTCGCTAACTATGTTAGCATCATTAGAAAATGATTTAAACTAATTCTAAAACTGAAATGTTTATATGACAACAGTAAAGTAACCAAGCGTTACTTTATACAAAAAGTTGTCTGAATGGAATAGGTCGGGGATGGCGAACCTTTATCCATATACGTGCCATTTTTGATTGAAGATAGATTTAGATAAGAACAATCTTGACTTAGTGATTAATAGGAAAAAAAAAACTAAATACTATCAACTTAAACTCTTTATTTGCAATTAGAAATATACATTTTGTACAACACTAATAACATTGACAGTTTTACGTTTATTTGAATGAAAGAAAAAATTAGTGCGACTTCTGTTGTTGCAAATTAGATGCCAAATAACTTTTATTAGGTCCACATTTTGTTACTTTTAGCAGAACGCGAGCTGAACTGGAATTATCTGGCAAAAGGTTTCTAAGCGAGTCTTTAATGTTATTTTTTGACTCAGGAATAGGTAGATTAAAATATTGTTAAGATAGCAAAGGACATCTTCTTCAGACAGCTAAATGAATTGAAATTGAATTCCACGCTTCCATAAATTTAATATTGTCATTTTTACTGATAATCTTTCTATTTCATTTAATTCTGACTCTTTCGTTGTTTCGATAAAATTTTGAATCCATATTGAACTAGGCCAGAAATCAACCAGCTGCATTTCATTGTCTTCAGTTTCCAACCAATCAAATGTGGGCAAGTTCAGTTTATCTTGTGAAGTCATATCAGCCTATATAATAAACTTGAGTGCTTCTGATCATTATTTGAACTGAGAAAATCTCGATGAAAATTCTTTGATTGAAGAATTAATTATCGAATTAAACTGTTCAGCGACTTTTGCTCGGTTTGGTTTTTCGCGTAAATCCAAATCTCTGGAGATTTTTTTCATTATCTAGTTCTCCTTTATATCAAGGGATAATTGAAATTATTTGTACCTTTGGACTAGACAATTTAGGAATTACCACAAGACCGTAGAGGGGGTATTTCCACAGTATTTTACGAACCTTTAAAAGCAGTTTTATTGTTTTCTATAGTTTAGTTTGTTTCTGCTTCATTTACAGTAAAGTCAAGTGTTTAATCCATTTTTCTGTAAAATGGCAAGTTCTAATTCTGAATTTTGTTATATATTCGGACGAGTTATTTTAAAACCAAAAGCTAGATCTATATCCGAGTAAGTCAAAAAAGCTTATCTTTTATATTCTAAGTGCCAAGTTGGGCTTCTCATGTTTGCTGTGTAAGTTGTCACGTAAATTTAGTTCAGCGAATGTACAGCAAGAAACATTCTATGCCGTTTGCTGTTCCTATGGTGTGGAGAGAACCTACTGACTATGTAAGTGATTGCTACTTTTGTATCACTAAAACAGAAGGGATTTCAAAAAAGCAAAGGAACAAAATTGAGTATCCAAATTAGCCATTTGCATTTAGACCTGTTCCTGATAGTCAGGAACTACCGTTACCAATTGCGCCTTTAAACCTGGACAACATGTTTTCTGGTGACAAAAGAACATTACAGTAAGAAACATTGGTACTGACTGGTAAGACTGGTACTAAAATATGCCCTCTGTTAACCCAAAAAAGGGCTTTTTGCGCCTCTTCATATTAAGTTTGGATTAATGAAAAAGTTTTAAAGCCATCGACAAAGAAGGTAATGACTTCAAGTACTTAAAAGAAATATTTCCTCAATTAAGTGATGCAAAACTAAATGAGGGCATACTTATTGGGCCTCGAATAAGGAAAGGAATAAAACAATTTTTTACTTTATCTATCACTTTTATTTTTAAACGAAATTTGTGTGACTATAGTTTCGTAACTTTACATTCTTACAATTACTTTTTACAACTTTTTAATTCTAACAATTACTAATTCATCAAGTATATCCAAAAGTAAAACAAACAAATGATAAAAAGTTCTATAAAATTTCATATTTCGGTCCAATTTCAGAACAAATCGCTCGCTCTTTGAGGAAACATAATTTGCAAATAGTGTTTAAAACCACCCAGTCAACTAGTAAATTAATTTTTAATGCCAAAGATAAAACATCAACAAATACAAAATCTGAAGTTTATATGTTAAGTTGCAACGAGTGCAGTAGCTGCTATGTTGGACAAACCGGCAGAAATTTTCAGACCAGATACAAAGAACATAAATCTGCATACATATTAAAGAAACAACACTAATTTTGCGAACCATTTCATAGATACCGGACATATATTTCCCGTGATTACAAATTTGAAAATTTTACATACAGCGCCCAAAAGCAAAAAATTAAACATTTTAGAAGCTATTGAAATTTATAAATATAATAAAGACCCGTCTAGACAGCTATTAAACGATCAGACCTATCTCCGAAATTCCCCACTATTTAAAATTTTGTAAAAAATTAACCTCAATAAAAGTATAAAATTAGGTACATAGAATATATAAACAGCTGTAAAACCTTAGTTTTAAAGTAGTGTTTGAGAATGTAAAGTCGTTTTACGAAACTATAGTCATACAAATTTTGTTTAAAAATAAAAGTGATAGTTTTATTTCTTTTTTAAAAAATGGAACTATCACAAAGTAACGTACAAATCAATCAATAATTCGAATAAGTAAGCTTCTAGGTGATTTCCGTTTTCAAGAAAAATTAAATGAAAAGCAATTGGCAGCTTGGAAGTGTTTTGTAAGTGTAGTGAAAGGATTTTTGGGCAACTAGAAAGATGAAAACTATAAAACTTCATAGATTAAGTCTTGAAAGCCTATGAAATATTAGAGTGTCGAATGTCTTTAAAAATGTATTTTTTACACTTCCATTTGGATTTTTTTAAATCAAGCAAAAAAAGTAAGTGTTGTACAAGCAGAGGGGTTTCACCAGGACATCAGCATGTTGAAGCAAGATACCAGGGACGCTGGGACCCATCTATGTTAGGCCATTACTGCTGGTTTTTGAAAATAGATGATGCTACAGTATACAAGAGGAAAAAATGAAAGGTCTTGTCGCGATCTGTATGTATAACATCTCATGTAATATATTTTACATTCACATAATCCTCAGTAATGTCTTTCCATAGATTTAATACATTTTACATGTTTATATTAAATAAATATTAGACTATAAAAATATGTCGTCTCCTTTTTTCCCCACTACCGCTCCCTGTAACAAAAAACTACGTGTACAAGTAATTAGCTTATCGTTTTCGGATTTAGGACCACAAAATACTTATACACCTATTTTCATCAATGTTACCTCAAAAAAGTTTCAATTTTTTGACCTGGGTTGGTAGCTAATCCGCTGGTTGAATCGTCTGAAATCGTTTACTGTTTGTTAATGCAGATACGGTGATTAAAATTAATAAAATTTGTTAAATAATTCATTGTGTTCATATTTCTTAGCTAGTCAGCAAATTTATTGCATTTCATGCAGAAGAAGCAAAATTATTAATGTTAAGTGACATTCCCGGTTATAATTCTATTCTGTGTCAGCATAATTTTTTGTCTATTACATGAATGATTTTTTTTTGGTTAAAGTAGATATCCTGAAGGTAGAAATGTACGAAAAGCAATTTTACAATGTTCTTTTTCTTCATTAATAATTCATTTATTGCAAATTTTGTAGAGTAGTATCAAACTTTTCTGAGGATCGTTCCCACTCTTAAATACACTTAGTATAATCCGATTTGGTGAACTGTGCAAAATTAGCGATTATCTCAAATTTAACCCAGTAAATTTTCGTCCAATAATCCATTTCTTCAGATCTGGGAAGAAAAATTAATCACTAGATATCAAATTGGGTCAATACAGCTTACGTGGAAGCACACCGAAGCGTAGGTTAATAAAGTAAAAGTAAAGTAAAGTGTTTGGATTAGAGGCGCATCAGCAACTAGGCTATTTAGCGACTGGACCTACAGCTTAACGTGGGTTCCGAACCACGGTCATCAGCTTCCGACAAACCCAGGCCAGCACCCCCCTCGGGCTATAAACCCTTGGTTATGTGCCTACCCATAAGTCTATCAGGAAACCTACCGACTGGCGAGTGACCAACGTAGAACACTTCTCAGAAGGCATCCGGCCTTACCCAGCCTTTAACTGGCGTGACTGAGGGGTAATTCGTAGTCGGATTTTACACTCTTGCCTAGAAACAATCACAAACATTTAGGAAAGATAAACGGACAGAAGAAAGATAAATAACCATCCGAGCGCTGGAATCGAACCAGCTACCGCTCCAGCGCGGATTCGGCAAAGCAGACGCCCTTACCGCCGCACCAACGCGACCGGCTAGGTTAATAAGTCTTGCAACAAAAATTCGAGACACGAGTGCAGGCACTTTGTTTTTGGTCAGATACGAACCAACTTTTGGTCTGAATAGCACGTTTTGATTGATTAGTCAGAGGGAGTCAGATCTGGTGAATATGGTGGATGCTTCAACATTTTGTAGTATAACTCCTTCAATTTGGTCATTGCTAGGACACCTCTGTGAGCCGGTGCATTGAAAGCGATTTTTGCATCCAATTCATCCAAAAAGTTTGAGTAATACTGTCCTGTTATTGTTTTACCGGCTTCAAGGTAATCAATTAATAACAAAATGTCTTTTGCATTCCAAAAAAAAAAAATGATGCCACAACCTTTTTGGTCAATTTTCATCGCTTTAGCTGATTCGGAGCTGAACAACTGAGCTCAGTCCATCTGCGGTTTGTTGTCGCAGACGTTTAAAATATATTTTATTATTTCGAAAAAGATCCAAATGTTGGCAGGAAAGTTTTAATCGAAGTCGTTTTTGATCTGAATTTAATAAGTGCGGCACCCGCCTTGCACATAGCTGTCTCAAGCCCAATTCCTTATTGAAGATATGAAACATCCATTCAGTTGAGATGTCCATGACCTTAGCAATTTCACTTAAAGCCAATTGCCTGTCATCCATAATCATATCATGTATAGAGTGAATTATTTGATCAGTAATTGTACTTATTGGACGTCCAGAACGAGGATTATCATTCAGGCTAGTACGACCACGTTGAAACTCACCTGACCACTTACAAACAATTGTTTTTGAAGGGGCAGGGACATTTACCATATCACTATGGATTTCCATTGCCTTTAAACCGTTTTTACAAATAATTTACACTGCACGATTTTCAATATTTTTCATTTTAAAAATTAACACTGATACGTTTACTTTAAGCTGTTGTTTTTGTTCGAATAAATTGACAGATCGACTTGTTCGAATAAATTGACATATGTTCATCAAAATGTAGCAGATTATATAATTCTTTTACTGCTCTATAGGTGCTCTATAGGGCTCTATAGGCATAATATAAATTTTTCAGGCCATGATCGTAATTTATTTGACATAAAAAAATGTTATTTATTTGGTAATAGATAAAAACTTTTTAAATTAAATATAGAAACCGCACATTTTCACAATACCATGATCAATTTTTTACGTAAATCTTTATTGTATATGCTCCTAAATTTCTAATAAACTAATAATTAAACCATTCTTAGTGGAAACATACTCTTGTGGTTGAAATGACTAAAATCTTTACATAAGATTAAGGTAAATCGTGAAACTGTACTTGTTTTACTTAACTGTGAGGATTTTTTCACCCAGTATTCTATTAAATCCTTATCAAATCCATTGACCCCTTGTCAATGTTTACACAATTAAAATCATTGGATTACGTATCCGTTTCCTAAACAAATCGTCCATTCTTGTGGCCTGTTTTAAATATCAGCCCCATGACCCCTCTGATAAAAAGGCATTTGATAATTGTTAATGACATTTTTTTGTCGCCCTGATAACAAGAACTATTTCTTTGATCTTGTACTTGACGAGATATTTTAAACATACAATATGCAGCAGAGAAACGGAGATTAGAAGAACTCTATAGTTCATTGAAATACTTTATTAAATAAATTCATTTTATTTTTAAAGATGACGTTTGAAAGGTGATTTATGTCTTTCCATTGAAACAAGGTAATTCACATTCTATACTAGTCTAATTAAAAAGTTTGCGGAGCAGAACCCTATTTAAAATATAAAAAGTTCCGTTATTTTTCCGACATACTGTGTACATATGGACTGACAATGGACATGTAAATATATATATATATATATATATATATATATATATATATATATATATATATATATATATATATATATATATATATATATATATATATATATATATATATATTCTCTGGAGACTGAACTCTAGCTCTAAGCAAACCATCTACACAATAAATGAAAGTTTTATTCTAGATATTTTCTTTTATTACATATGAAAAATTACATCGATCAAATGACCACCGTTCTCCCGCTCGCAAAAGTGCTATTCTCACAGCATTTTCAAAGACTCTTCTCAGCATTTCAGGATATATTGTGGTTATTTCATGTCGGATGTTGTTCTTTAGGGTATCAATGATTGGGGGATTGTTGACACATACTCTGTCCGAGGCACCATCCAATTCAAACCACATATTGATCGTCCTCCAATGAACGTCTGAGAAACATTCTTCTTCATCTTCGAAAAACATTCTTCATCTTCTGGCACACAAAACCGATGCGCGAGCTGAATGTAGAACTCTGGTGAGTTCTTTTTAGGTTCTCGCTGTCCCAAAATCGACAGTTTTCTTTATTGACGAACCCACAAAGCTGGAAATGTTCTTTGTCGATCGTCATCAAAGTGGAAACAAAATTCTAATGCGAATGCGCGGGAGTATTCCAGATTAACAGGCCTATCTTCTGGATGAAAGACTTGATCTAACTGAATCTTGTAGGGAAGGAGTTTCAAACCTGTCCTTAGAATTCGCTGTAGGAAACGACCGGAGATGCAATTGAGCAGTACGTCTTCTGGTCGATGTTTCGGGTTAATCTGCAACGCTATCTCAAACTCGTTCAATGTCGTCGGTGCTCGGAAACATTGTAAAATCTTTTACCAGGTATGCAAATATGAAACTGGAATTTTTTATTGAAAACACACGTTTATTGTATGAAAATGATAAAAAAAATATTTTTTTAACTGAGGTATACTTGATGAAAATTTATTTTAAATAAATAAACAAAGATTAATATCTAATTTGGGCCACGCCAAAAAAACCGTTGCTCTTTTGAGGCAAACCAGTCATCTAGCCATTTTCGTAAGAAGTGAAGCAGTAGAAGAGATAAGATAGAAGAAATAAGCAGTAATTGGACGGAGCCAAATTCATCCATGTGGGTGAAAAACCCACATGCGAAAGTAGTTCCCAACTAAACGCCTCAATCGTTTCCTTAACTGGTTTTGCATTGTGTGATGATTACAAACTTGCATTATCATGAAGCAAAATCACTTTGCGTGGCCTTTTTTGTTGTTCTGGTCGTTTTTCACGCAAAGCGTCATTCAAATCGATCATTTGTTGTCAGTAGCGTTCAGTATTAATATTGTCAGGTTCTAGCAGTTCATAATAGATCACACCCTTCTGATCCCACCAAACACAGAGCATTGTCATCCGGCCATGGTGATTTGTTCTTGAAGTCGATGTCTATGGTTCGCCTGGAGTTATCCATGATCTTTGATGCTTAAGATTCCCAAAATATATTCACTTTTCATCTCCAGTCACAATTCGATGGAGAAATTATTTTCTTTCGCAAGTGGTTTTTCGGTTTACCTGGTGTCTTTCATTCAGTTCATGTGGAGCCTACTTTTCCATCTTTCGGATCTTTCCCATGGCTTTCTAATGTATAGAGACGACTTCTCGTGTCCCATTTGATTCGCGAGTTCGGCGTTTGAGCGCCAGCCTCATCCAACAATGTTTGTAATTCTCTGTCTTCAAACTTTTTCAATGGTCTACGTACTCACGCCAAAATCAACACTTTTGATTTTTTTAAACCACTCAAAGCATTGGTGATTTACCAAGAGCATGCTCACCGTAAACTTCGATAAGCATTCGATGCGATTCTGCAGCAGTTTTCTTCAAATAGTAACAGAAAATCAATGCTGTCTGCAAATCGTTCCAGGCACAAAATTCGACATGTTCAACGCTATTACAAACTATGCTGTTATATGTAACTATGTATTGTTGTGAGTTGAAAATCTTTGTCAGAGGCCAACAAGGAAATGACGCCAATGACACAGGCCATATGAATGCATGAATGAAGGTCATCTATGGGCAAATTCCGATTTCATATTTACAGACCTGGTATATCCACGTTGCGTTAGAATTATTGACTGATTATTTTTAAAAAAACTAGGTGAGTATTCTGGTTCGCTGATCAATTGTGTACCTGTCCATACTTGGATTATCTGATTTTTAACTACAAACCTACAACTACAAAAAAAGAGGTATCAAAAAAATTCAAAAAGAGGTATCTTATTTTGCGTCATCCTGTATTATTTGTATTCTCTTTTCATTATTATAGTACCCAAAATATCTCAAGACCAGAATAAACCTCAGACAAAAATAAGGAAAATGTACCGTTTTTCTTCCACACCATCTATAGCCGAATCAGACATAATGCATCATACTTAACCATTTTTAAAGCGATTCCGTTTGGCAGATTTTATTGTAACTCTTTGTGAAAACACTAAAATCGATGAGATTTACCACCAAACCCCAAATCACGTTATTATCTTCTCGACATGCGTTTCGTTAATAACATTAGCATCATCAGGAGAGCATCATCATTCAATTTCAAAATCATTAATCTTTTGAATCATTTTATGACATTTCAAATATGAGTGACATTTGATGACCATTATTTTTTTATTGCAGTATTGTGATTATTGCGATCCAAACATACCTGGGAAACATCATCCACCCGAGCACGCCGTAGACGGCAAGGAAACCTGGTGGCAGAGTCCACCGTTGTCCAGGGGTATGAAGTACCAGGAAGTCAATCTGACCATTGACCTCGGACAGGTAGTATTTCATTAGCTTTTACAAATAATGTTTGCAGGTGTCTTTTAGAAACTCAAAGAGTTTTAGTATAATTTAAAGTGTTTTTATTTTAATACAAACTGGATCTTTTCGTAAAAATGAACTGTCTGGTATTTTTATTTAAACTGATTAATAATGCAATAAAATTACCCTGTACAAGGGTCGTTTGAAAAGTTCTCGCACTGACAAAAAGCCCAATATTTTTAATTTTTTGAAATTTTGTTCAAAAGTTCAATAGCTGAACCAGTACTTTGGAATTTTTCGATTATTCTTTTCACAGTTGATAAATTTGGAACATTAGGGTAGATGTACCGTTTGTGGCCACTGTACGCAATTTCGTATCTTTCATCATGAATTAAATCAATTTAAATAAAATATCTTATAAGAAGATAACAATTAATCAAATCTTTAGTGTATCAGTAATGAAATTATTAAAAGCGAAAATTTTTAAAACTTACTTTCATAAGAAAAATTAATTATATTTTATCATACAACCTTTTTTTTGCCAGTAGTGGCCATAAAAGCACTATTTTTGGCCTTTGGATGTACCACTTTTGGTCATAGTAACAAAATATAATTGAATTGTTATACATATGAAAGTTTAACTTACTTTTTAGATTGTTTTCGCGGTTTTGCAGGTTTGTTAGCATTTAATTGTTTTTTAGTTTTTTCTTCCAATTTTTGTTTTTTATTTATTTATTTATTTTTTCTCAATTCCCTCTTCTCTTTATATCCATTTATATCCATTTATATCCATTTATATCCATTTATTAGCTGTTATTACTGAAGATAAATGTTCCACTTGACATTTTCGTTTTGTATTCTCTTTTTTAGGCCACATAAGAATTTCATCCATTACTTCATCTAGTGATTTTCAACGCATAATGTATGTAATAATGTTGAAATTAGAAACATTTTCTGTGCTAACATTAGCAACTATAGGTTCTACTTCAATAATAACAGGCGATTGGATAGCTGTATCATTGGAAGGAATAACTATAACAGCGTTTGGATCTTTATTATAATCTACGAGGATAGGAGATTCATTCAAAAAAGATACTCCACAATCGGAATTTTGGCCAGGAATAGGAGACTTAGAAGGTTCCAATTGTTCTTCGACTAAAAAAGGGCAAAAAATGTAATCAAATTAAAACATAATTCAAAAATTAATTAAATAATCGACGGATATATAACTGAAAAAACATCAATATTAAGAGAGATCAAATAGGGTTTTTTCAATCGTACTCAAGTTCATTAAGGTTAGGCGTAAGAAACTCAGGAAACGATAATTCAATAACATTTATAATGTTTTAAATAATTCAATCACATTTTATAAAAATGTATATTAAAAATTTAACTGGCTTTTTTTTTTGGGAACCATTGTTCAGCGTGACCAATTTAAAAGGCATGATTGCGACTATACATAGATAAAACCATACGATACTTGGACAATTTCTCGTTATAACGCCTTTTTCAGAATCCCATAAATCACAAATATAAAAACACATGTTGGAAGAGTTTCAAACAGATGTTCCACCAGTTGTTATCTCTCTTGGGTCGCCCTAATAATTTTTTATTGAACATGGCGACAAACAGTTTAGAATATCTTATTTGTATTAGAAAACACACACATTATCTGAAGTGTTATTTACCAGGGTGATTTGAAATATTTCCCTTTAAAATAATTGAAAATACATTGATTTTTTATTAATACATCCCCATCTTCTTCTACTAATAGTAAATTTTCATCTACATGTCACCTTGTCTTGAAACTGTGCCACATCATTATAAAATTCCCCAATCTCCTCATCCCTATAGCTCAGTAAGTGCACGAACTTGGACAATTTGAAGCTTAAACTTTTTATTCAGATGAATGACGCATTGGGTCACTCTGCCAGATATGCTTTAAAATTTTACGACACTGTCCATCATTTTTCGATTAATGAGGAATCCAATTCCACTACCATCGTCCATTCTCCGCACCTCCAGTGTAGAGTACGTATTCACTTGCTTCCAGTCTAATGAGTTCAACACCCTTTCTTCGTGTTTCACATATGACATCTCAACTTATGTTAGCGAGTTCGAGCATCGGTTTTTGAGGTTGGTTATCTTTTTTCATTGTCCGAATAGCGTTGCAATATCCATTTAGCGTAAGAGATTTTTAAAACTCTCTGCCTTAGGGCAGGTCTCCTCACTGCCGTAGTTAGTTGCCCTTTAGCCTCCAGAAAATGAGCGACGTATTTGACCTTGTAATACCACGTAGTAGGAACGGACCACAATATACCACGCTTATCCAGCGCAGATTTTAGATCATGTTAGTCTGAGATCTGTGCTTTAATATGCCTGCTGGAGATGACCTTTCCAGGGTCATATACTCCAGACGACATAGCTCAAAGCTTCATTGACCTGCTCAAGCTCTTTTATCACGTGAAGGTCTGATCCACAATGGGGTATTACATATTTGAAAAGATGAAAAAATATGGGGGATTTTTTTTTCAAGTTCATTTTTGATAAAATCGTAGTTTTTTGTATCTCTTGAAGTATTCGGATTTGATATTTATGGAGATATTCTCGATAATAAATAAATAAATATATATATATATATATATATATATATATATATATATATATATATATATATATATATATATATATTCTTTTTTTTACAAAAAAGTTCCATTCATTCTACGTTTGATGCTGCAAGTTCCATAGTGGGCAAACTTTTCTTTCTGTTTTTGATGATTTGCGGCATCAAACGTAGAATAAATGCAAGTTTTTTGGGAAAGAAAAAGTAGAAAAATTATAAATGACGAACCATAAAAATGTATAAAATATGAATTGTGAAATATTTTTTTAAGTTCATTCAAAAACGAATAATTAAAAAGAAGTCTTATTTTATCAATCTTTGGAAGTAATAATAACTATGAAAAAAAAAACGCCG
Source organism: Cosmopolites sordidus (assembly GCA_031761425.1). Taxonomy (NCBI): domain Eukaryota; kingdom Metazoa; phylum Arthropoda; class Insecta; order Coleoptera; family Curculionidae; genus Cosmopolites; species Cosmopolites sordidus. Next base: position 905,240 of record JARFXV010001052.1, on the reverse strand, counting down.
GTTTTTACAAAAATTCATAATTTTTTCCCGTTGAGTTAAAAAAATTAAAAAAATTACAGAAAAGTATTTGGTGGGGTACTATAATTTCAGCAAGCTTCCAACTTTCACGGTCATGGGCTTTCCTCTGCCACTCGGGTCCAATATACTTAACCATGTCATCAATCCATCGTGCTTTCCATCTTTTTCGTGGAATTTTGCGATCAAGCGGTATAACTTACTCTAACCCTCTTCGACAGTTAATCCTAATTTTATTAATCATTAATTTATTATTCATTCGGTAATCATTTCCAATATTAAAATTGTTAAGGACAGTACAATTTCAAAATATTGTTTTATCGTTGATCATGGTGTACATCATGTATATATATATATATATATATATATATATATATATATATATATATATATATATATATATATATATATATATATATATATATATATATATATGTGTGTGTGTGTGTGTGACGATGTGACGCAATATCGCCTATTCTTTTCTCGGCTGGCCTTGAAGAAGTATTCCGTGAACTGGATTGGGAACAGGATGGTGTAAAGATCAATGGTGCAACAGTAAACCATCTTACACTTGCAGATGATATCGTTGTCCTTTCACAAGACCCAGAGAAGCTACAAAGACACTTACAAGAACTGCAAAGGGCGGGTGAACCATTTGGCTTGAAAATAAACCTGAAAAAGAGTCAGATTGTGTTCAATAACTTCACTCAGGACAGAAGAATTTCAGTTGTGGGAACGGATTTGGAGATTGTGGACAGCTTTATATATCTTGGGTAGAGGATTTCAATGGAGGGGAACACCGTCCGGGAGGTGGAACGGCATGTTAAATGTGGCTGGCAGGCATTTGGCGGGCTCAACATAGTGTTTAAGAGCAAACTCCCACTTTGCCTGACAAGAAAAGTCTTCGATCAGTGCGTTCTACACGTTATGACATACGGAAGTGAAACCTGGACACTCACATGATGTATGCTTGGCATTACAAGACGAGACAGAAAGTCCTGGGCATGGATCACGGAACAAATGAAAGTCTGTGACATCATTGGAAGAATAAAGCAATTGAAATGGAGATGGGCAGGCCATATAACGAGGCAATGGGACGACAGATGGACCAAGGCAATCCTGGAGTGGATACCATTTGATAACAAATGTCCGCGAAGAAGACCGAAAGCACGATGGATTGATGACATCGTTAAGTGTATTGGACCCTGTGTGTGTGTGTGTGTGTCTATATATATATATATATATATATATATATATATATATATATATATATATATATATATATATATATATATATATATATATATATATTACTATTATTTTATTTTTTGGGACTTTCGGTCAGTGTAAATAAGTTTTAATTTTTTATTGTTTTATTTACGTTCCGGTTCTACAATGAACCATCATCAGAATACTTCTAAAATAAAAATTACTTAAAAAAAAATACAAACTTACATTTAAAAACCTACCAATATCAATTAAACAATTAATTTTTTGAATTTTTTAACAAATATGTGTCAATTTTGTATAAAATTTTTAAAAATTTTATTTAAAGTAATTTTTTTTAGAAGTATTCTGATGATGGTTCGTTGTAGAACCGAAACGTAAATAAAACAATAAAAATTTAAAACTATTTATACTGACCGAAAGTCCCAAAAAATAAAAAAATAATAATATTACTAATATATATATATATATATATATATATATATATATATATATATATATATATATATATATATATATATATATATATATATATATATATATATACTATATATATAACTCCATCCGCTCTTAAGGCCGGTCCTGGGAGACGTTTGCTGCGCTTTGGATGGCGGATGAGGGAACGACAAAGCACCAATGTAGAACGCGGGTGTATAGAGAGCACGGTTGGTAGATAATGTTTCCAAATTATTCCGGGCGTTGATCCGTTGATCCTGTGAAGAGTCACGACGTTTTACCAAAATCGCATTTGGCATTTTCAAGTGTTGTCCGCTTCGACTGAAGAGTCGATTTAGAAATATCTCATTCTATGTAAAAAAGGTTTAAAGGCAATGGAAATAGCAAAATGGTAAATGTATTAGGGGTGTCTGCTCCTTCAAAATGGTTTGTAAGTGGGCAGGTGAGTCTCAAGGGGGTCGTACAAGCCTAGACGATGATCCTCGTTCTGGACGTCTAATAAGTGCAACTACTGTTACACAATTGTTAATTCTATTCATGATATGGTTATGGGTGACGGACAATTAACTTTGAGTGAAATTGCTAAGGCCATAGACCTCTCAACTGAACGGGTATTTCATATTTTGAAAAAGGAATTGCGCATGAGAAAGATGGGCGCTCCGTGCCCCTCCGTGTTCAGCTCCGAAGCGGTCAACATCGAACATCGACGAATTGGATGTAAAAATTCGTGGAAAAGACAATGCACAGGCTCACAGAGGTGTTCTTGCAATGGCAAAATGCCTTGAAGGAATTACACTAAGAATTGTTGGAACATCCACCATATTCACCAGATCTGGCCTCCTCTGACTTTCATCTGTTTTCAAAAATCAAAAAATTCCTACGTGGCAAGAGTGTTTCATCAAATGAAAAAGTTATAGCAGCCGTAAATGAGTATTTTGAAATTGAGTAAATGAATTGATGAACCGCTGAAAAAAAAATGTATTGAGCTTAAGGGAGAATATATGAAAGAATAAAGTAATTTTTTCAACTATAAACACGTTTTATCATTTCTGCTTCGCGAACTTTTCAGTTAGCTTAGTATATGTATATATTTACATAATGCTTGATACTTTTGGCCATGAAATTACTTACAGCTGAATGATTTGAAGAAAAAGTTTAAAGACCCATTAATGAGATATCAACATATTCAGGATACACTGTGGGTAGTATGCTTCCTGGAATATCTTTTATCACTGTTGCCATTATCAGTTACCCGGAAATAACTGCTATGTAGAACAAATATGTACACATAGTTTTATACAAGTTTTTAACTAAACTTAAAATTGCCTACATACGGAAAAGTTGCTTTAACCAGCGTCTGATATAAGCGTAATTGTATACGTCGAACAGAATACTTTGTGGTAAATATATAGAGTGTAGGATAAGTATCCGACAATCTATTTTTTGTATTACTTATTTATTTATTTAAATAACAGGGTTGTGCAACAGACAGGCGACCTGTCCTATTACAGGATAACACAATTTAACAAAGCTTAACTTAACCTACAGAACATAGCAAGCGCTTATCACTTAAATCTAAAAACTAAACCATTTAATTCCTAAATAATTGCAAGACATAGTATGCAGGTCGTAATAGAAATAGTGAAGTGAACATACTTTGAGAGCACAGGAAAAAAAAGAAGAACAACACAATCATCAATCGCTAAGTATCGCGCAATATCTCCTTAACCCTTCTCTCAAAACTAAGTAAACTGTCAGAAAAAAAGATCCAATTCTGGATCAGACAAGCTCAAATTGTTATAAGTTCGGAGACATCTAATTAAAGGAGAGTTACTATAATAATTTGACATATAATGGGGAACTCTAAATATTAACCTATTGCGCAGTGAATAAGGGAAAGAATTGAGAAATATCATACTGTTACAACAAGGAGAGTGAATTAGATTGTTCATTATTTTGTAAATAAAAACAACATCGTACCGTCTTCGATCTTCCAACGACTCCATGCTATAAAATTTTAAGTTTTGGTTATACCTGAAATAATGTCTATTTTTATTAAATCTATAGTTAATGCAATTCAGCAACTTCCTTTGAATGCCGTCTATCTCCATGGAATATTTATCATACAAGGGATTCCAAACAGTACATGAATACTCGAGAATCGGTCTGACCAAACTATTGTATAGGAGGATCAGAGACACATTTGAGAAGTCCCTGGTAGTGCGCGTTAGGAAATCCAAAGACCTTTTGGCACGATTGGTTATCGAAGCTATATGGGGTTCAAAAGACAGCTTGGAGTCGAGGATCACACCCAGATCTTTGATCGTATCCACCTTTCCCAACACCGCCCCATCCACTTGCAATATTACATTGAAATTGAAAGGAGATGTACTCCTTAAATAAATAATAAATTGACATTTGCTGGTATTCAATGTTAGATTATGGTGGCGGTAGTAATTGGCCAGTCTAGAAAGGTCATTCTGAATTGAATCAGCGGCAGAAGGCCGCATCACAGTATCAAACATTTTAAGATCATCGGCGTATAAATAGTAATCGCAGTTAGAGAAGCAGCTACCGACATCATTCAAGAATATATTAAAAAGAAGCGGTCCCAAGTGAGACGCCTGAGGTACTCCTGAAGATACAGACCGATAGCCAGACTTTGATCCATTGACGGCCACATACTGCTTTCTAACAGTTATATAACTTTCAATCAATTTTAGGAGATTGCCGTGTATTCCAAAGTTCATCAATTTCGTGATAAGCGTAGGACGGACCCTATCAAAAGCCTTTGAGAAATCGGTATAGACTGCACAAGTACTTAGACGAAAAGTACGAAAGGCACCAAGCTAGTCAATACGAACCTATCCCTGCAGAAACCATTCTGAGCAGGATCAATTGATGGATTAACTTTAAACAGAAATTCTTGCAAAATGACGTATTCAAATATTTTACCGAAATGATTTAGCAGGGAGATAGGACGGTAGTTTTGAATGTTGGCTCTATCACCAGATTTATATGTTGGTATAATTTGCGCAATTTTCCAACGTAATGGGAAGATCCCCTTTGAGATAGACTGATTATATATTATATGTAGCGGTGTAGACAAAGCCGGACAAGACTTAAGAAACAGAGAAGGGAGCCCATCAGGACCTGATCCTTTTCTTTCGTCGTTATATTTATATACAATCAAAATTATGCAATTCTAGATGCTATACAGGGCGTGGCGCCATAATCCGGACAAATTAAATAATTTTTATTGTAAAAACGGAAATGTTTACAATTTTTTTGTTACTAAATTGTTTATAAGGTCATAAAGAACACATTTCCTCAATATACCCTCTCCCTGCTTGAATGACCGCCTCCATTCTCGGTCTGAAGTGCTCGCAGGCTCGTTTTAATGCGTCACGGTCCATATCGACGAATGCCGCTTCAATAGTGGCTCTCAATAATCCAACGTTTGGATGTCTGAACTTGTTGGTGACCCTTTCAACCACGTTCTCCATACATAGAAGTCCGAAAGGTTTAAATCTGAGCTGTTAGGAGGCCATAATTCTTTGGACCAAAACGTTGTTCGACAACCGGGCGGGCTGGCGATCGCACCTTGCTTGAAAACCTTGCTTGAAAACGTAGGGCTTTCCAGACGATACAGTTTCCATGCACGGCTTTATTACATTTGTCAGAACACGCAAGTAAATTTATTTTGCGACGCTTTCCCTTTTGTTAAGAAGTGCCGTAGCATCACATCATCCTGACTGAGCACAACACTTAGCACGTGAACATTCGCCGGAAATTTTGTTCTGGAACCAACGGGAACATCTTTAGGATCATTTTCAAGCCAGCGATCATTCCTTCGATTGATTTTCGTATTGACAGTAATTTTTTTTTCGTCAGAAAAAAATCTGAGGCGTTTGACAGTATTGTTTCTTAAGGAACACAAAAGTAGCTAGCAGCGTTCAACTCGCTTTGTCCAGGCAGCTTCGGAAGCATCTTTCACACTTTAATTGTGTAAGTGGAGATCCTCCTCGCCGATTCGACGCATAATTTTGTCACTCACACCGACAACCGATGACAATTCTCGGATCGACTGCTCTAGAAGCTCCTGAGTCTCATATTCTCCGATTATACTATTTCCCGACTCATTATACTTCGCAACGACATCATACACAGTGAATCTTGGATATCCGATGAACTGAATGATTCCTGTCGCAGAGCGCTCATCGCGAATACTTTCGATAATCGCTGCTCTTCGGTTATACTTGGCACTTGGTTTTAACATTACAACTATTTCATGCTTATGCCTGTTTAGTATATGCTTAAAGCTATTTGAACGCCAATCGCGGCCTCTACAAGTGGTATAGAATGGCGGGAAATTCAAATCGAATTTTGTCCGGATATTTGGCGGCGCACTCTGTTTATATGATCATAGATAAATCCGTAATGATAATGATAAAATTGGTAAATACATGAATGGAAAAAATCTAGACATACATTTTATACAGAGCCTTCATTTAACTTCGAAAACCAACATCTAATAATTAGGCCAGAAATTATCCTGAAGAATGACATCAATGAAGGAAACTAACATTTCCAATTAAATATTCAAGATTTTTTATGATAAATGTCAATGCAATATTGTAATTGCAAACTCAGATAGATTTAACACTAAACACAAAATCTTTTTTTTTTAAATTGTCGACACGTTGTCTGAAGTTGATTCAATCTAGTTCTAAAACTATGTTATAGTCTATTTATAAGAAAATATTGAATCATCTCCTGATGATGCTAGCATGGTTAGCGAAGCGCACGTCAATAAGTTAAATAAGTTGTGTTTCCTATCTTAGGCGGAAAATTTTTCAAACAACCTTCGTACAACCATGTCATATCATGTCCAAAATAGAAATTCGACCTCGCATTGTGATGAAGCGATGATCTAATTGCCGTTATTACTAAATTGTTTATACGATAAAATTATATTTATAGTCGGAGACCCGACACATTCTCACTATCAAAAATTATTTGGGTTCATCAAAGAGTAATATTACTTTTTAGGAACATATACTATGTTACAAAAAAATGCAACACACACACGTTTTTTTGTACGCAAACATCAGGAAATATTTGCCACCTTTTGGGTATATTTGAATTCATTTTTCTTATCGCATATTCGGTTTCTGAATTCAACAAGGTATATATTGTACGGTTTCATTCAACAATTGCTAAATGTCAAATTCAAGTACTGCCCTCATTAAATAAAATCGTCATCATCATCAGCCCGTGTCGAACCACTGCAGGATGAAGGCGTCTTCAGCATGCTTCCAACTTTCACGGTCCTGGGCTTTTCTCTGCCACTCGGGTCCAATATACTTAACGATGTCATCAATCCATCGTGCTTTCGGTTTTCTTCGCGGACGTTTGCGATCAAGCGGTATCCACTGCAGGATTGCCTTGGTCCATCTGCCGTCCCATCGCCTCGCTATATGGCCTGCCCATCTCCATTTCTCCTTGTATTAAAGCTGAGCCATATCATCATAAAATTCCTCAATTTCCTCATCCGTATGGCTTCTAGTTGGAGCATAAGCTTGGACGATTTGAAGCCTAAACTTTTTATTAAGCGGAATGACGCATTGGGCAAGTCGGTTAGATATACTTTCAAATTTTACTATACTGTCATTCAACTTTCGATTGATGAGGAATCCAATTCCACCACATCGTCCATTCTACGTACCCCGAGTGTAAAGTACGTGACCAGTTGAATCCAGTTGAACTAGCTCTTCAGCCTTTCTTCGTGTTTCACATAGCCCAATAATATCCCAATTTATGTCATCAACTTCGATCAATAGTTCTTGAAGTCGGGCATCTGTTTTCATTGTCCGTATATTCAGAGAAGCAATGTCAAAAGTCCAATGACAGCTTGATCTAACCCGGTGATTCTTAGCACCCTCTGCCTTGGGGCAGGTCTTCCCGCTGCCGTAGGTAGTTGCTCCTTGGCCTCCGGGGAATGAGTGCCATATTTGCGGTTGTACTTTCATATTGAAGGCATGGACCATAATCTGCCACGCTTGTCCAATGCGGGTTAGCAGATTTTGGATCATGTTAGTCTGAGACCTTTACCTTGACCTGTCCATCAGAGGTGACTCTACCAGGAGCATAGGCTCCAGGCGGCATAGCTCAAACCTTCATTGCCCTACTCAAACTCTTTACCACGTCCACAAAGGGGCATACATATATATACATATATATATATATATATATATATATATATATATATATATATATATATATATATATATATATATATATATATATACACATATATATATTATATATATATATATATATATATATATATATATATATATATATATATATATATATATATATATATATATATATATATATATATATATATATATATAGGCAGAGGCCTCAGGCTAACATGATCCAAAATTTGCATTGGACCCGCATTGCACCAGCGTGGCAGAATACGGTCCATACCTTCAACATGGTATTTCAATATGTTGAAATATGACAGTACAACTTCAAACACGGCCCTCATTCCCCGGAGACCAAGGGGCAACTACCTACGACAGTGGGAAGACCTGCCCCAAGGCAGATAGTGCTAAGAATCACCGGGTTAGATCAGACTGCCATTGGACTTTTGACATTGCAACGCTAAATTTACGGACAATGAAAACAGAGGCCCGATTACAAGAACTGTTAATCGAACTTGACAACATACATTGGGATATTATTGGGGTCTGTGAAACACGAAGAAAGGGTGAAGAGTTAATCAAACTGGAATCAACAGGACACGTACTTTACACTCGAGGTACGGAAAATGGCCGATGTGGCGGAATTGGATTCCTCATCAATCCAAAGCTGAAGGAAACTGTGGTCAAATTTGAAAATACATCCGACCGACTAGCCCAATGCGTCATTCAGCTGAATAAAAAGTTTAGGCCTCAAATCGTCCAAGCTTATGCACCAACTATAAGCCATAGCGATGAGGAAATTGATGAATTTTATGATGACGTGGCCCAGCTTTTATACAAGGAGAAATGTAGATACAAAATTCTAATGGGTGATTTTAATGCCAGAATTGACAACAAAAACTGACGAAAATGCAACTGGCCTATATGGAACTGGTGAGCGAGACAATAGAGGTGACAGATTGGTTGATTTTGCTGAAGGACAAGAACTATATATTATGAATTCATTCTATAAGAAAAATATCAGCAGAAAATGGACATGGAAAAGTCCATCTGGGCTCACAAGCGAAATTGACTACATCATGACCAACGATAAAACAATATTTACCAATTGTACTGTCCTTAACAATTTTAATGTTGGAAGTGACCACCGAATGGTAGGGGCAAGGGTTCGGATTGACTGTCGAAAAGAGCGCGAAAGAATGGTAAGATTAAAGAAGGGAAAGGTAGATTCTGGAAAACTGCTGGAGAGAGGAACCGATTTTGTGATTGTTTTGTCAAACCGGTTTGCTGCATTATCCAGAGGAGGTGGAAATATCAGTTCAAAATGAAGAAATCGCCAACAATGTACTTCAAACGGCTGCTTCAATAGCACCAGAAGAAAAATGTCTCAAACAAACAAAAATCTCCAGTGAGACCATTGATTTAATGAAGAAACGGCGGGCAATGAGAAATGCAGGTAGTTCTTTTGGCAGGGTCGAGTATACTGAGCTCTGCAAAACTATAAGAAAACGTATCAGAGAGGACACGCGCCGATTCAATATACAGCTAATGCAAAAAACCCTGGAAGAAAACAAAGGAATTAACAAGGGTAAACAGAAGCTGAGAAACAAAAGAACGCAAATATATGCTTTAAAGCGTGAGGATGGCACAGTCTGCAGGGCGCGTACCCAAATGTTAGAGATTGTCAGAAAATTTTATTCCCAGTTATATGAAGATCAGAACCAATCAAAGACAACAATACCCACGGAAGAACAAATGCCAGATATCCTAGTGGAGGAAGTAACAAATGCTATAGAATCGATGAAAAACGGCAAGGCTCCAGGAAAGGACAGTGTAACTGTCGAAATGCTAAAAGCTGGTGGTCGGACGTTACATAAAACACTGGCAAAATTATATTCAAAATGCCTCAAAGAACAAAAAGTACCTGACTTATGGAAAAATGCAGAAGTGATCCTTTTACATAAAAAAGGAGCACAGGAAGATTTAAAGAACTACCGTCCAATAAGGCTCCTATCAGTAATGTACAAAGTTTTCACTAAGATAATTTCTAACATAATATTAAACAAACTGAATGACGAACAACCAAGAGAACAAGCAGGATTCAGAAGTGGATTCAGTACAATGGATCACATCCAGGTTGAACAGCAGATCATAGAAAGGCACAACGAATACACCATGCCACTGTGCTTGGCTTTTATCGAGTACGAAAAAGCATTTCATTCCATCTCAAAGCATGCGATATTGGATGCACTGCTTAGCCAAGGTGTAGAGAGAGCCTATGTAAACCTATTAGAATCGATATATGATGGAGCTACAGTCACAATTCACCTTGATGATCTTGAAGTGGAAATTAATGTAGAACGAGGTGTACGGCAGGCATTTGGTGGGCTCAACATAACATAGTGTTTAAGAGCAGACTCCCACTTTGCCTGAAAAGAAAAGTCTTCGATAGGTGCGTTCTACCCGTTATGACATACGGAAGTGAAACCTGGACACTCACATCGCAATCAATTCAAAAACTTCGGGTGGCACAGAGGGGAATGGAAATATGTAAGCTTGGCATTACAAGAGGAGACAGAAAGTCCTGCGCGTGGATCAGGAAAGAAACAAAAGCCTGTGACATCATTGGAAGTATATTGGACCCGAGTGGCAGAGGAATGTCCAGGACCATGAAAGTTGGAAGCATGTTGAAGAGGCCTTCATCCTGCAGTGGATCGATACAGGCTGATGATGATGATGATGATCTGATGGAGGAAGGAAAAAAAATTGGCTGTGTGCTTATGACCACACGATAGAAGTGAAAACTTCTAATTTTTCAATTTTAATATATATATATATATATATATATATATATATATATATATATATATATATATATATATATATATATATATATAGTAAATAATATTTTATAAATTAACAACTCACTTAAAAAAATAAATTGAAAATTGAGCATATTGCAACCGCAAAAAAACAGATGAAATAATTTTTTGTAATTTCAAATTTTCACCCATTAAAATCTTATTTAAAAAAGTTGTTCTTTTTTGCACCCGATATATATATATATATATATATATATATATATATATACCGTGTTATGACGACTAGAATAATTACTGGAAAAAGGTTACTTGAAGAAGGCACTATACATTTCAATTATTAAATAAATGTTTGGTGTTAACAGTTTATCAAAACTCCCGGATCAGCGCAGTATCTCTTCAGAAAATAAAATGCTTAAAAGAACGAAAATATTTCAAGAATCTGATATTCTAGTCTGTTTCCTAGACAAAAATAGATCTTTATGTCTTCTCTATCCGGTCGCTTCATTATATAAAACGAAGCTAAAAATAAGGAATATTATACAGGTCGACATGATTTTTGTAATATTGACAGGAATGCCTTTTTGCGTTTCGTTTAGTTAGTTATTTAGACACCTTTTCACAGAAAAGGCCTAGCACGTCCCATTTTCAAGGACTTGCTTCTCCTTTATATCATGGGGTAATTGAAATTATTTGTACCTATCTGTACCTTAGAGGGGGTATTTTCACAGTATTCTACGAACCTTTAAGGGCAGTTTTATTGTTTTCTATAGTGTAGTTTGTTTCTGTCTCGTTTGCAATACAGTCAAGGGTGTTAGGTCGATTTTACAAAAATACAGCGTATAAGTTTTGTTATATATTACAGCGTATAAGTTTTGTTATATATGCGGACTATTTATTTTAAAGTCACAAACTAGATCTATATTCGAGGAAGTAAAAAAAGTCTATCTTTAATATTTTAAGTGCTAAATTAGATAGATCAAGAAAAAAGTTGGGCTCCTCGTGTTTGCTGTGTGAGTCACGTAAATTTAGTGCAGTGGATACATCGTTACAAAAGTACAGTAATCCCTTGTTAACCGCGGGGAGTCCGTTTCGGATAGAGGGACGCGGTTGGCAAAACCACGATTGGCGAGGGATTTTCTAGAGTTACAGTTGAAAACTGCATATATATATATATATATATATATATATATATATATATATATATATATATATATATATATATATATTTTTTTTTTTTTTTTTTTTTTTGGGTTCTGTCGTTAGTTTTGGGTTTGTCGATAGCTGATGACCGTGGTTCGGAACCCACGTTAAGCTGTAGGTCCAGTTGCTAAATAGCCTTAGATGCTGATGCGCCTCCTAACCGTAAATCTTTTCCTTTCCTTCCGGGATCCGACCTTGCTGTATATATATATATATATATATATATATATATATATATATATATATATATATATATATATATATATATATATATATATATATATATATACAGGAAAGGACAGTATAACTGTCGAAATGCTAAAAGCTGGTGGTCGGACGTTACATAAAACACTGGCAAAATTATATTCAAACTGCCTCAAAGAACAAAAAGTGCCTCACTTATGGAAAAATGCAGAACTGATCCTTTTGCATAAAAAAAGGAGCACAGGAAGATTTAAAGAACTACCGTCCAATAAGCCTCCTATCAGTAATGTACAAAGTTTTCACTAAGATAATATATAAAAGAATATTAAAAAAACTCAATGACGCACAACCAAGAGAACAAGTAGGATTCAGAAGTGGATTCAGAACCAGTGGATTCAGAACCAGTGGATTCAGAACCAGTGGATCCAGGTTGTACAGCAGGTCATAGAAAGGCACAACGAATACACCATGCCACTGTGCTTGGCTTTTATCGACTACGAAAAAGCATTTGATTCCATCTCAAAGCATGCGATAATTGATGCACTGCTTAGCCAAGCTGTAGAGAGAGCCTATGTAAACCTATTAGAATCGATATATGATGGAGCTACAGCCACAATTCACCTTGATGATCTTGAAGTGGGAATTAATGTAGAACGAGGTGTACGGCAGGGTGACGCAATATCGCCTATTTTTTTCTCGGCTGGCCTTGAAGAAGTATTCCGTAAACTGAATTGGGAATAGGATGGTATAAAGATCAATGGTGCAAACTTAAATCATCTTAGATTTGCAGATGATATTCTCATTTCACAAGACCCAGAGGAGCTGCAAAGACGCATACAAGAACTGCAAAGGGCTGGCGAATCATTTGGCTTGAAAATAAACCTGAAAAAGAGTCAGGTTATGTTCAATAACTTCGCTCAGGACAGAAAAATTTCAGTTTTAGGAAGGGATTTGGAAATTGTGGATAGCTTTATATATCTTGGGCAGAGGATTTCAATGGAGGGGAATACCGCCCGGGGGGTGGAACGGAGTGTTAAATGTGGCTGGCAGGCATTTGGTAGGCTCAACATAGTGTTTAAGAGCAGACTCCCACTTTGCCTGAAAAGAAAAGTCTTCGATCAGTGCGTTCTACCCGTTATGACATACGTAAATGAAACCTGGACACTCACACCGCAATCAATTCAAGAACTTCGGGTGACACAGAGGGGAATAGAAAGATGTATGCTTGGCATTACAAGACAAGACAGAAAGTCCTGCGCATGGATCAGGAAACAAACAAAAGTCTGTGACATCATTGGAAGAGAAAAGCAATTGAAATGGAGATGGGCAGGCCATACAGCGAGGCGATGGGACGGCAGATGGACCAAGGCAATCCTGGAGTGGATACCGCTTGATCGCAAACGTCCGCGAAGAAGACCGAAAACACGATGGATTGATGACAAGTATATTGGACCCGAGTGGCAGAGGAAAGCCCAGGACCGCGAAAGTTGGAAGCATGCTGAAGAGGCCTTCATCCTGCAGTGGATCGATACAGGTTGATGATGATGACGATTTTATTTAAATTTTTAATTAAAAAATTAAATTTCCTACAAATTGAAATATTTTTCGATTATTTTTCACCCATAAAAAGCATAAATATAGAGAAAAATGACAATTTTCTCTTTATTTATACTTAATTTGGTGTAAGGACCTTTATTGTAGAGAATTAAATTTCCGATCAGTTCAGAACAAACTCAGAAACATTTTTTTTTTTGAAAACTGAACTTTGACTAATTTTGAGAAGCTTAAGATATCGACTTAAAATTTCCCTTTCTTTCATTTTTTCCCTTGGCACAATTTTTTTTATTGCCATAATGAAAAATATTTTCAGTATTATTAAAAGAAATTCGAAAACATATACAAATATGTATATGTTTTCATATGTGTAATGTATGTATATGTAAACATATATATATATATATATATATATATATATATATATATATATATATATATATATATATATATATATATATGAAACCCACATGAGGAGAGAAGATAGCACAGAAGACTCGATTACAGAAGAAGGGCATACGGCAAGACACACAATATCTACAATAAGAAATGCCTATCCACACACGCAAAAATAAGACACTACAACACAGTAATCAAACCAGAAGTATTATACGCAAGCGAGACACTTACACTTCATACAAAAAGCGGCATAGAAAACATACTAAAAGAAGAACGCAAAATAATGAAGAAAATTCTCGGCCCTGGGAAAGGCAAAAATGGGTGCGACAGAGATTGAGGATAGAAGAACGTTCAGAAACAAAATACATATGTGGAACGTTGCATCAGAGAACGAAGTTTCGAGGAGAACGGGAACAAAGTGGACGGAGGAGAGAAAGAGAATCCATGGAGAAAGGATGAGAGAGTTGTGGACGATCAGAAAGAATACTCGAAAATAAGTCAGAATCCTTTGTGTGATCCAACCGGGTCTATACGCACCTAATAATATATGTATATATATATATATATATATATATATATATATATATATATATATATATATATATATATATATATATATATATATATATATATATTTATATTCCAACCCTTACTGGCTTGAAAGTTTAGAGTTTCCTCATCTGACTTTAGATTCTCCAACAGACGCCTTGCTTTTTCTTCGATCTAAATTCCGAGCGTTTTTTCCATCTTTTCAGTCGTTAAAGGTCGCGAGAAAGACCTAACTTTACTGCTGGTACTAGCACCGCACGAAACACTGGCCCGAATTGATTGCTCACTCTTTCTTATTGTTCCTACTGCGGATTTATTCATTTTAAACTTTTTCGAGGCACTCGCATACGTTTCACCTGCAGCAAGACAATCCAGCATTTAAATCTTAACATCAAGAGTCATTACATTGCGCTTCCTTTTAACAAAATTTTGACCTGTGGGCGCAATTAGATTTTAAAATTAGGACAAGCACATATGCACATATGACTATGTAATTAAACTCACGAAAATTACAAGATTCTCCATAATCATCGATTTCATTTGAATAATGATACAACAATTAATAATCATAACTGCGATTGACGAGAGATTACGGTAGTGAAAAAAAACTAGGAAAGCCAACGATATTAAATTATGGTGAGACATAGACATTGTCGAAAAACATCAGATACGAATCAATGTAGTGGAAATACGATTCTTGCATTAGATCGAGAATATCACAAGGAGAGACAGAATAAGAAATAAAACACAAGAGAGAATCTATAAATAACGTTAATAAATGAACAATTAATACAACAACTTAGATGGTTCAGACATATGGGCAAAATATCAGATAGCAGGTTCACGATGGCAGTGTATGAAACGAAAGCGCAGGAAACAGTTATAGAGAAAGGCCGAGAAAAAGGTAGATTGAACGGACTAAAAAAGGAGCAAAAAGTAGCGAGAAGGATGAATAGAGTGGGAAGGTATTAAGCAGATGACACTGGATGGGAAGGTATAGAGAAAGAAATAAATGATAGGACAATCAGTTTAAATAAAAGCAGTACACAAGTAGATAGGCATAGGATTAAAAAAAAGTCACGTTATTTCTTTTCATTTTTAAAGCAATGTAAAATTAACTTTTTTCTATAGATTATAATAATTTTTCTCTTTTTAAGGAATTCCATGTTGCTTACGTGTACATATACATGGCGAACTCTCCCCGCCCCGGTTTGTGGATCTTGGAAAAGTCAGCAGATTATGGAAAAACCTACACGCCCTGGCAGTACTTCTCTGACTCACCAGCGGATTGTGAAACGTATTTTGGCAAAGAAACCCTACAACCCATCACTAGAGATAATTCAGTCATCTGTACCACCGAATATTCAAAAATTGTACCTCTGGAAGGAGGAGAGGTAAAGCACCTATCAAGGAATCATTAGCTTTGTTCTAGCAACGATTTCAAACGGTTCCAAATCGTCCGGAGTTTGCGCGGATGACCGCAACGTTCGCATACATTCGCCTGCGCAAACTCCGGACGATTTGAAACCGTTTGAAATAGTCGCTAGAACAAACCTATTGTCAGTAAGAAAATTAACAATTTTCAATCAAGGAAGGGTTACATTCCCGAAGGATATGTTTTTAATTAATGTTAGTGATTGACATAATAATAAATCTATGACAAAATCAAACATTTTTAACACTTTATATGCAGTAATACTGATAATCATACAGGTTACTATTTACGCTTGTTTTACTCTAGATACCAGTTGCTCTTTTAACCAATCGGCCATCGGCTACCCACTACTTCAACTCAACGGTGTTACAAGAATGGACCAGGGCAACCAATGTTCGTTTGAGGTTCCTGAGAACCAAGAATCTTCTGGGACATCTAATGTCGGTCGCTAGACAAGACCCTACAGTCACCAGAAGGGTAACCCATATTTTTTGTCAAAGAACCCTCACTCATAACCATTCAATTTGTTTACAGTACTTTTACTCCATTAAAGACATCAGTATCGGCGGTAGATGCATGTGCAATGGTCATGCTCAAACTTGCGACATACCAGATCCAAAAGATCCAAAGATTCTTATGTGTAATTGCAAGCACAACACTTGCGGGGCGAAGTGTAATAGTTGCTGTCCAGGATTTGAACAGAAAGCTTGGAGACAGTCGAAATATGATGATCCATTTAAATGTGAACGTAAGTCTTCGAGAATGTTTTTCTTTACCCTATTACAATGTTCATAAGCGATAGAATGTACGAGAGTCGAGAAAAACAAATTATTTTAAGTAGATTTTTTATTTAATCTCCTTTTAGCTCTCTACACTTTTCCAAGCGTTTCTCTAACTTCGTTAAGCCGTCTAAAAAGTAAGATTTCGGAAGGTCCTCAAAATAGACATCGGTTTGACCTCCTCGTTCGATGTGAACCGTTGTCCGCTGAGCCATTTTTTCTAAGTTCGGAAATAAAAAAAGTCACTGAGGGCCAAATCCGGTGAATATGGTGGATGTTGTAATAATTCGAACTTTAATTCCATGATTTTGGATATTGAAACTGTACAGGTGTACAGTACAGAGGAAATTTTTTCTATTTCAGATGAGGACGGTTTTTCTTGTTTTATTCGCTCAATCGGTGCAATAACATCGAGAACAAGTGCGGCACCCATCTCGCCGAAATTTTTTTCACACCCAATTTTTCGTGCAAAATTCAAAACACTGTACCTTGCGAAAAGCCTGTGGCCTTAACTATTTCGCGCACTTTGATTCGTTGATTACTTAAAACCATGTCGTTCCACTGAACAGATGTTCATCATTTGTGGATGTACAAGAGCAGCCATGCACTTCATCCAACTGACCTTTGATATCTTTCGGTGTTAAGCTTAAATTTCTTTTCTTAATTTTCTAAATAAACAAAAGTTTCTTGCTCCAAACGACAATAAAAATGAAACTATGTGATGAATATAACTGAGACATTGACAGCTATCTGGTGAATAATGATGCTTACTAAAAACAAACCATTTACGCTGCTACGAGCGCCATCTCTTAGATTTTCTAAGGACTTATTGAACGATTCTCGTTTTTAGATGTATTAAATAATTTTCCTGCGGGCAGATTTGTCAAGAAAAAACGGGGGAAATTAAGTTTAACACCTAATAAGACTAATCTTTCAGCCTGCAACTGTTTCCAGCATTCGAACGAATGCGTCTACGATCCCGAAGTGGACCGGAAAAAGCTCTCCCTAGACATGAGTGGTAAATACGAAGGCGGTGGTGTTTGTCAGAACTGCAGACACAACACTGAAGGCATCAACTGCAACAAGTGCAAATCCAAATTTTTCCGACCATACAACAAAATCTGGAACGAAACTGACGTCTGTCAACGTAAGTACCAATCTAATATCTCCAAATTTTACCAGTTCAGAAATAAATTATTGTTGAACTGATGAATGTTAGTTATTAGTTAAATTAGTAAAAAATATATTGATATTTTTTTTAGCTTGTAATTGCGATAATTTTTACTCTACTGGCAATTGTGCCGAGGGTTCTGGACGTTGCGAATGCAGGAAAGAATTCACACCGCCAAATTGCGATTCCTGTAGTTTTGGTTATTACGATTATCCAGCCTGCAAACCATGCGAATGCTTCATTAATGGAACTGTCAACTTACAGTGCGCTCCTCAAGATGGGACGTGCGAGTGCAAAGAGAACTTTGGTGGAAAAGATTGTAAAGAATGTGCTTCTGGATATTACAATTTTCCAGGATGTAGAGGTAGGTACTGTTAATATCAGCGTCAGACCAAGGAAGACCTTCTTGTAGACCAACCAACCTTAACTTTCGGGTTTCTTTATATAAGTTTAGATCTTGACACAGACTACATGAAGTAAGTACTTTCATTACCCTTCATGATATGATTTCCAATATCTCTGTTTCCCAAATTACAATCTCGACGTTGTTTTTCCCGATTATCCAGTTCAATTCACTGCTTGGATTAGTTATTTTTCCTTCACCCTTGTTTTGTATTATTTATTTCCAAATCGATTCTTTTGACTTTCTCTTTTATGCCATCATAGATCTCTCTTAATAATCTTTTAGATCGTGTAAATATGTTTTGGTTATCTGCATATCCTACTATCTATTTTTTTTATTTACCACTGTGCAATTTACGCCTATGTCGCTGATGAATTGTTCAATACTATGTTACTAATAAACTTGAGATTTACTACTAAACACCAAATCATTTTTAAACTTCTCGACGGGCGTTTCGCTAACTATGTGAGCATCATCAGGAGATGATCTGATCTTCATGAGGAGAAGATTAAATGATTTAACGATGATGCTAACGTGGTTAGCGAAGCGCTTGTTTATCTGTATTACTAATATATACTTTTCCAAGGTTAAATTTTTACTACTTCCTATTTAAATAAAATAACTTACATAATTTGAACACACAACACTGTCATTCCAGGACCCCATATATATATATATATATATATATATATATATATATATATATATATATATATATATATATATATATATATATATATATATATATATATATATATACACGCCGTTACTTCACTGATACTTCACTCTGTATTTTACAGAGTAAAGTACAAGTTATTTTATTCTGACTACAGCTCAATCAACATAGCTTTGCCTCTGAGATGAGCAAAAGAAAGAAAGAGAGGGTCACTGTCACTATCTAACAGAGACAGGGAACGGTGAGTTCCTCGAATGTACAGTACTTAACCGATGTTAACACCACGAATGGACTGCTTCGGATGAGCTCTCGAGCGTTAGGCTACAACGCATCCAAACCTCAGAGACTAAGTTATGTTGGTTAAGCTGTAATATAGCCTTTACTATCGCCTACTATCTACCCTACCCTATCTACCTTACTATCCCCTCACTAACGTATTTTTCGTCATTTAATACGATAGACGATCTCATCCCTAACTCTATAGCCTATCTATTCAAATCTTCGGTTAGGGTCACTGTATTTCGTCCAAACTCGACACTAGTTAAAGCTCTCGTTAAAACGTCTATTACCATCATCGATACGTCTCTTCTTTAATTCTTGTGTGTCGTCTTTGACAGGTTTCGCCGCCTACTGTCAATCAATGCATCGTTATGGCTGGGTATTAGTGATATATGATGATCGAAAACTAATAAATTGTACTTCTATCAAAAAAAATGAACCCAAGTAATCAAAGTATTTGTTTTGTAGTCTGCGAATGTGATCTAGTGGGTTCAGACCTGGAATCTTGCGATCAGGAGTCAGGAAACTGCACTTGCAAAGTGAACTTTTCTGGAAAGAAATGTGGGCAATGCCAAGACGGTTTCCACGATTATCCCTATTGTAAATGTAAGTGAAAACATTTTTTTTCGGTCACGATAAAATGTTCTTATCCTGTATCTTTAATTTTCAGACTGCAATTGCGACATTAAAGGAACAAAAGAAGGAGTTTGCGATAAGGAAACCGGACAATGTATCTGTAAAGAAGGCTATGGAGGTGAAAGATGCGATGTTTGTATCGCAGGTAAGAATTATCGCATTGTTTGTCTTTATGCCCCTTTTCAACTTTTTTTTGTTCTTAGGTTTCTATGGTTACCCTGACTGTAAGACCTGCAACTGCAGTAAAGTAGGATCTCTTGGCGACGTCTGCAGTGCAACAGGAAAATGTGATTGTTTGGGTAGTTATGCTGGGCGCACTTGCGATCAATGCAGTCCTGGATACTACAGTTACCCAGAATGCCGACGTAAGTTGGAAACGGAGAATTATAAATTAAATTCTCCAGGTGTTGCGGTTAATAATTCTTATTTTTTCTTAAAAAAAATCAAGTTTAGTTTGGGAGAAATGTAAAAAATTGCTTATTCAAAGTATGCGCCATCGAGAGCTGCACATTTTCCCCATCTTTCTGACAATTTGTGGATGTCATCCCAAAAAGCTGCACATCTTTTGAGGTGGTCCAGTCATTAAGCCGTTTTTCGACATCTCCGTAATTGTTGAAGTGTTCATGGAAAGTTCCAGAGACATTGATGAAAACAAGTGGTAGTCGAAAGGGCCAAGTCTGATGAGTACGGCGGGTGGAGCAAGAGTTTCCAGCCAAGTGTAGAAATGGTGTCTTTGACCGCTTTCGCTGTGTGATGGGGCGTTTTTGTAATTCAAAATCACTTTTCCGTATCTGTAAGCTCATTCTTATCTTGTAGCTCATTCTGAAGGGCTTTTCGATTGATGAATGGTTCAAATTGATCACTTCTTGACGGTAGCGAACTGTATTAACTATTTCACCTGGTTTCCGAAGCTACACTACTGTACACGACACTCTTCTGATCCCACCAAATGCACAGCATTGTCTTCTTACCAAAGCGATTTGGTCTTGCGGTCTATGTCAACGAATGCTTTGCTGCGTTTTAGGTTCTCGAAATATATCCATTTTTCACCTCCAGTCACGATTAAATGCAAAAAGATCTTTCTTTCATGCCGAGAAAGCAAAACTTCCCACACCGTTTTTCGCTTTTTTATCTGTCTGTCGTTCAGCTGGTAAGGTAGCATTTATCTGCCTTCTGGATCTTTCTCATGGCATGCAGACAATCACAAATAGTTCGGCGACCAGCATTTAGCCTCTCTGCAATTACTCAGCAATGCTTGCTTGCAATTTGGTGTCTTCAAATTTTTTCGGTTGACCTGGGGTTTTGATGTCTTTCAAGTGGAAATCACCGCTTTTGAATCGTCTAAATCAACGTCCACAAAGGTCTTGCGTTGGGACGGACAGTTTCACAGTAAGTTTCCACAAGTATACGACGGCTTTCACTCGCGTTTTTCGTTTAATTGAACAAGTAAAGCAATACGTACCGCAAATCCTCTTTATTTCTATATTATATTAGTACAAATTCATAATTTTCTTTTAGTACATATCTCGTTTTAAAAGGATGTTCATGTGTAAACAGTATTTACGCAAACACGCAATTTTTATGCATTTTTTTTTAAACATTAGGACAAACTAGCCGAGGCCAACTACATTTTTTTATCATTAAATTAAATTTACTTCGAAATTAGTCACGGATCTGGTTTCGGTTAATTCTTTAGCAGATGTGGATCATTTTTGGGGATCATGTCATCAAAATGACATAAGAGATTGTTTCCTTGTTTCCTGCGCCATCTCTTAAAAAATTGTGTTATCTACTTCACACGTGTAAAGTTTTGATATTGTTTTCATTGAAATTAGAAGGGATTTGTTGATCATGAGCTGTTACTTGAAAACCAGATCATTAATTTAGAGATATAGACCACATACCATAAAGTTTCATCTAGACAATGGCTAGGTCACATATTTATACACACACATATTTTTGGCCACTCAATATAGACGTTGGCTCAATATAACTTGACTGGACTCAATAAAACTTGACTGGGTTGTTTTGGTCCATCCACCGTATGTTGCCGACCTTGCGCCCTCCGACTACCGTTTATTTAGATCGCTTCAAAATAACTTAGATGGAAAAAAACTTTATTTCCTAGGATCAGTTCGATTCTTTAACCAAAAACCTCAGAACTATGTCTATGAGCGCAGGATTATGCAGTTATCGAAGAGATGGAGAAAGGTCATCGAACAGAACCAGGCCCACACTGGCTATAACGGCTTGTTGATTAAACGAAATTTTTATTAAAAGGTATACAACTTTGCTCCCGCCGTTTTTCTTTCAAAATTCAAATTGTAAAGAACTGGTTATACATTTATGATTCCAAGTACAGTTCATCGTTCCCATCTTCCAGGCAGCATTCAAATCCCGCTTCGAAAAAACTGGTCATCTTTTGAAGCGACGAATCGATCGAATTTTTGACTTCTTGCAAGTGCTGGTGAGCCAGGCCGTGTGCCATCGAACCAGGATCGAAACAGGTGATAGTTAGAGGGAGTCACGTCTGGGGAATACGGCGGGTGGGATAGGACTTCCCATTTCAACGTTTCCAAGTATATTTTGAACACTTTAGCAACATGGGGCCAAGCACTGCCATGCTGTAAAATCAGTTTATCGTGTCTTTCGCTGTATTGCGGCCGTTTGTCTTTCAATACTCGGCTCAATCGCATTAATTGCTTTCGATAAAGATCCCCTATGATTGTTTCAGACGGTTTTAACAGCTCATAACATGAGCTGGTCCCCCCAAATACAGAGCATGACCTTGGAGCCGTGAATATTTGGTTTGGCATGTCTTTCGACGCTTGAGGTTATCGTAATAAATCAATTTTTCCTCCCCAGTTACAATGCGATGTAGAAATCCGTTCCATTTTTTCCTTCCAAACAGCTGTTGACAAGCAAACAAACGTCGTTCAACATATCTCGGTTTTAACTTATATGGCACCAAATATCCTTGCTTCTAGATCATTCCCAGGTCTTTGAGGCGTTTTGAAATTGCTTGTTGAGTCACTCTCAATGATCTTGCCAACTCTTCTTGACTTTGACATGAGTCTTCATTAACCCTTAAGAGAAGCACTCTACAAGGGATACCCAGGGGTGAATTAAAAGTGTTTTTCCCTTCCACGAAAAAAAAAATGCAAAATTGTTAAATTATATTTATTAAATATTTGGAAAATACTAGTTGGTCATTACTTAACGAATAAACTACAAATAAACCAATGAACATCATTAAAAAAAATAGAAAATTATGAATCACGGCATACATCAGCCAAAATGGAAGAGGCAACGTTGTATTGATTAATTGAGATGATTTTCTTGATAAAGGTTGTTTGCGACAAAAATTCCCTCAGTGTGTGTATTTAAATTCCATATGAAACCAAAATTATATTCTGTATGTGAATATCAGGATATGTTTCGTCTTACGGAGAAGCTACTGCCAACCAGAAAGATATTTATTAGAACTAGCAATGCTAGCAATGTTTGCTAAGTAATGTTGCTTTTCGTTCAAAAAATGTAAAGCAAATTATATTTCCCTTATATCCTGTATACCTTCTACGACACCGTATCCAATATATGTTTTTAGCTTGTGACTGCGATTCTCAGGGAGCTCACGGAATATCTTGCGACAGCGAGGGAAAATGTAATTGTCATGAAAATTTCGCAGGACAAAAATGTAACCAGTGCAAAGAAGGATTCTACAATTTCCCCGCATGTGAAGGTAATCAATATTGACTAAGGGAACGAGTGAAGAATATCTTAAATTCATCCACGAACGTTTCAGATTGTAATTGTCATCCAGCAGGAGTTGTCGAAGGTTTTGCGGGATGCGGTTCGGTACCTGCGGGTGAACTGTGCGAGTGTAAGGCCCGTGTAGAAGGACGTATTTGTAACAAATGCAAGTAGGTACAAGTTTTTACATTTTAAAATTCCCAGTAGGGCATGTATGTTGGGTTGACTATGTTTTTCTTTTATTGTTTGTTACGTGTTCCTTCCAGATTTTTTTAAGGAACCAAACAATATTTAAAAAAAAAAATCTTGTAATTACTTCGTGTAATACTGATCAAAAAATACATATTTTGATCGAATTAACGTTCTCGAGGGATTTCCTCTCGCTAGCTTATTTAACCCCAATGTTAGGTCTGTCTTACTCTATGGGTGTGAAACATGGAAAATAAGACAATAAGAAATAAACTTTAGGAAAAAAGCACAAGTAAATGCTTGCGAAAAATACTCCCCATATTCAGGGTCGACAAGGTTTGAAATAATAGCACTTCGTAAGCAGACACACTTAGAAAGCAAACATATATATATATATATATATATATATATATATATATATATATATATATTAGACTGGGTCAAAAAAATTGACATTTTTTTGAAAGGGATGCCGAAAATATTATTTGTGATGACAAAAAAATATTGTGAAAGTTAGAGCCCGTAATACTTATATTAAGAAGTGTATTATCGCGACTTTTTCATCACACGACGCTTTTTTAATAGCAATCGCATCTTTTGCCCAAAATCAATTTGAAAAATTTGTGCAATACATATTCTTGAAGGGACTTCAATTCGCTAAAAAAAAAAGGTCTCATTATAAACTAACATCAAGCCGTTTTCATGTAATCGGGCCTTGAACATTGATCTGCTTTTACAATTTTACTTTTCAAATTTGAAATTTTGTAACTAACGAACGAATCAATATTTAAAAAAAAACAATACATATTCTCAAAGAAATTGAATGCTGACAAAAAAGGTATCTTATCATTTTTCGTTAAATTCACTCCTCCCAAAGTTATTCAAGGTTAAAGTTATTTTATCGATGAAGATATACACTTGAATAAGTACATATCACAGTAGGATGATTAGACAGAGAAGCCAGACAGTTCGGATTAAAGATTAATAAAGAAACAACAAAATATATGGGAGTGGGAGAGGAATTTCAGAATAGGAATATTCACCTAAATACAGAGAATATTAATTTTGAAATAGTAACAGGTCAAAATGGAAAAGAAAAGGTATAAGAAAGAATACTGAATAAAGTCTTTGGAATGAATAGAACATAAAAGCAAGAAGGCAAGAATTGCCTGATTATATAATGAGGTTACCTGCTGGTTATAAAATGGGTCCTGTTGGAGATAGGAGCAAGGGGAAGACCGAGAAGGAGATGGTTAGAGCAGATGGAAAACGTTGCAAAAACACTAGGCATTGCAGACTGGAAGGAGATAACCGAAGGGGCGAGAAAACATAAAAGACTGTAACGATTATTAGAAGAAAAGGCATAATCCACCACATTAACAGGATTCAGCTCCCGAGGGGCTCAAAAGGGTACTTTAAAAATAAATTATTTCTTCGACATCATGTGGTAGATTGATACATATTTGCTTCTTTTATTTTGTTGGATTTCCAAGAGGCACTTTAATTTGTTAAACGACCCCAAATCGAGTCGCGAAGCGAAATGCTAAGGCAGCGAAAATTGAATTCTAACCCTTCAATTCGGTTTATATCGAAATACTAACTTCAACAATTTCGGCTTATATGTTATTTCACAAACGCTCAATATTTAACGATGCGCCACGCAAGCGTTGTGGTTTTTTATTTGTTTATTGTTCGACAAAAAAGAAATGATTCATGTATATATTTGTATAAATAATTTTTCAGACCACTTTACTGGAAACTCAACCCCCATAACCCTCTAGGGTGTGAAGAATGTAACTGTAATACAGCAGGAGTGTTGGGAGGCATCTCTGTATGCGACACAGAAGATGGTCAGTGTGTGTGCAAACCCTCAGTTGTAGCCAGAGGTTGTTCTGAATGTCTCGATGGTACTTACGACCTCCAGGAGGACAACCTTTTTGGATGCTCAGGTATGATATTTATTGATCATATCGTAGATCATGTTCACTGTTTATTTTGTTGTCAGATTGCGGTTGTGACGTTGGAGGTGCAATAAACAATATTTGTAACAAGAGAACCGGACAGTGCCACTGTCAGTCAAGAGTAACAGGAAGAACTTGTAAAGAACCTCTTCAGGTAAGACATAAAACCATGACACATCAATGCAGAAACGTTATCAAGAAATATATTTTAGGCCCACTATTTCCCAACACTCTATCAATACCAGTACGAAGTAGAAGATGGAAGGAGTGTAGAAAACAACCGAGTTAGATATGCCCATGACGAGAACGTTTTCAAGAACTATTCTTGGAAGGGTTATGCAGTATTTTCTTCTCAGCTTCAGCGAGAAGTAATTCAAGATATCAACATATTTAAGCCTTCATTGTACAGAATTGTATTCAGGTAAAAACTATATATATATATATATATATATATATATATATATATATATATATATATATATATATATATATATATATATATATATATATATATATATATATATATATATTTATATATATACCGTGTGTCCCAGCCAAATGGAATAAATTCGTTAATAAATAAATGGCTCGAACACGTCGATTGGTATTTTTAGATGCGCATTTTTTTTACAAATTAATAAGGGTACAAATTAATAAGATTTGGAATGAGCTGATTTTGGAGAAAGTCTAAGTAATTTACCTCATTTAAATTTTGATCGAAAAATATTGGACCAATTATTTGATCTCCTATAATACCTGCCCAGACATTAATCTTTTCAGGTCTTTGTGTGTGAATTTCCCGCATCCAGTGAGGATTTTCTCTCGACCAATAACGACAGTTCTGGCGATTGACATGCCCATGAAGAGTAAAAGTAGATTCATCAGAAAATAAAACGTTTTCCACTCTCAGAAGGTTGTTGTCTATTATGTGCATCATTTGTTCGCAAAACTCCATTGTCTTGTCGAAGTCGTCTTCACTAAGCTCTTGAGTAGGCTGTAGCTTATACGGATGCATTTTATTCTCTTTCAATATTTTGGCAACCAAAGAGCGACCAACATTGTTTTCCAAGGCAACTTGTCGAGTTGAGGTATGCGGATTGTCTTGGACTGCAAGCATTACATCCAATTTTTTGTTATCGGTCAACGACACTGCTTCCTTCTTAATTTGTCTCACGTGTCCCAGTTCTCTAAATTGTTTTTCAACTTTACTTACTGTACCTTGGGATATGGGTGGTAAGTCAGGATATTTTTCCCTAAAGAGACGAATAACTTCGGCTTGAGTTCGTGTCCTATCTCCATAACCTATCATCATTAAGATAGTTATTTTATGTATCTCTGATAAATACACCATGTTTAAATCAAATGAATCACACACGTCAAAGAAAACTAATTTAAAAGGCACGTTGATTTGTTTGACGTTTCATACAACAAATACCTACCTTTGAAAACCTGTTTTCTTATCTTTGCCTCTTTGCTGATAACGTTCGAAGAATTACTTAATATTTCCGAAACAGTTGAAGATAAGTCTAGGATATTTTACATGAAATATGTCTACAATTTCCTGAAGAATACAAAAATTAAATAATATACAGGGTGTTGTATTTAAAATAATAAAGTTGGTATTGGCCACTGTTACATGACACACCCTGTATAAAAAAATTTTTGTTGAAAAAAATGCGTATCTAGAAATACCAATCGACGTGTTCGAGCGTTTTTTCGAACACGCCCCCATTTATTTATTAACGAATTTATTCCATTTGGCTGGGACACATGGTATATATATATATATATATATATATATATATATATATATATATATATATATATATATATATATATATATATATATATATATATATATATATATATATATCGACTACGAAAAAGCATTTGATTCCATCTCAAAGCATGCGATAATGGATGCACTGCTTAGCCAAGGTGTAGAGAGAGCCTATGTAAACCTATTAGAATCGATATATGATGGAGCTACAGCCACAATTCACCTTGATGATCTTGAAGTGGGAATTAATATAGAACGAGGTGTACGGCAGGGTGACGCAATATCGCCTATTCTTTTCTCGGCTGGCCTTGAAGAAGTATTCCGTAAACTGGATTGGGAACAGGATGGGGTAAAGATCAATGGTGCAAACTTAAACCATCTTAGATTTGCAGATGATATTATTCTCATTTCACAAGACCCAGAGGAGCTGCAAAGACGCATACAAGAACTGCAAAGGGCTGGCGAACCATTTGGCTTGAAAATAAACCTGAAAAAGAGTCAGGTTATGTTCAATAACTTCGCTCAGGACAGAAGAATTTCAGTTTTAGGAAGGGATTTAGAGATTGTGGACAGCTTTGTATATCTTGGGCAGAGGATTTCCATGGAGGGGAATACCGCCCGGGAGGTGGAACGGCGTGTTAAATGTGGCTGGCAGGCATTTGGTAGGCTCAACATAGTGTTTAAGAGCAGACTCCCACTTTGCCTGAAAAGAAAAGTATTCGATCAGTGCGTTCTACCCGTTATGACATACGGAAGTGAAACCTGGACACTCACATCGCAATCAATTCAAAAACTTCGGGTGGCACAGAGGGGAATGGAAAGATGTATGCTTGGCATTACAAGACGAGACAGAAAGCCCTGCGTATGGATCAGGGAACAAACAAAAGTCTGTGACATCATTGGAAGAGTAAAACAGTTGAAATGGAGATGGGCAGGCCATATAGCGAGGCGATGGGACGACAGATGGACCAAGGCAATCCTGGAGTGGATACCGCTTGATCGCAAACGTCCGCGAAGAAGACCGAAAGCACGATGGACTGATGACATCGTTAAGTATATTGGACCCGAGTGGCAGAGGAAAGCCCAGGACCGTGAAGGTTGGAAGCATGCTGAAGTGGCCTTCATCCTGCAGTGGATCGATACGGGCTAATGATGATGATGATGATGATGATATATATATATATATATATATATATATATATATATATATATATATATATATATATATATATATATATATATATATATATATATATATATATATATATATATATATATATATATATATATATATATATATATATATATATATATATATATATTCGGAAAGGCCTCGGCAGTCGGTAAGTTCACAACTGAACTCTGGAGAGTAGGCAGATTGGAGCCTCGGAGTAAACCAACTAGATTCTCTTGATAATGGCTTTAAAGTGGTAGCCGAAACGTCGAGATTTTACAAATCTAAAACGCGCTTCTACCTGAGAACCGAGTAATTCTCAAATAAAAATAATCTTAAAAACTAAAAGAGATAAAGCATTTTGGCAGCCAGATTATTGATGCGCGAGTTTTGGAGTGACCGAAGGTCAGCCAATTTCGATGAAAATATCCTAACATATAGAGAAATTTATAAGGAATCGAATGGCGGCTTACACAATTAGATATGTTCAAGCATTTTCGAGATATTCGTTAAAAAAACATCGTTACAGGCAATTTTTACATAATATTCAATTTTTGTTATTGTCCAAGTTTTGCATTTCTGCTTGAAAAATTTTCAAAGGGGGTGCCATAGGAAAATTTCCGAAAACTGAAAGTCAGCCAATTTCGATGAAAACATCCTAGATATAGAGAAAATTAAAGGTAATCGATTGGCGACTAATAAATACTAACAATTAAATATGTGAATCGGCGATTAATAATTAAATATCCGAAAATTAATTAATTAATGGAAATTGCTAATTATATAAACAATGTGCCTTATACGAGAAGATAAACAGGTATAGGATTACGTAAATAAAATTAATTAATTACAAATTAAAAACCAAAAAATCCATGTTAAAGTTGGTGCTTTTGTTACATTAATTTCAAATTGTAGGTTTGTCAATCCTAATCAGTACACAGTCATTGGTAACATTAAAATAACACCCGACAATCCAAGTGACATTGAACAAAACGTAAAGGTTCAATTTAAAAGCTCTTCAGAGCCAGTGTTTACCACTGTTTCGGGGGAGAGTGGAAATGTCCCTTCGCCTTTTGTAATGAATCCAGGAAGATGGAGCGTCAGTATCAACGTCAACGACAGCATTCTTTTGGTACAGTTAACTGGATAAGAACGAAAATCACCAGAGTTGAATAAATGCTTTTTTTCAGGATTATTTTGTTCTTCTACCTGAAGACTTCTACTTGGCTACAGTGTTGAATTACAAAGTGGAATCTCCTTGTAAAATTAACGAGACGGATCTGTGCAGACACTATGCCTATCCAAATATTTCAAACTACGACCGAACCTTTGGGGTTGGTGGTTATACAATTAATGGGAAGAAAGATGAACTTTTGAAGGGGTTCTTCAAAGATAACAGGGTAAGCTGAGAACATTTTTTTTCTTTTTTAAACATTTCGTTTACAATATAACCAGCGCATTTAAGGATGCTTATCTTCTCAAAGAATTTATTTCTACCTAATGTTCCTTACGTAAGACAACTTTTAGAATGCCAAAATAAAGGTTTATACAAGGTTACAGCTTATTATCTCTCATTCTGAGGTGAAACCCCTAATGTGGACTGGACTAATATGCATTTTTGTTCTTATATATTTCTACCTAGTTGTGAATGCAGTGCAACTTTAATCGTTAGAAGTGCCATTCACTCTATTGTTATTCATTTGATCACGCTTTTCATTTCTGGCCTCAGGTAATATTAATCTTCACGCGAATTAAGCTGAATAAAGCTGAACATTTAAGCACTTATAATTCAGAATATTCTTCGAACAATTCAAATAACCTGTATAGAGCTTTACAAAGAGTGCAAAAATTTGTACTAGTTAATGTCGCATTTCCCGTTCTACCATCATGATAATTTTCCAGCATCTTCAAACCATCAACGTCTACAATAAAGTACCAGTACTGAACTCCAACCAATCGGATGCTTTTTTCAATCTGACCGTATTCAAGCCTGGCCCGTACGTTTTACTGATAAATTACATCACTCCTCTGGATGATTTGCGCACTCATAAGATCAACGTAATTGGACAAACTAAAAATGGCCCACAAAATGGAAACGTTATGCTGTATTCTTGTCCCTATAGTACCATGTGCAGACAAGTGGTTACTAACGAAGAAGGCGGAGTTGGAATCTTTGAAATCGAAGAGAACTCAATGGTGATGCAGCTTAATGTAAGTAGTTGGGTTTCAATACGTCAGTCGCTAAGCAAAGAATTAATGATCAGACTTGAATCCTCCTGAATTAAAAAGTCAGAAGGATTCAAGTCGGGTGAATAGGGAGCCACAGTGATGCTTTTTTACTTGACAACATCCCGTCAATTGAAATCAGTGTGTGGCAAGGCGCATTGTCTTGAATCATCACATAAATGTTCTTCATATTTAATCTCACACAAATGATTATTTTTTGAAGACTTTCAAGAACCTCTGCATAGAGAAATCATTAGTATGTTTTTTTTTTGGTTATAAATCTTTATTGCAGAGATACTGTATTCTCTTCATGATGAATTTCATGAATGACTTGCACCATTTCTGAATAAATACAAACTACACATTGAAATTGGTAAATTTCTATCTAAAATTTCTAATCTAAAAAAAAATATATTTCTAGAGTCAAGATTCAAATGTAGGCATTCATTCCATCTACTTGATACCATACCAAGAATGGTCTCTAGATTTCATCAAGCCCAAACCAGTTTGCGTTCGCAAAGATGGAGATTGTATCACAGGATCGTTTAGAAATCCACCTGAAACCAAAAAGATACAATTCGAACAAGAAATCGAGGAGGAATTGCTCAAGAATCGTCCACCGGTCCTTCTGTACAACAATAACAGTTACATTTGGTTGAACAAAAACTACAACACGATGGATCTAAGAGGAAAAGTACCGAGCACTGGATATTACTCTTTTGTGCTACATTATTATCAACCTGATCATGCTGGTAAGGAAATTTGTCTCTTTGAATATTGGGTTGATGCAAAAATTCGTCCCGTTTTTGGCATTAAATGGCATTTAAAAAAAACTGAAACGTTATCTACTTCAAACAATTATACTGTAAAATGTCGATGTTCTTTGATAGAAAGAATTTCAGCTTGTACTAAGGAAAAATGTGTCTGTTAAATTTTGTTAAGCATTAAAAATTACAGGAAATAAGGAGCATTATCTACAGCCTTGGCCTCCTGAAAGATTTTTCCCCAGCCAGCTTTATCGAAGGCTCTTCTTCGTCATCCTCGTATTTCTAAGTTATCTCATCTCATTTTGGACCTTCCAACTGGCCTTTCCACAAGACTTTTTCTGAGTCGTCGACTTAATATCCATCGAGATTATTTTCCTTTAGTTTCCCCATAGCCCAACCTCCAATCTGGAGAACCAGGGAATCTCTTGTTCAGATTACCATATCTCAGCCAATGGGTTCCGATTTTAAGTCGTCGGGAACTCTCCTTCACCCTCCTCCGTTCACTACATTACTCATCCTGGTGTGAGTTCTGTATTGCTTTGGGGATCTTGCCCTTTGCCTTCTATCGAGGCAATAGTAAACCACATGTGTCTTTGGCAACCCGACACAAACTATTAACTGGAATAGTTTGATCCATCCATCGTACTCTGCCGACATTTATTTAGAGCACTTCAAATCATCTTAGATGATCAAAATTTACTTCCCTGGAAGACTTGAAAAATCAATATTTTATGATATCTATAAAGTGATTTCTTTGCTTAGTTTGCTTTTTTGGCTATAGCGCAAACAAAATAAAATCTACCGAATATTTTTCTTTCAGTGTCGTAGAATTTATTGTCCATTACTTATTACTTACTTATTATTATTCATGTATGGGCCCTGGTGGACCACGCGAAGTACAGTTAGATATGTTGTTGTTGTTAGCCTTCCTTTGCGCCCATACTGATTTCATTCTTTCGCTATGATCTTTTTTCCTTTCGTCAGACCAAGTTGCTCCAGTCTTCCTACATTTTTCTCTCTGGCCAACCTCCCAAACGTTAACCTTGTGTCTGAAACAGCCTCCATCCTGAATTTCACTTTGTGTAATATTTGCTGATCTTAGGTCCTCTTTAATTGCCGCAATCCATTTAATTATTTCTACTTTAGCTCTACTCCTATTTTCATAAAATTTGACTATTTGTCTAGTTAGCCTACTCGGATTCATCCGTTTTATGTGTCCGTAAAACTTAAGTCTTCTTTTTCTCATAACGCTATGTATATCTGTATATTGTTTGATTTCTTTGTTTTCTCGAAGTCGTTATGTTGTGCTATTTATTTGTTTGGAGATAGATATGATTTTTTTTTCCTTTTTTTCAATCTCATCGATGTCTCTCTTTCTATTCAAAATGAGCGTTTCTGCCTCATATAGACATTCTGGCTTAATAACTGTGTTGTAATGTCTCAGTTTTGTGTTTTTAGATATGCATTTTTTGTTGTAAATATTTTGTGTAAGTCTCAATGCAGTTTCCATTTTTTGACATCTACCCTTATTGGCCGCTTTTTCCAACCCGTTTTCCATGATTATTTCACCCAAATATTTGAATTGAGAGACACGTCTGATGTTACCATATTTTGTTTTTAGAAATGGTGTTCTTAGTCTGTTGCAGGTCATGTATTGTGTCTTTTCAAAGGAAATTTGGAGTCCTACCTTTTTTGCTGTTTCTTTTAGAATTTCAACCTGTTTTTGTGCCGTTAATATATCTTGAGCTAAAATTGCTAGATCCTCAGCAAACGCCAGACAATCAATTTTGATGTTGGTTCTCCCCAGTTTAATGGGCTGGTCAATATTCAGGACCGACTTTTTTCCCACCACTCCTGTATTACTTTTTCTAGAACGCAGTTAAATAAGACTGGCAAGAGCCCATCCTCTTGTCCCACTCCATTTTTAATTTCGAAGGGCTCTGAGATGTCACCCATAAATTTAACTTTTGACCTTGTGTTAGTTAGTGTTGCTTTAATAATTGCCAGCGTTTTCAGATCTAGTCCTTGTTCTTTCGAGATTTGGAATAAAGATTCGTGGTCAATAGAATCATATGCTTTTTTGAAATCCACAAATATACAGACGATATTTTTATTGTGCAGTTTTTGATGTCTTAGGATCAACTTTAGATTCAAATTCTGTTCAGTGCAGAATCTGCCCAGTCAAAAAACTGCTTGATATTCACCAATTTTAGGGCCAATTTTAGACTCTAACTGTCCCTGTGCTCTGTCTAGTAGACATTGAGATAGAATCTTGTAATCTGGGAGTAGAGATATCCCTCTGTAGTTGTTTACATCCGTTCTATCTCCTTTCTTATATAGTGGATGGATTAGAGCATCTTTCCAATCTTCCGGAATCCGTTCGGTTCGCCAAACTTGTTGTAGAATTTTGGTTATTTTCTTGATTGTACCTGGTACCAACGGATTTAAAAAGTTCAGCAATGATTCCATCTTCACCAGAAAGTTTGTTATTTTTAAGTCGTTTGATTTGCCTAATTATTTCATCTTCATTCGGTGGTAATGAATTTGGGTTTGTTTGTTTAGGGTTTAGTGTTGGTAATCTATCTCAGGACATAAATTATTAATTTAGTTTTAAATGTTTTGTAAAAATTTCGGGTTTTATTTTTTTGGAAATCTTTTTCTATTTCACTATATATATATATATATATATATATATATATATATATATATATATATATATATATATATATATATATATATATATTGAGCGTAATTAGCAAACACAATTTTACTTAACAAAATAGGACGAACTTTTGCATCAATTCAATAGATACTTTTCTGAAACAAAATATTCTTCTTGAAGCTTTTGATCTGGACGTGATAATACAGAACGGCCAATTTTATGAGGCAAAAGTACCAATCGAACACTGTCCGTCTGAATCGGGATGTAGGTCCCCAGTCCTCCAAGCTGACAGGAATAATAAGTTCAATCTTTTGGAGAACTTTTTGATCACGTTCAAGGTTTGTTTGATGTACTGCTCCATTTCACCAATGCTTTACAAAAATTCTTGTTTTCAGCAACCAAATAATAAGAACGTTTA
This sequence comes from Cosmopolites sordidus, assembly GCA_031761425.1. Classification (NCBI taxonomy): domain Eukaryota; kingdom Metazoa; phylum Arthropoda; class Insecta; order Coleoptera; family Curculionidae; genus Cosmopolites; species Cosmopolites sordidus. The sequence continues at coordinate 870,290 of JARFXV010001052.1, read as the reverse complement.
CTTGGATTACATCTTGGTTATACCAGCTGATCTCTATAGTGAAAGAAGTTTGGAAGAAGAAGATCTAGATCGTACCGGAGAGTTTATCTCCACGTGTGGTAGCAACCACTTTAATATCGATACAAGTCACAAAGGTAATCCCGAAATTGTCACTTTTCTGGTGTAATCGCGGATTAAATTCAAAGACATTTACCACTAAACATTTCATCATCATAAAGAGCACATTGAATTATCTCCTGATGATGCTGATATGATTAGCGAAACGCACTTCGAGAAATTATAAATGGATTATTTGCTGTTTAGTTGGTAAATCCCTTTGAATTTACTGTTTCATACTAAAGGTTGCAATAGAATTGATATCATGAATGTTTTATAGGTTTCTGTCGAGATTCAGTTTACTCCATAACAGCAGCTCATAATACCGGCGCGTTACCTTGCCAGTGTGACTATGCTGGTTCCATTAGTTTCGAATGCGAAAAATTCGGTGGTCAATGCCCTTGCAAAGAAAACATTATAGGACGACAGTGTACAGCGTGTAAAACAGGATATTTCGGATTCCCAGATTGTCGTCCGTGCAACTGCCCGTCTTCAGCTTATTGCGAACCAAGTACAGGTATGTATTATAAGTTGCCTAAGTATTTGATCTATACAAAAATCAAAAACGTGGAACCTGTTGTACGAGGATAAAATAAAACTGTTCTCTCGACTCTTTCACGTAAATTAAAAATATGATATCTGTTGGTTTTGTTGAGTAGCCTGCAAATCTTTTCGACAACTAACGAATGCTGTTATAAAAGAAGTTCAGTGGTTTTATTTAGGTAATGATGTGGCTGAAGATCAAGCGTCGCCAATTCGTCGATCACGAGCTACCTCTAGCTCACGTGGACTATTTCGGTAGCTTATGACTATAAACAATAATCAGATGTTAAACTCATAATCTTTATAAATGAAAATATCGAAATTATAATACTGTTAGGGATTACCGCTTGATCAGCGCATCGTAGGCGTCGAAGATCAGCCGATCAGTGACGTCACCAAGCTAGAATCTGCGAAACCGCCGAGAAAATTGTAGCGAGTATCTACCATTCAGGAAGGATCTCGGCTGTTTTAATAGGATATATAGATAGACCTGTGCAACGACGATCTGTTCAGTGTTCAGTTACGTTACAATTACAATTACAAGTATGGCAAGCAGTAGTAAAAAAGTTAAGACATACTATTTCCATTTGGAGTAGGAAAAAACAATACTTCTTTTGAAAAACTAAAAGCAAAAGTGTATTTTTGTTGTGTAACGCTTCTGTATCCGTTGCTAAAATGGAAAATATTGAAAGGATCCTTAAAACTGTTCATTCGACGTTTGAAAAATCATATCCTTTATATTCTACCGCTAGGAAGGAAAAATTGAGCCAATTAAAAAATAAGTTAATTGGACAGCAATCAACATTTATAAAAGGATTTGACAAAAATAATTGAATACGCGAAACTGAACTGCAATAGGGCTGCAACTGAATACGAAACGCGATAGGGCTCTTATCGCGCTTATTTTATAGCCTTATGAAGGAGTAATAATAAAACATGCATTTTTGGAAGTTACTGATTCATTATGCGCCAACTTTAAAACTAAAAATGAAATTGTTGCCAGTTTTTATGACAGTTGACAGTTATGACAGTTTTTATGACAGCTGACTCATAAAAACAATGCAACTTTCTACCAATACAGTGATGAGAGGAGATAACTGTAGTTATTTTTCCCTGCAACTTGATACCGCCCAGGTGGCTGTTTTCGTCAGAATGATTTTTAGCGATTTTATGACTAAAGAAGAACTTTTGAAGATTATTTCACTAAAAAGGCATACTACTGGACAGGACCTGTTTTCTCATTTGAAAAATATTATTTCATCTGAGAAAATTTTAATATTTAAAATGGTAGGTTTGACAACAGATGGAGCTCCAGCAATGGTGGGTTCCGAAAAGGGTCTTGTGGCATTGTATCGAAAGGATCATACTTTTCCGTAATTCCTCTCTTATCACTGCGTTATATTGATCTCCTACCTGCCCTAGTTGAGTTTTTTGAACAACGCGATAAACCCATTCCTGAACTGGAAAACTCAGAAGATTTTGAATGTTTGAACAAGTTATACGAGAAGTTTTTGAAGCTAAACGACGTAATGAAAATGGTAGTAAATATTGTGAACAAGTTTAGAGCTCAGTCGTTTAGACAAGATTACTCAAATAACTGACCGATGAAATGGACTGTCAATAGGAGGATTTACTTCTTCACTCTGCAGTCTGAAGTCCGATGGTTGAGTAGAGGAAAAGTACTCAAACGTTTTAATGATCTCCTACCTGCTCTAGTTGATTTTTTTTTAAACAAAGCGATAAACCTATTGCTGGGATTTTTGGATTTCTGGTGGACATTATAGAGAGATTGAATGAACTTAATTTACAGCTACACCGGACAGGCAAAGAATTAACGGAAATGATTTCTGATATAAAAGCGTTCACCAAAAAGCTTGAGTTTTGGGAAGAAAACCTTATCAACCACGATACCAAGCACTTCCTCTCTTATCAAGGCATTATCCACCAACAATTATTATACGAGAAGTTTTTGAAACTAAACGACGTAATGAAAATTGTAGTAAATATTGTGAACAAGTTTAGAGCTCAGTCGTTTAGAGAAGATTACTCAAATAACTGACCGATGAAATGGACTGTCAATAGGAGGACTTACTTCTTCACTCTGAAGTCTGAAGTCCGATGGTTGAATAGAGGAAAAGTACTCAAACGTTTTAATGATCTCCTACCTGCTCTAGTTGATTTTTTTTTAAACAAAGCGATAAACCTATTGCTGGGATTTTTGGATTTCTGGTGGACATTATAGAGAGATTGAATGAACTTAATTTACAGCTACACCGGACAGGCAAAGAATTAACGGAAATGATTTCTGATATAAAAGCGTTCACCAAAAAGCTTGAGTTTTGGGAAGAAAACCTTATCAACCACGATACCAAGCACTTCCTCTCTTATCAAGGCATTATCCACCAACAATTATTATACGAGAAGTTTTTGAAACTAAACGACGTAATGAAAATTGTAGTAAATATTGTGAACAAGTTTAGAGCTCAGTCGTTTAGAGAAGATTACTCAAATAACTGACCGATGAAATGGACTGTCAATAGGAGGACTTACTTCTTCACTCTGAAGTCTGAAGTCCGATGGTTGAATAGAGGAAAAGTACTCAAACGTTTTAATGATCTCCTACCTGCTCTAGTTGATTTTTTTTAAAACAAAGCGATAAACCTATTGCTGGGATTTTTGGATTTCTGGTGGACATTATAGAGAGATTGAATGAACTTAATTTACAGCTACACCGGACAGGCAAAGAATTAACGGAAATGATTTCTGATATAAAAGCGTTCACCAAAAAGCTTGAGTTTTGGGAAGAAAACCTTATCAACCACGATACCAAGCACTTCCTCTCTTATCAAGGCATTATCCACCAACAAGTATTATACGAGAAGTTTTTGAAACTAAACGACGTAATGAAAATGGTAGTAAACATTGTGAACAAGTTTAGAGCTCAGTCGTTCAGAGAAGATTACTCAAATAACTGACCGATGAAATGGACTGTCAATAGGAGGATTTACTTCTTCACTCTGCAGTCTGAAGTCCGATGGTTGAGTAGAGGAAAAGTATTCAAACTTTTTAATGATCTCCTACCTCCTCTAGTTGATTTTTTTTAAACAAAGCGATAAACCTATTGCTGGAATTTTTGGATTTCTGGTGGACAGACAAAGAATTAACGGAAATGATTTCTGATATAAAAGCGTTCACCAAAAAGCTTGAGTTGTGATAAGAAAACCTTATCAATCGCGACTCCAAGCACTTCCCTGTTCTTTCAGAAAAGATATCTGAAAATAAGTTGCAACCTTACAATAGTAAATATCATGTGCAAATAATGTCGAACTTCAAGACTGCCTTCAAATCTCGTTTTTTAAAGATTTCAACGTCAGCGTACTAGTTTGTGCAATTTGTTGACTCGCCCTTCACGGAAATGAATACTGAGCACATGTGTTGTGCAGCATTTTGGCGAGGATAGGGCTACAAAAGAAATGGAAGTTATTATGCTTCAAAATGATTTCATATTAAAAACCGTGGAGTTAAATACAAAATGTATCTCGCCTTATGTAAGTAAAGACATATATCCAATTTTAGTTATATGTGTTATTAATATGAAATGATTAAGAGCAAATATCGCAACCGGCTTACAGATGAACATTTGGATAACTGTATTCGAATGGCTGTAACGAACTATACCGCCAATATTAAAAAAAATTGTTCGGGAGTCTGAGGTCAGCCTTCCTATTAAAATGTTATTTTGATCTTAATTTGGTTTTATTTAAATTTTGAAATAAGACGTTACTTTTTTGTCCTTTACATGGGTTATGTGACTTTCATTTTTAAAAATATATGACATGACGTTGCGTCAAAATTGTGATTGTTTTTCAAATATATAAGATTTGTATATTTTATGTAATGTGCATCATATGTAATGTATACTATAGTTATAGTAATATAAATCTTATACGTCGAAAATCTGCTTCCATTATTACATTAAACAAGTTTAGATAGGTCTCTCTATTTGAATATTATTAACACATTGAAAAGATTGGCGACCCATGGGCAGCAGGGGTCGCAGCAGCTGGAATTTGCGAAGCCTGAACTGTAACCGCAGCAATTCACGCGTTCAGATATTTCTATTTTTGCCATATATGGATATACTTTTTTTTAGGAAAGTGTGTATGCCCACCACACGTCACAGGAGAAAGATGTGACCAATGCGAGCCGCTTACCTACGGCTATGACTCTCTCATTGGCTGCGAGGAATGTAACTGCCATCCACTTGGCGTTATCGGAAATCAAATGCAATGCGATCTGCTGAATGGGGCTTGCCCGTAAGTAGTCTTTTTTACATTTATACAATATTGAAATTATCAGATCACTCATTTCAATTATCGGAATACATATATCACTCGCAAGATTAACATCACCATAGTCAATGTGACATTTGAACCACTGATACGAAAAATTTAGCTTAAGGACATTTTCCCTAAAGCACTTTTTTCCATAAAAATGCGTCTAGATACTACTATCTAGACGCACGTTTCGTTAACTATGTTAGGTTCATCAGGAGCTGACTAAATCTGAAAGTAACACTAACATAAAGCCTACTTATATGCAGACCTTTACTAATGAAGCTTTTTTATTTATAGAATATTGAAAATATTTATTTTTCGATTTTAATTAACTCTGTCTTTTGGGTTCTCAATATATTTTTACGTTGTATAAATTGTCAGATGAGTTCAGATGGCACAAAAATATTATATTTTATATCACGGGCGTAGCCAAGGGGGGGTTTTGGGGGTTCAAACCCCCCCGAAATAAGCCAAATATTACCTAATATTATACCGAAAAAATACGAGGGGTGACGAGAGTTAAATTATTACATTTGAATTGAATATATATCCGAACTAGTGGACGTTGCGCACAGTAACGCCATCTCTTGTCATTTCATTTTATGTAAGTATATTTTTGTTGTTTTATTTACTTCAAACTAAACATTTAAAACATTTAAAAACAACAATTTAAACAACGTAAAAATATATTTTACACTGAGCTCTGCAAAACTATAAGAAAACGTATCAGAGAGAACACGCGCCGATTCAATATGCAGCTAGTGCAAAAAACCCTGGAAGAAAACAAAGGAATTAACAAAGCTAAACAGAAGCTGAGAAACAAAAGAACGCAAATATATGCTTTAAAACGTGAGGATGGCACAGTGTGCAGGGCGCGTACCCAAGTCATTCCTCTTCATTTTCGACGATGAATAAGTGGGCTACTAAATTTAAATGTGATCGTGCATCCACTGAAGATGAACTGTCGCGATGTCCAAAGACTGCTATAATTAACAAAATTGTCAGTGCTAACTAAGCTTTAGCGCTAACTAAGTTTAACACAAACGATTTGGTCTCTGGTGATAAATTTGTTTGAGTTTTGCCACTGCGTTTCACACCAATGGTATCAACAGAATAATTAATTTTTAAGCATATTATATAAGTATACACTTGATGATACTAACACGGTTAACGAAATACCTATCGATGCAATGCAAACAGTTAATTGTTGCTGTTTTGTGAAAAAATTCTCCTTGAGTTAGGTTTTTAAGTAATGTTTTATATTGTTACATTTTTAGATGCAAAGATAATGTTGTTGGAAGAATATGTGATAATTGTGAAGCTGGATATTATTCATTCCCCCATTGCGCATCATGTGATTGCAACGTGAACGGAACAGATTCTGAGATTTGCGACAAAGATACCGCTGAGTGTTACTGTAAAAAGAATGTTGTTGGATTCCACTGCGAACTTTGTAGAGAAGGATCGTATAACCTACAGGTAAGGGCAAATTTTACACAAGATATTTTATGGATGCATGCAAATTCATTCGGAACTATCTACTATATGTTAGGCCCCCCACCATAATTCTCGTCCCCTAGGTTTCATCGAATGCAGAACCTATTCGAATCAGAATTATTTCCCACCATTCATTTATTTTAAAGCACCTTCTTCAACGAGTTACCGTACAGCCTTCCTCTCAAACAATCTCTCACTTGTTTTCTCCAGCAATGGATTAAATACAACAATTTTTAGATAGGTTTTTTTACATTGATGATGAGTTTCTTAGTCGGAAACGTAATGTCCGAATGACTGTGGCGTGTTCATATATTTTTTTTCTTTTATTTGGGTTTTTCGCCACTATCTAAAACTCAAAAAATATCAAAAATATCTGTTCTTATGTAAAGAAAGAATCACTGGGTAAAAACATAAAACCAAACGGAGACACATTTCTCAGTGATTCTTGAGATCTCACATATCTTCGGAAATATTCGGAAATTTTTAAATTTGAAAACGTGACGTTGCAGAGGTTAGTGAGATGCAACTTTTTTCTAATTTAATCATCTCTATATCTTTCATAGTTTCTGAAATCCTTGTGTGTATATATATATATATATATATATATATATATATATATATATATATATATATATATATATATATATATATATATATATATATATATATATATATATATATATATAGACACACACAAGATAATTCAAAAGGAGATTTAACTAGAAATAAATACCTTGAATTAAATTTAATTTAAATCACACGAAAATAATTTAAATTAAAATAAAATAAAATTGAACTAAAATAACTTAAATTATTTGTTAAAGTTTTCTTTTTATATTAATAGGCCTTAAATCCAGATGGTTGTACTCAATGTTATTGTTCGGGAAAGGCTACAAAATGTATTAGTGCCCGTTATGTAAACGATCCAATCTATGACATGACTGACTGGACTGTGGTAGCTTTGGATATCACTGCAGACATTCTAAGTGTCACCAAACTGGATATCACTCCAGAAAATGTCGGAGGTAATGATATCAAACTTCTCGAACAATATGATATATATCTTCTTTTTTCCAGACCCAAATGCCATCGGAGTAGTTCTTTCCGGTTTGGAGGGAGACACTATGGCCTATTTCTCGGCTCCACCTTCTTACTTAGGCAAATGTTTAGCCTCGTACGGCGGTTTCATTCGATACTCTATCTTCTACAGCATTGGTCCAAATGGTTCAGCAATATTTAGTCCAGATGTTGTTTTACAAGGCCCCAATACTTATTTGCAATATTCAAGCATTGAACAACCTCCTGCTAATGTTAAGTTCCCCGGCGAAGTCCCTCTGATGGAGTTGGCTTTTAACACACCATCCGGAGAAGAAGCCAGGAGGGATCAAATCATGGACGTTTTGAAAGATCTGAGAGGTGTTTACATCAAGGCCAGTTACTGGACTAAACCCGAAACTACCAGGTAAATTGTATCAGTTTCCACTGAACAGGTAAAGTTTCATTCGGGTTTTTTTTTATGTAGACTGATCGACGTTACTCAGGATTATGGAATTTCGGGACTGGAATACAGCAAGAGGTATCCTGGTTACCGTTTACCTGTGGATATGTCGTCAATAGAACAGTGTTCATGTGAACCAAACTATCAAGGTAAGAACTCCACTGGACTATAGTATGAAACGTTTGAGGTTTAATAAGTTTAAAGCATTCTTCGCCAATAATACTTCATAGGGTTTTCAAAATATACAGTGGTGGACAAAAGTATTGGCACAGCATATTGTTTTTATAATAAAAATTTCTATTTTTAAAATTCAAACGTAAAAAAATAGTGATTATTATATCAAGTGATTATTATATATCTCTATCCAAAATCTAAATTTTTCTCAGAAAAAAAAAGTGTTAATCTCAAATGTAATAGATACAATAAATTTAAAATTAATATAATGTCAAGAATTAAATGGACAAAAGTATTGGAACCCTTAAATGTTTATCAAACATTTTAAAGCAAGACGCGGATAAAAACTGTTCTAACTATGGAAAGGTATGTATTGTGCTCGAATATTACTCGCGTAGGTAGCCTTCTGATATGTGCATTGGTCGAAGTTTCTAGAAAATAAAAAAAATTAAATAAAATGGGGTCGTAAAGGACGGGAAACTAGTGACTGAAAGAATAATAATAGTTAATCTGCATCATGACGGTAAATCTATTCTGAAATTGCGAACGTAGTGAGAAAAAGTCGTTGCACTGTTCGTAGTGTTATTAAAAAGTTTAACAATAGCGACATTTTTCAAAATATGCCAAGAACAGAGGGCGACCATCTAAACTTACAGAATTTGAAAGAAGAAAAATCATTAGACAAATTATAAAGGATCCTCATTCATCAGCGTCGGAAATGACTTCAATGATTGATTATGAACATTGTAGATTATGCTGCCATATTACGACGCGCTTAGCTTTTTACATATATTGCATACAATTGAATGTCAAACAATCTTTCAACAGTGAACTTTTTTGGAAAATATTTTGTATTGTTGTCGAGTCGATTATAATAGTCAAGATGGTTTTTGTTATTTGATACGTGCACCACAGAACAGGATAATAAAGATATTAGTGGTAAAATCGTACGGAGAATTCTGTATCGTGCTGGTTATAGAGCAAGGATTGCCAGAAAGAAACCGTACATTAACAAAGTCAGCAAAATAATTTTTTTCATTTTTTTTTCTTTATTTGGTTTTTTCGCCACGATCTAAAACTCAATAAATATCAAAAATATCTGTTCTTATGTAAATAAAGAATCACTGGATAAAAACAAAAAACCAAACGAAGAGAAATTTCTTAGTGATTATTTTTTGTAATAAATTTGCCTAACAAACAAAATTTTAAAAATATAAAAATGTTCTAAAAAATTATACGAACTTTTAACGTTAACGTTTTGGGAAGTATTCTCCTCCCGTTTTCAAAACTAATTTACCGCTATAATTAATTTAAATAAAAAAAATAACTGTATTGCTATGCCTTCGGTAGATTTAAATTCAATATGGTTCCCGATTCTAAAGAATACAATTAAAAACATTTAAGAATTTCAATAAACAATCCCAATCACACGGTAAACCTCACCTATATATTTTTATATATAGGTATGTCACTGCCATTAAAAACTAATTGTCAATGTTAGTATCATTGACATACACAAAAAATATATTTACTTCCTCTCTTTTCATAATTTATAGAAATTAATATAATTTATTTTTAGATTCGTTTTGAAAACGGGAGGAGAATACTTCCCGAAACGTTAACGTTAAAAGTGTGTATATTTTTTTAGAACATTTTTATATATTTAAAATTTAGTTCGTTAGGCAAATTTATTTCAAAAAAGAATCACTGATAAATTTGTCTCTGGTTTTTTGTTTTTACCCAGTGATTCTTTATTTACATAAGAACAGATATTTTTAAAGATATATGCAGATATAAAGAAAAAAATATATGAACACGCCACAATCATTCAGACATTACTGTATCTTTCATTTCGATGGACGATCTCTTGTTGAAGTTGAAGGAAGGAAAACACAGAACACTTAAGGAATTTAAAAAAGCAAAAAGTTAAGCATGCTGGGTGGAAGTATCCTAGGGTGGGGATGTATGGATGCATGAGGTTGTTCAGTTCACGGAACCCATCGAGCGGACAAGTCATTGTCTTGACTTGACAAATATGATTAAGCTATTTTTCCAAAGAAACTTAATTAATTAATAATAATTAATAATTATTGCATGTTTGTACAGGATTATCATGTGAGGAATGCTCACCGGGATACTACAGGGTGAAATCTGAAGGTTCACTTGAAGGAGCTTGCGTTCCCTGCGACTGCAATGGTCATGCTTTCGAATGTGACGTAAACACTGGTGTCTGTCTTGTAAGTCTCCAGAAACATTACGATATCGTGTTTAGTTTTTTTCGTGCGTTTTAGAATTGTCAACACAACACTAGAGGTGAACACTGTGAGCTTTGCGAGGTTGGATATCACGGTGATGCCCGAGGTGGTACACCAAACGACTGTCTTATTTGTGCTTGCCCATTGCCAACCGCCAGTAATAAGTACGTATTTTTTATCATACATACATCAATATAATCCAAAGGACAGCTATACAGGGTGATTCCTAAGTTCGAGTTTTTTAACAGCTTATAAAACTCGATAAAATAAACATTTCTTCCTAATATCATTTTTCAAAAAAACTGAAAGATAAAAAACTTACCATATTGTTTTCGAAAACAGAATTCATTCGTGTCCTGCGTCCTGTACTTAAAGAAAAGGTTTAAAGTGGTTGCCGATCGGTTCCGCACAAAGTTGGGCGCGACGTACCGTATCAATAAGTTCTTCCTTTGTATTAACAGGCTTTTTAAAAACTATGCTTTTGATAAACTTTGATATACTTTTGTAACCACATAAAAAGAAATCACGGGGGTTAAGATCTGGTGACTTAGGCGGCCACGCAACTGGTCTTCTACGACTTACTCACTTATTAGGAAAAGATTTTTCCATATTTTCTAGAAGACTGGGAAGACGATTTTGTAAAAATTCGACACTTTTCATTTATTAAACTATCCGACAAGATAAAAGGCCCAACAAATTCACTATTCTCATACACGTGGGCCATTTTATCTTTCCAAAAATCACGATAGAAATCCGCGTTAAAACTGATAACTAACAATAAAATACAACATAAGAAAATAAAAGGAATGCATGATTCACAAAAAAACGATAAACATTAATCGCCTTGAGCGGACAATCGATCACATTTGTTCAAATTACTTTATGGGCCGGGCTTGAATTTATTAAAGGATGTAGCGGCCTAATTTTAAATATATTTTAAAAATGGAATTAGAAAAAAAAATTATCAATATTTTTTTCCTTTATTTGGGTTTTTCGCCACTATCTAAAACTCAAAAAATATCAAAAATACCTGTTCTTATTTAAAGAAAGAATCACTGGGTAAAAACAAAAAACCAAACGGAGACAAATTTCTCAGTGATTCTTTTTTGTAATAAATTTGCCTAACGAAGAAATTTTTAAACATATAAAAATGTTATAAAAATTTTACAAACTTTTAACGTTAACGTTTCGGAGAGTACTCTCCCCCGTTTTCAAAACTAAACTAAAAAATAAATTATATTAATTTGTAATATATAAAGTAACGAGTGAAAGTAAATATATTTTTTGTGTATGTCAACGATACTTACATTGACAACAATAGATTTTCACGACAGTGACATACTACCAAAAATATATATATAGGTAATGTTTACTGTGTTATTGTTTATTGTACTGATTGTGTATTCAAATATTTAAATGTGTTTAATTGTATTCTTTAGAATCGGGAACCATATTGAATTTAAATCTATCGCAGGCATAGCAATACAGTTATTTTTATTTAAATTAATTATAGCGGTTTCTTTCAATCTTCTGTATTTTGTTACCGATTCTTTTAATAACGTTTTGGAATTATTCCAATAGATTTTATGACCTGATTCCCATGCGCGTTGACAAATTCTAGATTTATTAAAATCGCCCTTTCTAAGAAGGTTTTTATGCTCTTTTACTCTAACATCTAACGGTCAAGATGTCTCACCTATATAGAATTTGCCACATTCGCAGGGAATTTTATAAACCACATTTTTGGTATTTTGTTGTATAGTGTTTGGTTTAGTCTTTGTTAATAGAGATCTAAGAGTATTTTTTGTTTTAAATGTGGTTCTTATGTTGTATTTATTTCCTACTCTTTTAATTGTGTCAGATATACCGCGGATATAAGGAATTGTGAGGTTAATTGTTTGAGAGTTATTATTATTGTTATTAATAACTTGTCTGTTTTGTCTAGTATCAAAATTTTGAAGCGATTTATCTATAAAATTCCAAATAAAGGAAAAAAAAAATATGAACACGCCACAATCATTCAGACATTACTTAAAAATTTATCAAGTTTTATACGCTGTTAAAAAACGTTTCAACTTAGGAATCACCCTGTATAAAGATTTTAAAAATAATTTAAGGTTGCGGGCGATCGATAAAATTTGTTTAAATTATTTTAAGGGTCGGCCTTGATTTTTTAAAATTTATTAAAGACAGTAGCGGCCTAATTTTAGAGATATTTACAAAATTAAATTAGAAAAAAATGTCTATTTTATCAAGTTTTATACTCTGTTAAATAAAAATCTTAAATTAGGAATCACTTTGTATAAAGATCTTTAAAATAATTAAAAGAAACAAGGTTTAAAATCAAAATTAGGGTAAATTGTAAAGTAAAGTAAAGTGTTTGGGTTAGAGGCGCATCAGCAACTAGGCTATTTAGCGACTGGACCTACAGCTTAACGTGGGTTCCGAACCACGGTCATCAGCTTCCGACAAACCCAGGCCAGCACCCCCCTCGGGCTATAAACCCTTGGTTATGTGCCTACCCATAAGTCTATCAGGAAACCTACCGACTAGCGAGTGACCAACGTAGAACACTTCTCAGAAGGCATCCGGCCTTACCCAGCCTTTAACTGGCGTGACTGAGGGGTAATTCGTAGTCGGATTTTACACTCTTGCCTAGAAACAATCACAAACATTTAGGAAAGATAAACGGACAGAAGAAAGAAAAATAACCATCCGAGCGCTGGAATCGAACCAGCGCAGATTCGGCAAAGCAGGCGCTCTTACCGCCGCCCCAACGCGACCGGCAGCGTAAATTGTTTTGTGTATATGTCTTTGGCAGCTTAGCAGTTATTTATGGAACAATTTAATCATGTGTTGATCAGAAATACCCGTAAAAATAAGGAAATGCAAAAAACATGCATATTTAATGGGCATTTGCATGGTTTTTTGTTTAGTCTTGCATTTATTAATAACAGAGGGACATTACTTAGATCGTGAACTAAATTATGTGCAGTAACTCAAGGGAGCATGGGACGAAATGCAGTCCACAGAAATGTAATTAATCGGTTATGGCTCAAGTTCAAGAAACAGGTGACATGGCTGAACGACATACCGGCCGCATAAGAAACACTAATCAGACCGCAATATTACAGAATCGCAATTAGAAAACTGATAGCGCACTACACATCATATGGTAGTAACTAAATCATCAGGAAGAGACTTCATGAGACCAGATTTCATGCTGGAAAACCTATGAGAGTGCCTGTGTTATCCAGAGGGAATTGCGTCAATAGACATCAGTGGGCAAAGCTGACTTTCATTTGGACCGGCTCCAGATACACGTTGAACAAGTGTATGGAGAAGATCTGTTGCTGATGCGCCTCTAACCCCAAAACTTGACTTTATTTTATCTGAGATTGTACTCCGAAACGTGACTGGATTTTTTTCAGTTTGGGGGCCTCTTGTTGACCCAAGACTATAAATTGTAACGTAAATGAACGGTATTTATTCGATTTATATCGAATTCAATGAGTAAGTTGAAACACCTAGCGCCATCTACCGACGAAAATCTGTAATTGTCTTACAATTGTAGGTGAATAGAAGTATAATTATAAAATAGATAAGGATAATTTAGCCTACACAATTTCTAACAATATTTCAGTTTTAAATTATTTTTCAATTTATTGTTTTTAATTTTTTTATGAATTTATTTAATTTAACGAAAGGTTTAAATTAATGTGGTAAGGTAATTAAAAAAACCAAAGTAGTTAGATTAACAAACTAATAAAAACATAGAATGTTTTGCCATCGTGTGGATTAACCCCATTGTTTTTTTTTTTGAAAATAGTTCACATCATGTCAGATCGGCATCTACATCTGCGCATATGCTATATCAAAGTTATTTTAAATGCTCGCAAAAAACTTTTTTGTCAAAGAGCCAAAAAAATTAAAATTTAAAGCTGGCCCATAGTCTATATGTAATGAAACATTGTTTTGGTATCCTGAAGTAGAAAATTCCATCAGCTTTACATCGCATTAAACGATGAGTTTACTATCGATGGCATGGAATCAAATGAAGATGCTGTACTTCTATAGGGCGAGCACCGAGGAAAATGAAAATTTTGAAGATGATATGACTGACAGAATCATTAGTATAAAATGAGTAAATCTAAGTCGTAGTCATGATATCATACAAGAGTCACATATTATGTCAGTATGATGTCATAATGATATACAAAATTGCATCATATTACGATCATGAGGAGAGTCAGTTTTATGTCAAATTTATGTAAAATTTTATTTACATACGTATGACCTACGTGTGACGTCAATTTAAGGTCATGTGTTCACGGGGTGTGACATCTAGACCACCATCACCTCGAACGTTACTGACTACATAAAAATTATATATTTAATACCAGTTTTCAAGACATTTGAAGAGGATATTGTTTATATATGAAGGGTAGGGTGGTGTAAGGTGGACGCGGGCGATAAGTTGGCGCATTGACGATTGGCTGGGTCTGGTGTGACGTATACATCTAACTTTTTGTTAGTTTTGTTGATTATCTGCAGGTGCTGATGGTTTTAACAGACCACAATACGAACGCTGCTACATTAACGTGAGTGCGGTGTGATATAACTTTCCTCCACATCGTATTTATAATATAGATGAAACGGGTTTATCCACGGTACCTGACAGGCCACCCAAAGTTCTTACAATGAAGGGAAAACGAGCAGTCAACAAAATAGCAAGCGCTGAGAGAGGCATAAAGTGACTTGTAAAAGCTATGTCTGCGACTGGCCACTTTGTTTCATCAAACGTATGAAATCTGAATTACTGAAGGGAGCACCTGCTGGATCAATAGGAATGACTTCTGATTCTAGCTTTATTAATGTGGATCTCTTTATTGATTGGTTAAGTCATTTCAGAGATCATACTAAATCTACTGAAAATGACCCCATTTTTCTCGTGCTAGACAATCACTCCTCACACTGCTCAATTAAAGCTGTGGATTTCTTCTGGAAAAATAATATTATTGCACTGACTCTGCCACCACATAGCAGCCATAAAATGCAGGCCCTTGATAGAGGTTTCACGGTGTTCTTAAGAAGTACTACGCTGAGTAGTGTTAAAAATGGTTGAGAAGTCATCTAGAACGAGCGATAACAGTATTCCAGATAACATCTATATTTACAACTGCCTATAACAGAGCTGCAAACATTCACAATATCTGTTGAAAGTTTCAGTATCACAGGAATTTGGCCTTGGAAGTACGCTTTGTAAGTACTCTCACAGGAAACACGGCAGAAACGAGCCAGGCTGCTGTTACATCACAAGATTCTCATTCAAACAAAGAAGTGACTAATCAGACCGAAAAATATTCTCAATTCATCAGGACTGAACTACTGTTTGAAACTCGTAGTCATACCTGACGCTTCAGGTATGACTGTACGAGTTTCAGGTATGCCGTACTCGTACGGCATACCTGAAGCAAATATCTCAACATCAAATTAAGCCCAAGCCAAAAAGCCTAATGTCATTCAAAATCTACGTTCCATCCTAAAGCAATCGTTGTTGATGCCCAATTTCCCCATTTAAAGCTATATAAGAATTCTGATTATGTTATAACTACAAATACGGATATAATGCAACCTTCTGCTGCAAGAAATGCAGAATGCTCACACGATGTGTCAAGCTCTGATAAAATACAAAATATTAAACCTTTCCCTAAATCTCAGATGCACTAAAAGAAAACGCATGACTGTGAACAAGAAATACACAAAAATCAATTTACTCTAAATTATTTTGTCTACATTGTTTTAAAGATCTTAAATATATTTGGATAGTTATGTATAGTATGTATAAAAAATGATCTTCATCGTATATTTTTGTAAAGTTTCGCAACATCGTGCAATGTAAGCTCTGATGGAGAGCATATAAGCTGTGAATGCAGAGAAGGATATTTTGGCGTACGTTGTCAAGGTTGTGATGCAGGATTCTTTGGACGACCCGAAGTACAAGGTAATCTTTCTTTAACATGTCTTCTTCTCGATAATTTTGTGTATGATTTATTTGCAAGGGGATTATTGCAAACCATGCCAGTGCTCAGGAAACATAGATTCCCAAGATCCCAGTTCCTGCGACACCAACACCGGTAAATGCTTGAGATGTCTAAACAACACCTTCGGAGAAGCCTGTTCTTTGTGCGCCCCAGGTTATTTTGGTGATGCTGTAGACAGAAAGGACTGTCAAGGTATTATTAAACACCATTTTTATGTGTTTTTACTAAAGAACATTTATATACACAGCTTGTATTTGTGATGAACTTGGTACATCACGCTGTGATCACACCACTGGTATCTGTATCTGTAAACAGAATGTGATTGGTGAAAAATGCGACAGGTGCCTGGACGAACACTATGGCTTTGAATCCGGTCAAGGTAGGAATGGAAACGTGTTTTATCCCGGTGAATTTTAGTTTTTCTGGATATGTTTTTTTCTTTAGGTTGCGTGAGATGTGACTGCGCTGAAGCAAGCGAAGGCAACCAATGCCACGACGTGACGGGGCAATGTATATGTAAACCTGGTGTTACTGGACGGGCTTGTGACAGGTGTGCTGGTGGTTATTGGAATTATACATCTGAAGGATGTGTTTGTAAGTATCTTGTTTTCAGTTAGCTTTGTGATTGTACCGCCTCTATCCGGATATAAAATACCTACGAAATGTGTTTGTGCTTGCGAATGTTCAATTCTTCTATTGGAACCTTCGGTGTGAAACACTAAACTCGAAGAGATTTACCACCAAACACTAAATCACTTATTGAAACTTCTCGACGCACATTTCGCTAACCACGTCAGCATCAACAGGAGATGATTTAATCTAATTCTAAAACTAAACTATATTCTATTTATATGATAACCCTGCCTCATGAAGCGTGTATAAATAATAATAATTCGTTTGCCTTCATTCCTTGATCGAGCAACAATAGCATATAAAGACGTAAGTGTCTTTCTTCTATTGTTGGCCTTGACATCTTTCCTCTTTGGTAGAACAATAACTTTTTAACCGAAAAATAAAATTTACAACCAAGCCTGAACGTAAAGACAAAACATCCGTGTTTGCGGGACCGTCTCTCGACACAAACGCGTTCAATGATTCCTTAAAGAAAAAAAAGGACCAATTATCCGTTTTCCTAAAATCCCACACCAGACATTGACTTTCTGGGAATGTTAATCTACAGTTTATAACCCAGTGAGGATTACCTCTGACCCAGTATCTACAGTTTTGAGACCATACAACCCCATTAGTGGTGAATGTAGCCTCATCAATAAACATAATCTTCTTCGGGAAATCATTTAAAAAAATACCTTGGGTCCAATAACAATAGTCTAATCTTTTATTATCATCACCTTCTTTCAAAGTATGTAAGAACTTCGGTTTATAGGGCTTGATTTTGTTCTAACGACATATCTTCTGATTTTATCCTTGCTAATATTCAGTTGAGACGATAAATCTCCAAGGCTCATGCATGGATTTACTCGATTTGCCTCAAATATATCGTTATCCTCAGGATGCGGGTGTATTCGACCAGCTTTACCTTTTTGATGGATTTTAATAACACTGTCAATCAACCTTGTATGACTGGGCAAAAATTGAAATCTGTATTCCTTCAAATAGCGAAAATATGGGGGTGTCTTCATCTTAAATCCGACACACTTTCTATTGTCAATATCTGTGTATTGACAATATTATTGAACGTGTGAGTAGAAAGATTGACAGATTGTGAATATGTAATATATTGATAAGTTGGTTTGATGAAAACCAAAATAGACAACCAAGATTGATAATAAATATTGATCGTCTGATGGAGAGATGACAATCTTACTTAGATTGTGTAGCGAAAATAATAGCTACACAAGCTTTTTGTCAGTATGACATAATTAACTGCCAGCGCAAAACTAAATAGATTGTCAATAAAATATTGATAGTGTGAG
The DNA here is from genome assembly GCA_031761425.1 of Cosmopolites sordidus. Taxonomy (NCBI): domain Eukaryota; kingdom Metazoa; phylum Arthropoda; class Insecta; order Coleoptera; family Curculionidae; genus Cosmopolites; species Cosmopolites sordidus. Next base: position 851,912 of record JARFXV010001052.1, on the reverse strand, counting down.
GCAATTACAGTTTGTCAATATTCATTGGCCTACATTGACAATATATATTGATCGTGTTAAGACCAGTGGCGGCTCGTGGGTTTTTAAAGTAGGAGGGCGTAGAAGAAAATAGTGCTGCGAAAGATTTTTTTGCTTTCCCCTTCCTCCTTTTTACTTTTCGTGCTATTAAAACCCTATACAAGAGGTGAACCAGGAAAACATTACAATTTTGTATTGTTACTACTTACAAGGACATTGGAGGATGTTGTTGCTTGCTGCGCAGATAAAGCAATCAATAAATAGGTACTTACCGTTTCCCGAAGAGTAAACCATTCAAACAGTTTATCGTAACTGCAAATCAATAGAGAAAATTCGAAAAAGTTCATGAAAAGTTCAAAAAAATATCAAAGTTTTATGACAAAAAAGAGTTATTGTACACATTTTTGTCCGTGAATAGCACCTCGCCATTTTTAACTGTTTTAAATCACACACCTTCATGTTTGCAATTAAAAGTTGATTATTTTTATTTAAAAAGTACTACTCAGTGTATAAACACTTAGCAAATCCCAAACCAAAACAAGTATTCGCGCGGTGAACGAAATACGGGACGCCAGACATATCAAACGCTCCGTACCAGTCAAATCAGCGTTTGAAACTAATTATCAATACGCTCGGTCGTAGGGAATCTACGTCCAAATCGCATGTTTTAGAAAGCAGTTAAACTCCTGAATTCTGGCAACCAACAAAACATGTAACGCCAACGACGAGAAAAGATGACGTTACGTACGGTCGTTGGATGTAAACATTCGACCAACGATGTAATTGTGGCGAGAGGATGGAATTTTGACCCGCTACATTTGGAGATTTTAATTCTTAATAATATCTTAAAATGAGTTCATGGAAAGAAACTGAATGGCAATAAAATATGGTGTTTTGTTCTAAAAAATTGTTTACTGTGATAAATGCAGGTGGGGCGCCGCTCCAACGCTCTCCCTTACAAGCCGCCACTGGTGAAGACCACTTAAGATCATCTGACTACCAATATGTGTTAGCTCATTTAGTGTTATCCAGGGTGCACCACGAGGAGGCGAGCTAACATTACACCCCGTTTGTTTGTAACCTCATATATCTACATGTTGATATTTTAACAATGTTTCGACAGCCCACGTTAAATATAATAATATCACATGTTTATAAATGGCGACTATTATATGGAAACTTCAAATAGTTTGACAGAGAAGAAATGGCGCGCAATTTAAATTAAGCAGTTTTTGTTGCAACCCTCTTTAGTTAGCTACTTCTATCTGAATAAATCGCTTTCTTACAGCTTGTGGTTGCAAGAGTGAATATTCACTTGGTTTCGGTTGTAATGCTCTCACTGGTCAGTGCGAATGCTTGCCCGGAGTAGTTGGAGAAAAGTGTGATCAGTGTCCTCACAGATGGGCATTTCTCCAAGATGCCGGGTGCCACCAGTGTGACGAATGCCATCATGCTCTTCTGGATGAAACCGACATATTAGCCTCTATGATCGATCCAGTAATTGAAGACTTTAACGTGAGTATATGTTCCATAATTTTATCAACTTAATATTTGACATTATACGTTTTCAGTCCACTCAATCAGGGTATTTCACCAGAAGACGTCTGGACAGCATGAAAGAACAACTGGAACACCTCAAACCTAAATTCGACGAAGTAGATCCCAGTCACATCAACTTAAGCGGACCCACTCAAGAGTATGAACTGAACATTAATGTTTTTATCTTAACTCATATCACTTTTTCTACTGCTGGATATGGATAACCACATATGCATTTTCGTTTTTGTTTCGTGACAGATTTCTGGTTAAAATTATTATTCACAAATACTATAAAACTGCCCTGTCTCTAATCTTCGTTTACTTTACTTACTTGTGTTATATTTGTGTATTGTTTTATCTTCTTTTTCTTATTTGTCTCTTCTATGTCACATTTAAATATTCAAATACAGAGGAGATATGACTTGACACATCAACTAGCAAAGACAACCAATGCCAATTCTTGTAATACTAAGTCTTCTCATATTCTTTTTATGTTTAAGGCTTCTGGGTAATATCTTACACACACACACATATATATATATATATATATATATATATATATATATATATATATATATATATATATATATATATATATATATATATATATATATATATATATATATAAATCATTCCCGGCGTCGATCCGTTGATTCTGTGCGCATTTGGCATTTTCAAGTGTTGTCCGTTTCAACTGAAGAGTCCAACTGACGTGCACGGATCGTTGTGCTCGCTTTTATAGCCGGCCGGCGACTGCGCAGATTATATCGGGGTAGTTCGGGACTATTTGCGGCGCTCGGCAACTCTGTCGGGCGTCCGTTTATTGATTTTTCTACCTTGCCGCCACGTTGCCGCGTTTCTTCTTTTTTCAGAAGGGATTTCCATACTTTTGGAATGTTGAGAGCGTGGTTTCGCGTATTTAGCTCACCTCTTTCTTCTACTTCAAGGTACTACCTTGTAGTTTTCAATATTAGCTATTTTCTTTGGCTCTTTCAAAACTGATTTTATGTCCTGTTTGTAGATGGTGATGGAACAGATGGTTTGTTTGTTTTTAAGTCGTTTTTATGTTCTTGTATTCTGGCCGATATTCGTCTGTTTGTTTGTCCTATGTATGTTCTGTTGTAGTCGGAACGAGATATACTATATACCCCATGATTTTCCACTAACTTTGACCTTGGGGTTTTTTAGGATGTTTGCAACAGTTTTGTGCGGCTTGTAGGCTGTTCTGATCTTATGTTTCCTTAGTAGTCTGCCGATCCTATCTGTGATTCCTTTTACGTATGGTAGCAGGACCTGTAGTGTATTTGGTTCATGATCCTCTATTGTTCTTTGTGTTTGGGTTTCCTGACGGCGAATGGCCTTCCTGATACAATTTTCTGAATATCCATTTTGTCTAAGGGCTGTGGAAATTGTTGATAGTTCCTCGCTTCGTGTATCTGGTAGTGTCAGTCGGAAGGATCTGGAAATCAAGGTATTCGCTACTTCTTAAGGTATCGATCGGTGTGAGTTGGTTTCCTATACACTGTGTATTTGAGTGTTCTAGAAAGTTTTCTTGTGATGAGGAGATCTAAAAATGGCAGTTTTCGATCCTGTTCGACTTCCAGAGTGAACTGTATTCTGGGGTGGATTTCATTTAACTGGGTTAGGAAGTTGTTTAGAAGTTCGTTTCCGTGAGGCCATATTATAAATATATCATCTACGTAACGTTTCCAAAGTTTAGGTTTTGAAGGAGCGTTGGCCAATGCCTTTGTTTCAAAGTCGGTCATGAACAGGTTGGCTACAACGGGTAATAAAGATGATCCCATTGGGGCACCTTCGGTCTGTCTGTAGATCTGCTGGTTGAAAGAAAAATATGTATTCTTCAAGCAGTATTCAGAGCACGGGCGTAGCCGGGGGGTGGGGGGGTTCAACCGCCCCCCCCCCCCCAAATAAGCCAAATATTACCTAATATTATACCGAAAAAATACGAGGAGTGAAGAGAGTTAAATTATTACATTTGAATTGAATATATATCCGAACTAGTGGACGTTGCGCACAGTAACGCCATCTCTTGTCGAGCAGTATATTTTTGTTGTTTTATTTACTTCAAACTAACCCCCCCCCCCCCCCAAAACTAAATCCTGACTACGCCCGTGATTGAGAGGGTCCCCCACAAATGGTGGAAAGTCTTCGTTCATCGAAATTAGGTCCAGGGCCTCGTCTATGGGGATATTTGGATACAGTGAGATAATGTCCAGGCTTGCCAGTATGTCTGTATCCTCTAGTTTGAAATCTTTAATCAGCCTTATCAAATGTTCTGAGTTTTGAACATAGGACTCCGCAAGTTTGACACTTGGTTGCATGATACTTGCTAGATATTTTTCCAAATTTTGTGTCGGGAGAAGGAAGAGACCGAAGGCACTTACTATGGGCCGTAATGGGATTTCTAGTTTCCATGCTTTGATTTTTCTTTTGGTCTCTGTTCACTGGTTTATATTTCGTTTGCAGTAAAATATTCGTCATCTTTGTCATATACTCTTCGGTGTTCATTATGACTGTTGCGTTTCCTTGCCGTCGTGACTTTTCTAAAGGTCGTGACTCTTCACAGAATCAACGGCTCGACGCCCGGAATGATTTGGAAACATTATCTACCATCCGTGAAAATATTAGATGTAACATATATATATATATATATATATATATATATATATATATATATATATATATATATATATATATATACGAGGGTTGATCCAAAAGTAAGTTTCCCAAAGAGCTGCAGCAGCGTTGGAAGCTGCTAGGCGAAATTCGACAACACCGCTGTGCACGGCAGATCCCCCACTCCCTTTTCCGCCCGCGAGCGCTGCGCTACGCCGCTCAGTCTTGGCTCAGCAGCCGTTCGCGATGGAGCCTCTTATTGTTGATCCCGCCAGGTGCGAAATTCGATCGGTTATTCGGTTTTTGCATGCGACAGGAATTCCACCTGTGGAAATTCATCGAAAGTTGACACAAGTTTACGGCGACAAGTGTATGTCCGTTCAAATGGTCCGACATTGGTGCAGGGAATTTAGTGACGGACGGAAGGAGGTTCACGACGAAGAGCGGAGTGGAAGACCTGCAGTTTCGGAGTCGATTGTCGAGAAGATCGAACGCGAAATGCTTCAAAACCGGAGAATCACCATCCGTGAACTCGTTGATAGGATTCCTGGGAGTTCTTACGGTACAGTGGAAAGAATTTTGACTGAAAAGTTGGGGTATCACAAGTGTTGCGCTCGATGGGTACCGCGCATGCTGACAGCAGAACACAAGGAGAAACGCCTCGATTGTGCTCGACAGTTTCTTCAAAAGTGTCAAGACGATAAGGAAGAATTTTTGGACTCCATCGTGACCGGTGACGAAACGTGGGTTTTTCATTTCACCCCCGAAACCAAAGAAAAGTCTAAACAGTGGCGTCACTCAGGGTCACCAGTCACAAAGAAGTTCAAGCAAACTCCTTCTGCTGGCAAAATCATGGCCACTGTCTTTTGGGATCGCAAGGGGATACTGCTGATCGAGTTCCTGACACCCGGGACAACAATAAACTCGGACAGGTATTGTGAGACACTCACTAAACTCAGGCGTGCTATCCAGAACCGCAGGAGAGGACGCCTGACAACAGGTGTAACGCTGCTTCACGATAACGCCCGACCTCACACTTCCCGCAAAACCCAGGAACTTTTGGAGCAGTTTGGATGGACTGTCATGCCCCACCCACCTTACAGTCCGGACCTCGCGCCCAGCGACTATCACTTGTTCCCCAAGTTAAAAGAACACCTGAGTGGCAAACGCTTCCGGAACGACGAGGAAGTGAAACAAGAGGTGCAGCGCTTTCTTAAGGGTTTGGCGGCGGAGGTGTACGACATGGGCATACAAAAGTTGGAGCACCGTCTACAAAAATGTGTTGATCGAAATGGCGATTATGTCGAAAAATAGAGGAAAGTTTCATCTTTCCGACGATGTAAATTTTAATGAAAATAAACATAGTTGTCTATTTGAAAAAATGAAGGGAAACTTACTTTTGGATCGACCCTCGTATATATAATATATATATATATATATATATATATATATATATATATATATATATATATATATATATATATATATATATATATATATAGATATAGATATATATATATATATATATATATATATATATATATATATATATATATATATATATATATATATATATATATATACATATATTAACAAATCGATTGTTATGCAGATTAGAGAGTTTAGAACAGGACTCCAAGAACTTAAACAGAAAGTCAAATTATTCACTGCAAAATAGCGAAGAAAGAAAAGGGGAATCAATGCTACTGAAGAACAGGGCAGAACTGCTTCTTGACCACCTCCCGAAAGTTGAAGAAGAAGCCATGAGAGCCATTGAGGATATTGATAAAATCACTAGTCAATTGACTGATGAAGCTGGTAAGATATTTTTTTAAACGGTTCAGGTAGATGATAATCTTTTTTTCTTGTCATTACGCACATAAAGGTAGCGAAGTCGAGAAGGCGCTGCAAGAAGGGCAAGCTTTACTAAACGACATAAAAGTTCACAATTTGACCGGAAGAGAACAAGAAGCAGTCAAACAACTGGAGAAAGTTAACGAACTTTTGAACAATGTCACCGAATATAAAGTTCCAGTTGAAAATCTCGAAAAGGAAATTGAAACGATTAAAGGAAGTATCAAGGATTTCAATGACAAGTTGGACGATCTTTACAATCACACCCAATATTCCCTAAATACAGCCAAAGAAGCAGAAAACATAATTGCTAGAAATGGGTAAGTATTTAGAAATGTATATACAAGGAAGAACTATTTATGAGATAAGCAAAAATGTGCGATAGTTTTTCAGCATCTCTTCTTACATTGTCTTACATAGCATCTGGTCTTTGGTATACACCTTTTGTTTCCTTTGCGTAGGTCCACGTCTCACAGCCATAAGTGACTACTGGCTGAAAGAGTTTTGTTATAGATCTTAACTTTCAAGTTATTTCCATTTCCTCCATGCCCTCGTATAGTAGTATCATCTGGTTATATACTAGGCTATATATACTATTATATACTAGCTTATATACTGGCTATATACTAGGCTATATACTGCCTATATACTAGAAAAATCTAGCATAAAGGAGTATCATTTTTTTTCTCAATTATTTAACTTACCATGAACAACTGTTGCGTAAAACCTTGCCTGGTATCCTTCTTCGATATATGGTAGTACTCCTTTCCTGTCTTACTAGTTTCTAAGAACTTCATAAATTGTGTAAAGCAATGATATGTCGCAATAGTTTTTCGAATTTCAGTTTAACTCCTTGCTTATTATCGTTGCCTCCAAGCTTTAGTAGATATGAAGGTATGTTGTCTATCTGGGGAGGTTTATTGCTTTTGAGTTTCATTAAACTTTGTTATAAGGTCAATTCTTCTATTGGAACCTTTGGTGTGAAATACTAAACTTGAAGAGATTTACCACTAAACACCAAATTACTTTTTAAAGTTCTCGACGGACGTTTCACCAATCATGTTATTTAGATTAAATCATGTCCTTATGATGCTAACATGGTTAGCGAAACGTGCGTCGAGCAGCTAAAAAAAAAGTGCTTTGGTGTTTAGTGGTAAATCTCTTCAAGTTTAGTTTGTTATAAGGGTTTTGGAGGTGACTAAATTCAATAAACTGATTTGCAATAAACAAATTGCTGAAACATCCTCCGTATTCACCAGATGTGACCCTTTGTAACTACCGTTTATTCCTAAACATCAAAATATTCTTCAGTGATGGGCATTTTATGTGACTTGAAGGAGTCAAACCAGATCTCAGGAAAGATATTTATAGAGAATTACTAAAAAATCTCTAGATTACTATAGAAAACTTACTAGATTATATTAAAAAAATTAAATAGCTTTTGAACCGGGTTTTCATTATTTGGATAGAAAAATTTTTAATTTCGCTTTTTACATAAAAATGCATTTTTTTCTGAATTATTTGTTTCCACTTTTGCATTTAAGTTTTTTTATTTTATTATATTAATCATATACATTCATCTTTGATTAATTTTTATTATAATGTTTCTACACTTGATATCACTGATTTTGCCTTTTGTCTCAATCTTATCTATATCTTTGAATATAACTCAAGGAATTTCTGGTGTTGGTGTTGTTGTTGTTGCTGTTTTATATATTTGTATAACAAAGATGTATAGTTTATTGTACAGAGTGCGGTAAAAAAGTTCCTCCGATTTCAAAGGGTCATTGCTCCGCTCACGGGAAGGGTAGAATAGTGGGCGTGGTAGCTTTAGGTTCCATGCCATCTTCAGTTTTTGTTTTCTTTATTTGGGTTTTTCGCCACGATTTAAAACTTAAAAAATATCAAAAATATCTGTTCTTATGTAAATAAAGAATCACTGGGTAAAAACAAAAAACCAAACGGAGACAAATTTCTCAGTGATTCTTTTTTGTAATAAATTTGCCTAACGAAAAAAATTTTAAAAATATAAAAATGTTCTAAAAAAATATACCAACTTTTAACGTTAACGTTTCGGGAAGTATTCTCCTCCCGTTTTCAAAACGAATCTAAAAATAAAGTATATTAATTTCTATAAATTATGAAAAGATAGAAAGTAAATTTATTTTTTGTGTATGTCAGTGATACTTACATTGACAATTTATAATTTATAGACCATCATATAGACCCATTATAGATATCACTAATAATTTAAAGAAAGAAAATATTAATAAGAATAATCTTGCATCGATACTACATAATAACAAAGAGCAAAATTTTGTAACAGTCTGGAGTGTATAAAATGTAATATTTGTGACGCTATATATATATATATATATATATATATATATATATATATATATATATATATATATATATATATATATATATATGTATATATATAATAATAATAATAATAATATTCAGCTCTACAGGCCTAGTGGCCCTTGGCTTCGAGTTCTTTCACTCTTCTTTTCCAACTTTTTCTGTCCAAAGCATCAGTCTTCCAATACCTTACTCCTACTTTCCTCAAATCATTTCATCCAGCCATTTCTTCCTCGGTCGCCCTCTTCTTCTCCTTCCCTCTTCGCCTCTCATCAGAATTCCTTTAACCCATCTCCCGCTGGACATCCTCGCTATGTGCCCCAGCCATCTAGCTCGCTGCGCTCTCACCACCTGAACAATGTTTGGTTTTTTGTACAGTTCTTCTATTTCTTTGTTTGTTCTTCTAAATTCACTCTGAACTTTAACTCCTCCAAAAATTATCCTTAATATTTTTCGTTCCCAGACTTTCAACTTAGTTTCTTCCTTCTTCATCGTCCTCGTCGTCATCGTCCATGTCTCGCACGCATAGGTAACCGTGGGCCTTAGTATTAATTGGTACACTCTTACTTTTGCTGCTCTTGTTATATTCTTTGCCCTTGATATATCCAAAATCGCATATACGAGCATTCTCTCGCCGTCTGAAAATCTGATCTCTCCTCGACTTTAACAGAAGATTATCTTCAAAACGGGTCACAAAATAGATTTCGACAAGGCCAAAGTAATCGCACCTATATATTCCTACAAACCCCGCATGCCGGTCGCGTTGGTGCGGCGGTAAGAGCGCCTATTTTGCCGAATCCGCGCTGGAGCGATAGCTGGTTCGATTCCAGCGCTCGGATGGTTATTTATCTTTCTTCTGTCCGTTTATCTTTTCTAAATGTTTGTGATTGTTTTTAGGCAAGAGTGTAAAATCCGACTACGAATTACCCCTCAGTCACGCCAGTTAAAAGCTGGGTAAGGCCGGATGCCTTCTGAGAAGTGTTCTACGTTGGTCACTCGCCAGTCGGTAGGTTTCCTGATAGACTTATGGGTAGGCACATAACCAAGGGTTTATAGCCCGAGGGGGGTGCTGGCTTGGGTTTGTCGGAAGCTGATGACCGTGGTTTGGAACCCACGTTAAGCTGTAGGTCCAGTCGCTAAATAGCCTAGTTGCTGATGCGCCTCTAACCCAAACACTTTACTTTACTTTAAACCCCGCATAAAAGCAATTGAGAGCGAAAAACGTCCAAACTGCTTAAACGAGCGGGACGACGGTCTTAGAGTTACAAATACACGGAAACCGCTTATTTCCAAAATGCCCATCCGAAACCCTTCTGGTCAACCGTCCACCTCCAGTTTCACCCCCACCCCTCAACCGAGCGCCTCACATACAACCTCACCTATTAATACAGAGGTCCACGTAGTTTTCTGGTTGTGAACTCTGGGGAGTAGGCAAATTGAGGCCTCGGAGTAAATCAGCTAGATTCTCTTGAAAATGGCTTCAAAGTGGAAGCCGAAACGTCGAAATTTTATAAATCTAAAACGCGGTTCCACCCGAGAACCGCCAAACTAATCCATAGCTGCAATAAAAGCAAGCTGTTAAATTGCCTGTAAATTTCCGAAATTAATAAAGCCATATACGATTAGAAAAAACCTAACCCCCAGCTAGACTTCGGAAATACCCCAATCATTGAAAGTGTTATACATTTAACGAGACAAAAAAAACCGACCTCCATTAGACAGAACTTTGAAACTTTAGTTTATATATAACTGTTTTAGAGAATATCTTGAATACATTGCGAAACAAATACCAATTTTAATTATTATTATTATTAATTATTAAAAAAAATCAAAGAGGAATCGGTCAAAATATATTTACAAAATCTACCTAATCTAGCGGATGAGGAAACGGACTACTCGTTATGGAAAGCAACAAATAAGATCAAAAAACCTATAACCTCAACGCCACCGATCAGAAAAGAGATGGGTCCATGGCCACGTCGCAATAAATAAAAAGCGGAAGTATTTGCAGAGCATCGGATGGATATATTTACTCCTAACAAAATCAATGAAGATACTAGACTGGAAGCAATAGACAACCTAAGAACTGCAAATATAGCTTCAGTTACTCCAAATGAAGTAAGCAAAGAAATAAAGACTAATTTAAATTCCAAAAAAGCATCTGGGTTTGATTTAATCACAGGTGAAATACTAAAACAGCTGCCCAGAAAAGCCATACTTCTGCTCACATACCTGTTCAATGCAGCCTTCCGACTGAGACATATCGCCGCAAGCTAGAAAGTAGCCGAAATAACCATGATACCAAAGCCAGGTAGACCACCCAACAATATCAAATCCTGTAGGTCTATTTCATTGTTGCCAATTATCTCAAAGTTATTTCAAAAGCTGCTGTTAAAACGGTTGAAACCACTCATAGAAGACAATAAGTTGATACCAGATTATCAATTCGGTTTCAGATCTAAACATTCAACCATTGATCAAATTCACCGCCTCACTGAGAAAATAGAACGTGCACTAGAACAAAAACAAATATGCTCTGCAGTCTTCCTAGACGTGGCTCAGGCCTTTGATAAAGTGTGGCACGAAGAGAAACGCAACTAGAAAACTACAATCAGCAAGCCATCAAATTGTAAATTGGACCAAAAAATGGAAAATTTACCAACAAGAAAATAACAGAGCAGCTCCCTGTGGATATAAATGGTACAACCGTTCCGTATGTGATGGATGGTGATAGGTAATTAAGTCCTATGATGCCAAACTCAGGTGGAAAGAGCATGTAAAAAAGAAAAAAAGCTGAGCTTGATCTCAAATATAGAAAATACTATTGGCTTATGGGAAGAAATTCCAAGATGACCATAAATAATAAGATAATGATTTATAATCAAATCCTAAAACCAGTGTAGCTGTATGGGGACGTGTCAACGATGGTAGTATTAAAACAATACAAATATTCCAAAACAAGGTGTTGTGAAATATAGTTAATGCACCGTAGTATATTCGTAACTCCGATCTTTATGGAAATCTTGGAATTCCAAAGGTCAAGGTGGAAATCAGGAGGTTTGCAAGCAAGGATGAAGACAGGCTACGCCTTCATATTAATGCAGCTCTTCAACTGCTGGACAACCAAAATCTTGTCTGAAGACTTAAGAAAACTAAACCTCGTGAAGTGTGCAAAAGCAGAACTTTGTGCGCGAGTGGAGTAACAATCATTAGAACAATCTTAGAAACTACCAGTAAATAAATACTTGTACAAAACCTTCAGATTGTATTCTAAAATATGCTGGCACAGACCATTTACTTTTTGGCGATGTCCGAGAACCTTGTTTTAGAAAATCCTTTAAACAAAAAAGGGGTTAACCAAACCAGGAATAAAACCAGCAAAGTTATTTATATAAACTTTATTATTCTATTTATTTATGTATACATATTCACTATTATTTAATCAAAAGAAAAAATAAATAAGTATAAAAGAAATAAACTTAGTCCTTTGAAGAAAATTTATGTACAAGTGGCATAAATACAAGTTGTAAATTTTATAATTGAAATAAAGTGGCACGTTTTCCAGCAATTCATAAAAATAAGACAAAATTAATACAATGACTTCACTATTTCTTCAACGTTGAAAAATCAAAGACCAACTTTTATTTGTTGTATCAAAAATACATTTATAAAACATTTTGTGAAATTTTATAATCGAAATTACAAAAGAAACAGTGGGTAAAATCACAGTCACCTTTTTATTTGAATTTAACTAACACAAATTAATTCTTTTGATTTTAGTTATAAGTTGGACTGCATCAAGGAGTCTGTAATTGTTTATAACATCTCTCAACCTTTTAAAAAATTGTTTCAGAATATTCAGTTGTATTTTAACTGATTATTCACAATTATTTGCAAAAGATTATCATGTATCATGCAATATATTATTTTCTCTTTAATATTGTTTCTACTTTTTCTTGTGTTGTACTTTTTTATTTCTATTATTTTGCCTGTTTTATATATAACGTCTCTTTACATATTTCGTTATTAATATATTTTATTATATAAATCTGTTCTATAAATCTATGATGCACTCAAACTTATAAATAAACAAACTAAATGTATCGACCTTACAAAAGTAAAACCAAACTTTACCTCTATTTAGTCCTTAGTTTAAGGTTTTCTTTCAGTTTCCACTTGATCAGGTCCATACAGGCGATGGCATCTTCAGCACTGTCGTGACCACTGACATCGTTCTGTATGATTTTCTTTAAATGCTCACTAGCTAAAGCGCGGAGAGCCCTTTTATGGGGTAGACCCATCTTATGAGGAAACAACACTGAAGTGTCGATAATACTGCCATGGATAATTTTTAAAGCCTTCAGATCACTTTCTAAACTATGTCCGACGAGTATAGTTTCCGAATTGCACAAATGCAGAATGTTGGCTTGAATCTGAAGGATGCTGGTGCTGGTACGGTCCATTTGGTCTTTGGTGATGCCCGAGAACCTGGTGTTGTAATCGATGATCGGGTTCAGGGGTTTTACTAAACTTTCGTAGACTGTTTTGCATTCTGTATCGATTATGGTGACTCGAGTAAGCTCGAGACCTTTAGTGGTGTAGCACATTTCGCAGTCCAGTGCATAGACTGTGGTGCTTCTAGGATCGTCTTCTTTTTCAGGCGGTAAGGTTGTTTGGAAACCTGGCGGATTAAATATTTGCCGAGATAAAAACTGGTAAATAATGAATATCACTAGATAAACAAAAAGAAAATATTGATGTAAAAACTGAAGATATTTGTAATGTATATAAAGTCATCTACAATTTCTACTTGTATATTATCCACTAATAAATCTTAATGATTTTATCTGTTAATGCTATAAGTATCATAAAAGAACGCGAATATTTTCTGAAAAAAGAAAGTAGTACAGTGTAAACAGTGAATAGATGCAGGTTGTTCAACACCAAAGAAACGAAAGCTAATTTCATCAGTGTGAAAAACAAAACTAGACTATTTTAACTCACGAAATAGAAGCGAAACTCCAAACTGCCAGCCTAGAAATAAATATAGACAAAGCGGAGGCGATGGAAAAGAGAACTAATCCGAGCAGAGAACAGAATTGGATAACTGGTGATTGTCAACATTGAAGTTGTGAAGATTAGTTATGTCGGTAGCAAACTAGGCGAAAACACCACAGGAGAGAAAGAGAGGTCAAAGACACTATGGCAGAACAACAAAACTACTGCAAATCAAAAACTGAAAAGAGTCTGTTACAAAATTGATCCAGATGCGGGCGCAGATTGAAGGTCAAGGCTCTGATGGGCTGTAGCACCACCGGAAGAAGAACATCCACATTATTCTCCTGGTATGATATAAACCTACCTAATATAAGTTAATTTAAAACCTTACCTTCTAATAAATGCTTCTCTAAACCGTCAAATACGTGAGTATCGCTAGTAACACAACCAGTATCGTCGTTACTTTTACAGCACAAGTAAATTTGTTCTCCCTTAATGGTGCGTTTTCTCAGAGGATGATACAAGCACTCCTCCTCAAACAGGGACCAACCGTCATCATCTACCTGATAAGTCTTTGAACACCTTTGAACAAGAAAAAACTCGCTTCTAGTATACTGTAAGAACAAGTTACAAAGTCCAACCTGCTGCATTTCCTGTAATTTTCATCCACTAGGGAAAAATCTTTTTCCTTCCTGTTGTTTATAATGGCTTTTCCTTTTTGGGTGCTTTCCTTAGGATATCCATGCAGATCTAGTTCTTCTTCGGTCAACAACCACTTCTTCACGTGGTCATAGAAAGTTTTTCCTTTGAAGTCGCCCTCTTTATCGCTGATACTACTTTCACCGCTCAATATCAGTCCTAATCCCTTAGTTTCCCTTTCCTGTAATTCTTTGCGCAATCTACACCATAAAAACAAAATAATACTACTAAAATATAAAGATATATCGCTTCTATTACCTGTTAACGGCCAGCATTGCGGAATTTCTATAAGTGGTTAATACTTTACATTTTTCATAGCAAGCAAACTCCTCATTTAAAGCTCTAGTATATGCATCTTCCTTCATAGCATACAGTTTTCCGCATTCATCCGCTATCATTGTTAAAAATCGACTTCTTACGTTAACTGGAAGTTTAGACTTGTCCGCCTAAAAATCAAGAGTCCATTTTTTATATATTATGTTCAGGAATGTATCTGTATGTACCTGCAAGACATCAGGAATATCAGATAGCGAAAATTCAGGAACGTGCGCTACTCGACCGGCTTTCTGAGTTTGTGCCACAGTTTTGGTTAGCTGCGTCCTCTGCTGTTTGATTAAAGATATTCGTTGTTTAGCTTTCTCTATCATAGCTACATTTGGAACAGCAGCAATCCTTTTGGGTTGAATTTTCACCTAAAAACCCATAACTATTTCTAGATCTTTTATTCGCTAAAATTAAGCCGACATTCATTTGATCATTCATAGTAGCTTTACTCATCTACAGTAAAAAATGAAGATTTAGAAATCCAAAAACAGCTGTCATAACAAAACCAATGATTACGTGTTTTGAAATTTGACAGCTGACAACCTGGAGGAGTGTATTTGCCAGCACGTCACAAAACATGTTATGAACATCGCCACCTATCCGTCATCCAACGAACTTGTCAACCCATCCTCTTAATGTAAATTAAATAACTTAATATCACTTGAATACCTTCAAACAATGGTGTAGAAATACTAAACACAACTCGCATGAAATAATGTACCGCCCTAATATTTCAACCATACCTGTGAAACGCTTGGTTGGTGGACACCATTCAGTATGTCATCAACAACATTTGAAGATGATTGTTGTTTCTTCAATTGATCCATTTTCCGCAGTTTAAGCTGTCGTGCTGCCTCCAATAAACTTGTGGCTGGTCTTTTTGGTGGTTGATTTACGATATTCTTTACCTCATTCATGATATTTTCCTGCTCATTGCTCTGTTGTGTCAATTTAGCCATTTTATAACGGCTTGCCAGTGTTTGACCAGGAGTAGCTAATGCTTTTGGTTTGGGAACTGAAGTTAATTTTGATTGAGTTGTTGTAGACTCAGCACCAGCATGAGCTGTTCTTTTTTTACCAGAGTATTGCTGTAAAAAAAGCTACAATTTTATTTCCCCCCCATATTTAATTCAAAAACTTACAGTATCTTCATCAAATAAAGGTCTTAATTCAATTCTTTCTGGTTCTTGAGTTTGTATTGGTTCAGGTTTGTATTCAGTAAATATTTTGAAGCATTCCCTCATTGTTTCATCTTCATCATCCAAATCAAGATCAATATCTGAAGGAATATTTTCTTCACATTCTAAAATGTCTAGTCCATTGTCATTTTGGTTACTGCTGCTGCTTTCTGATGTAGATTTTTTGGATTTTTCTTTATCCTTCTTTTCATGGTAACTTTTACTTTCTTTTTTCTTATCTGAACTGTCTTTGTCCTTTCTTCTGCTGTGTTTATCTTTCTCCCTGCTTCTACTTTGTTTTCTGCTTGTATGCTTACTTCTACTCCTGCTGCTTGTACTACTTTTATTTTTTGATTTGTGTTCTCTACTACTGCTCAAACTTCTTGATTTTGACCTCTTGTCTCTTGATCTTTTATGCTTTTCCCTCACTTTACTTTTACTACTACTATGCTTTGATTGTTTCTCATGTCTAATTTTTTCCCTGTCCATGCCGCTCTCACTACAACTAGATTCAGATGAACTACAACCTGAATTAATTTTAGAACTTTTCTTTTTATCCCTCGTGTCATCTCTCTCTTTTGACTTATCCTTACTTTTAGACTCTTTGGAACTGTTCTTCTTTTGTTCTTTTCTATGTTTTTCTCTCTCTTTACTCTTACTAGATTTTGATTGCTCATCTTTTTCTTTAAATTTATCCTTATTACTACTTTTTGTCCTGTCACTTTTAAACTTATCCCTTTCTATTTTTTTTTCAGGATCTCTTTTATCCCTCTCTTTAATTTTACTTTCTATTACTTCTTTACTATTACAAGATTCAGTCAACTTTTCTTTATTTACCTTATCTTCTTCACTCTTTATTGCTATTTGCTTCTCACTATCATTATTTACAGTACTATTGTTTATCTCCGATTTCAATAAATTTAACTTGTTTTGTTGCTCTTCTATATCACTTTCGATTTTTATTAAGTTTGTGTTTACCTTTTCATGGGATTCCAACTCGCCATTATTTATCGTGTTGTCAATCAGATCGAATTCAGATAATTCTCCAAAATTTATCTTGGACTGCAAAGGATCGTACACTTTATTGGCGATGTTTTGTTGTATATCTTTTATTGTGTCTCGATGTTCATCATTTTCCACCGAGGAACTATCTGGCTTATTAACAGAACTAAGAATACTCAAAGGAGTTGGTTTGTAAGTTGGTTTTTCTATTCTTGGTAACGGTCGTGCAGTTCGTTCACGTTTAAACTGCAAATCGGGCACATAACTGATAGGAATATGACTTTTATTATTGTGAATATTCGCCAATTCACTTTTTGGGGTCGGTTTATACGTGGGAACAGCATCTTTTGCTGTTTCCTGATCATTTTCCTCTACAGTTTCGTTAAGTTTCCTTTTATGACGAAAATGGCAATAGGGACGACCGCAAGAACTATTATAAAACGGGCACTCAATATCTTGAAAATAACCTTTCGTAGGCAACATAATTTTTAATGGAAATTTTACGTTTTATTTAGTAAAAACTCCATCTTTAGAAAAGGTAAATATATATGCCTCTGTCTTAACCCTACTTTTCACTTTTGACGTTTAAGAAATATCTTAGTTATATTCTTTCTTTTTATTGGCTGTATTGTCTTCAATTGTGACTGTAGGGATGTTATCTAGGACATACGTTGTTAGAATATACCTATGTATACAATGGGGAAGTTAGATAATATATAAACGCACCATACCTGACAGGTTTATATTTTTATCTTTGTTTAACTCACGTATAAAACGAATAATATATACCGTTGGTACTGTGGAACGCTGAGTTGTACCGCGCAATTTAAAATATCGAGTTTCAAACTATACGGAATATTTGGAGGATTAAGAAACAGGAAATGCTAAAAATAACTTGGTAATCGCATCTGGCGGCCAGCTGGTGTAGATAAAAGGTCAAGACATCGTTACATTTCGTTCTAAGCGACAGTAAAAAATGGAGCTTGCATAAATGCTATTTATTTTTTGTTGATAAATATTTTAACATATTTTGGACTATTAGTTATTTTGTATATAAACTCTTATGTAGATTTAATATTAGATGTTTAAATGAACACTAAAGTTTCTACAATTGTAATTGCAGAACAATAAATATACAGGGTGACACTAAATTTCGTCTTTATTATATAGGGAACTGTTACAAATAACATAGGGCCAAATCTGGCGAATATATAGGATGGTTGAGCACCACGATACTTTTTTTAGCTAAGAAATAGGCTACTCCCTTGTTTTAGTGTTTTTATTTTTTGGTACTTTCCTCTTTCGTAAATTCTCTGTTAAAATGAGATTTATTAAAAATCTTGCAAGCCACTCTCTAATATAAGAATTGCTGGGACGTTTTTATCCAACTTTGAACAAATCATAGCACTTTGTAGCGTACTTGCTCAACAATGTAAGTTTTATTTTATTGCTTATTAAGGTTATGAACTGGTGAAAGCCGAAATGTATTATTACAATAATGCGTAGTTTTTTTTCAAAGATGGCGCTGCTGTTTGCTGGCCAACACAAATCTTAGATCTTTAAATTGATTATACAAAAAAACAACAACAACTCAAACTAGTGACATTTTAGACTTTCTACATATCGTGGTTTTTGTTGCAGCAAAGACAAGCTAAAAGGCAAACTGGACAATATAGAAAATCAAATCAGCCAGTCCAAAACCAACTTAGACGAATCCGAAGGCATCCTTGTGAACGCATCTGATCTGATAGATGTCGCAATCGGAAAACTGAAACGAATCCAAGACTTACCCGAAGAGCTGGACCAGAAGAACAAAGATTTCTCGATCAGGTTTTTAGTTAACTCCATTTTGACTTTGGTAACAGAAATTATTTGATTTTTGTCATCTTTGTTTCAGATTGGATTCAAACCAAGCGGAAATTGAGGTTATTAAAAAACTGCAACCGGACGTCCAAGTTCATGCAGATGATCTATCTGAACGAGTGGAGAAGTTGGAACATATATTGTCGGATAGTCAGATTGGATCAACCGATGCTATCAAAGCTGCTAGAGCATACAGAGATATTGTGGATGCAGTTAAGAGGTATATCTAAATTGTTTTAAGTCATGGTTTAGGTTTTCGCCGTTATGGTATGATATTCTGGATTTTCAAGTTTAAGTACCAGAGACTGAAAAAATAACTTGCAACTTAATAATTATTAGAAATTAATAAAATAATAATTTTATTACTCTTTTTGAACAAAAAAAAAATAACAATAAGTATTTGAACCTCAAACTACTGATGTAGTAAAGATATCAGTCACTCTGTTAGTGAGCAAAGAGGATAAGTCCATATTTCTTAGGAGAAGAAATCAGAAAGACGCTGAGGGAATGACTAAGGAAAGCATATTTCCGGACGATTTTATTTAATAAACGTAATTCTTCCTCCTAATCACTGTGCCACACTAGACTTAAACAGATCTTCATACAGTTTTTATTCAACCGTCTTTATTATGAATCTGAATTCTAAAGTCTTTGTGATGAGAGTGTTCATAGAGCTTCACGTGACTCTGTCTTACTGTGAAGATTGGAATCTTTTTTTTTTCAGTGCCCATGATGCAGCAGAAACTGCAAAAAATGACACTGATCATGCTGTTTATATCTTGAGCAATGTTCAAGAGAGAACTTTGGAATCAGATTCAAACTCCAGCAAGGCATTGGATGATGCTTACAGGTGAGTATCAGGAAGAAAGTTAGTTTATAACTTTTAGTTTATAAGGCTATAAGGGTTGTAATAAAAGTTCTCAGTTTAAATTGGCAATGGAAAGTACTTCTTCTAAAACCAGAAATTAGTCCCTTGTGGATTTTCACTAAAAACATCGAAGATCAAAGCTTCAATTTTTAGGTTTTTTCAATACCACATGACAATACATGCTTGATAATAATATTTTTATTTAAAATGAACTCGCTATGAATTGATCGTATATTTTTTAAAGCATTCTCCATACTTATTTTTGGGAATTGCCTTTAAAATTTCCAGAAGAACTCCAGTCAGAACTCGCTCGGAGCTAAATCAGGCAAATATGGTGGTCGAGCATCACAATTAATATATTTAGCCAAAAAATCGCGTCTGTTATACACACTTTCTATTTTCAAATTTCTCCATTAAAATTGGATGAACAGTGGATGTTGAGATAACAGTAAGTTCTTCGACGAGCCTGATATACACACAACGATCATTTCGAAGAATTTCAGCCACTTTTTGGATGTTTTCTTCAAACGTTCGCTGTCTACTTCACTATTATAAATACCACTTATGTGACGATTTAAACTCTAACTAAACTGTGTTTTTGCGTTATGAGGCTGAGAATTTTTAGAAATATCCTGAAGAAAACTACTATTTTTTAACTAACCCAAATAATAACTGATTAATTTTACTACAGACTTAAAGAAAAAGCCAACAAAGACTTGGAACCTGTCTTGAGTCAAGCCATACTCACATTCGCTCCTGTAAAGGCAACCCATGTCCAGAATGACATGTTACTAAAAGATGTCGAACAAATACTGAAGGCTATCGAGCATTATTCCGGGCCACTGGACAAAGATTATCGACAGGCCACAAAAATGGCTGAAGAAGCCATAATTCACACAAGCAGCGTAGATGAGAGAGTCAACACCTCATTTGCTTCGGTAAGTGACAAGATATCAACAGCGACTGTTTCTAATCAGGGTCGTTTCTAGTTACCAGAAGAAAAGAAAAAGGCACAGGCTTTACCAAAGGACGTGGACGACATTAAACGAGATGTGATTCAAACTCAAAAACAGATCGACACAGCTAATGAAACTTTACCGTCCATCATTGAAAGCTTGGAACAAATACCAATTGAACACAAAAAAAGAAACGCTACTTCAGAAGGTACTAGAAAAAAAAAATTTAGTGTGACTGGTCTTCTGTAAACTATCGAAAGATGGTTTAAATATTTGATATATATATATATATATATATATATATATATATATATATATATATATATATATATATATATATATATATATATATATATATATATATATATATATATATGCCTGCTTCAAAAAACACTATCCCCGAAAATCCCCTGTGTGGATCAGACCTTGACGTGATAAGAGGGTTTGAGTAGGGTAATGAAGCTAGGAACTATGCCGTCTGGAGTCTATGCTCCTGGGAGGGTCACCCCTGCCGGACAGGTCAAGGCAGAAGCCTCAGACTAACATGATCCAAAATCTGCCAAACCGCATTGGACCAGCGTGGCAGATTACGGTCCATACCTTCAACATGATATTTCAATATGACAGTGACAACCGCGGCCGTCATTCCCGGAGACCAAGGGGCAACTACCT
The DNA here is from genome assembly GCA_031761425.1 of Cosmopolites sordidus. Taxonomy (NCBI): domain Eukaryota; kingdom Metazoa; phylum Arthropoda; class Insecta; order Coleoptera; family Curculionidae; genus Cosmopolites; species Cosmopolites sordidus. The sequence goes on along the minus strand of JARFXV010001052.1, from coordinate 830,940 downwards.
ACGACAGCGGGAAGACCTGTCACAAGGCAGAGGGTGACTTTTGGGGGAATTTTGACATTGCTACTCTTAATAATACGGGCTATGAAAACGGAGGCCCGATTGCAAGAAATGTTAATCGAACTTTACAATATACATTGGGATATTATTGGACTCTTGAAACACGAAGAAAGGGCGAAGAGTTAATTAAACTGGACCCAACTGGACACGTACTCTACACCCGAGGTACGGAGAATGCACGATGTGGGGGAATTGGATTCCTCATCAATCGAAAGCTGAAGGACAGTGTAGTAAAATTTGAAAGTACATCTGACCGACTAGCCCAATGCGTCATTCAACTGAATAAAAAGTTTAGGCTTCAAATCGTCCAAGCTTATGCACCAACTATAAGCCCTAGGGATAAGGAAATGGAGGAATTTTATGATGATGTGGCCCAGCTTTTATACAAGGCGAAATGTAGGTACAAAATCCTGATGGGTGATTTTAATGCCAGAATGGGAACAACAAGAAATGGTGAAAATGCAACTGGCCCATATGGAACTGGTGAGCGAGACAATAGAGGTGACCGATTGGTTGATTTTGCTGAAGGACAAGAACTTTGTATTATGAATTCGTTCTATAAGAAAAATATCAGCAAAAAATGGACATGGAAAAGTCCATCTGGACTCACAAGTGAAGATTACATCATGACCAACGATAAAACAATATTTTGCAATTGTACTGTTCTTAACAATTTTACTGTTGGAAGTGATTACCGAATGGTACGAGCAAAGGTTAGGATTAACTGTCGAAGAGAGCGCGAAAGAATGGTAAAGTCAAAAAAGGGCAAATGGATTCTGGGAAATTGCTGGAGAGGGGCAGCGATTTTGAGATTGCTTTGTCGAACCGCTTTGCTGTGTTACAAGCGCTTTGCTATGTGAAGAAATCACTAACAATGTGCTTCAAACGGCTGCTTCAATAGCACCAGAAGAAAAATGTCTCAAACAGACAAAAATCTCCAGTGAGACCATTGATTTAATGAAGAAACGACGGGCAATAAGAAACGCAGAGAGTATTTTTGCAGGGTCGAGTACGCTGAGCTCTACAAAACTATAAGAAAACGTAACAGAGAGGACACGTGCCGGGTCAACATACAGCTAGGGCAAAAAAACTCTCAAAGAAAACAAAGGAATTAACAAGCCTAAACAGAAGCTGAGAAACAAAAGAACGCAAATTTATGCCTTAATGTGTAAGGATGGCACAGTGTGCTGGGCGTGTGCAATTGGCAGAACCAATCAAAGACAATATCCACGGAAGAACAAATGCCAGATATCCTAGTGGAGGAGGTGGCAAGTACTATAGAATTGATGAAGAACGGCAAGGCTCCAGGAAAGGACAGTGTGTGTAACTGTCGAAATGCTGAAAGCTGGTGGTTGGACGGTCCGCGAAGAAGGCCGAAAGCACGATGAACTGATGACATCGTTAAATATATAGGGCTCGAGTGGCAGAGGAAAGCCCAGGACCGTGAAAGTTGGAAACATGCTGAGGAGGCCTTCATCCTGCCGTGGATCGACTCAGGCTGATGATGATGATATATTAGACTGTTTGCTTCAAAGAACAAAAAGTACCTGACTTATGAAAAAATCCAAGAGTGATCCTTTGACATAAAAAAGGAGCACAGGAAGATTTAGAGAACTACATCCAATAAGCCTTCTATCGGTAATGTACAAAGTTTTCACGAAGATAATATTTAAAACAATATTAAGAAGGTTGAATGATGCGCAACCAAGAGAACAAGCAGGATTCAGAAGTGGATTCAGTACAATGGATCACATCCAGGTTGTACAGCAGACCATAGAAAGGCACAACGAATACACCATGCCACTGTGCTTGGCTTTTATCGACTACGAAAAAGCATTTGACTCCATCTCAAAGCATGCAATAATGAATACATTGCTTAACCTTGGGGTAGATATTGCATTTGTAAATCTATTAGAATCGATATGTGATGGAGCTACAGCCACAATTCACATTGATGATCTTGAAGTGGAAATGTAGAACGAAGGTGTATGACAGGGTGACGCAATATCGCCTATTCTTTTCACGGCTGGCCTTGAAGAAGTATACCGTAAACTGGATTGGGAACAGGATGGTGTAAAGATCAATGGTGTAAACTTAAACCGTCTTAGATTTGCAGATGATATCGTTCGCCTTTCACAAGACCCAGAGGAGCTGCAAAGACGAATACAAGAGCTGCAAAGGGCTGGCGAATCATTTGGTTTAAAAATAAACCTGAAAAAGAGTCAGGTTATGTTCAATAAATTGGCTGAGGGCAGATTTGGAGATTGTAGACCACTTTATATATCTTGGGCAGATGATTTCAATGGAAGGGAATACCGTCCGGGAGGTCGAACGGCGTAGTAAATGTGGCTGGCAGGCATTTGGGAGGCTCAACATAGTGTTTAAGAGCAGCCTCCCGCTTTGCCTGAAAAGAAAAGTCTTCCATCAGTGCGTCCTACCAGTTATGCCATGCGGAAGTGCAACCTGGACACTCACGTCGCAATCAATTCAAAAACTTCGGGTAGCACAGAGGGGAATGGAAAGATGTATGCTTGGCATTACAAGACGGGACAGAAAACCCTGTGGACGGAGTAGAGAACAAACGAAAGTGTGTGACATCATTGGAAGAGTAAACCAATTGAAATGGAGATGGGCAGGCCATATAGCAAGGCGATGGGACGAAAGATGGATCCTGGAGTGGATACCGCTTGATCGCAAACGTCCGCGAAGACCGAAAAATCGATGGATTGATGACATCGTTAAGTATATACGACCCGAGTGGCAGAGGAAAGCCCAGGACCATGTAAGTTGGAAACATGCTCAGGAGACCTTCATCCTGCAGTAGATCGACACAGACTGATGATGATGATGATGATGATGACACTGTTCCAAAAAAATCGATTATATTTTTTTTCTTAAAAGTGTCGAAAATATTGTTAGAAATGACGAAAAAAAAATACTGTGAAAGTTAGAGCTCTTAATATTAATGTTAAGAGGTCGCAAATTTCAATTTCCCATTTAAATAACATAGGATTTTTGTTTTAAACTTGGGAATTTTATAGCTCTTTAGTGGTCCCCTTGTCTCACTCCAGTTTTAATTTCGAAGGGCTCTGAGATGTCACCCATGAATTTAACTTTTGACCTTGTGTTAGTATATATACGCATACAGAGTATGCGGCATCGCTAGCTGCATCTCTCCCATCTCTTTTTCCCATCTCTCAATTGGTAGATGCCCTCCCAGAAAACCTGTACACCTTTTGAGCTGGTCCAGTCATTTTTTGATATTTCCGTAAACGTTGAAGTGTTTCGTGGAAATTGCGTAAGCCATTGGTATAAACAAGTGATAGTCAGAAGGGACCAAGTCTGATGAGTACGGCGGGTGGAGCAAGAGTTCCCAGCCAAGTGCAGAAAAGGTATCTCTGACTGATTTCTCTGTATGATAGGGCGTTGTTGTGCTGCAAAATCACTTTTTCGCGTCTTGTAGCCTAGTCTGGTCACTTTTCGATCAATGCATGATTCAAATAGATCATTTTTTGACGGTAGCAAATGGTATTAACTGTTTCAGCTGCTTGTAAAACAACCCTTCTGATTCTACCAAATGCACCTCATTGTCTTTTTTCTAAAGCGATCCGATGTTAATGGGGGTTATCCTGGGTCGACCCATTATTGTCTACGTTTTGGATTCTCGAAATATATCCATTTGTCGTCTCCAGTCACGATTGTTTGATTTTTAATACTGTTTGTGATAATGTGCCGTCACATGTAATAGCTTTGAAAAAAACACTGTTGCAATTCGAATGAGAAGCATATTTCCTAATTAAGGCAACCATCTCTTGTTCACATACATTTTTCTGATTATGAAGAGATTCAAAAATAGGTCGAGAAATAATATAGAAAAATTATAGAAAATGCTTGTAGAAAAGTTCTGATAATATTACGACCTCAGCTTAATTCTCCACCGTTCTGGACTACCTTTGATATTTATTTATGAATAAAAGTAATACAGGGCCTAATATTTGTTGAAGAAATATCCTGTTCTTGAAACCATACCATATTTTTTACATATCATTATTAAGATTGTTAATCTTTTATGTATTCTAGTAATCAGAAACAGTATCAACAAACTCAGTCAGCAAATCGAGCTGGCCCGAGATATAGCTAATCAGATTAAAGTTGGAGTGAAGTTCTATCCCAACACCACCCTGGAAGTACGTAACCCAAGCAACATCGAAGATCTAACCACCTCCACGAAAATAAGTGGATATTTCAGAACAGACAAACCAAACGGCTTGCTCTTCTATCTCGGAAATCCCAATGGTACCAACTTAAGAAAAACTAAAACTGTAAGTAAAGCAATAATCTTTGTTCCAAACAGTTTCTGTTAACGTTGGTTTTCAGGACGATTACATGGCGCTGGTGGTTCAGAACGGTTATCCTGTCTTGAAACTGGATATTGGAAATGGTGTGGAACAAGTTATTGTGCCTAAGAGGGTGACTGATAATACATGGTATCAATTTATCGTAGACAGGTAATATTTTATTGTCAAATTGGCTTATGTTCGAGTAATTTGGCGAAAAACATCTGATTGACCACAGTTTTGGACAAAATTATTCGAAAAGTTCTCAGTCTGACACAGAGATGGCGCAAGTATGACCAAATGACTGTGATATTTGTCAAGTATGATTTGTTAGATGGCGTGCTGAAATATTTTAGACGCGTACGTTTAGTTGCTTGTTAGTGGCGATCGAGTAAAGACTATGATTCCACTAAAGTGGGGTTAACTGAAAGCTGTGCATTGATTAATGTATAGTTTTTGTTAGCACACTTGAGGGATAGTGTCATAAGTCGATTATTTACTGGCTGTACATTAGTTATAGAACCAAGAATGGTTTTTGACATAGCGAAAGCAACACCGAGATGTGGGGTATTTTTGAGTATTCTTTTGTCCGTTTTACTTTTAAAAAGTCTATAGTTGCCGAAGTCCAAGGTGTTATCATCTGTCAACCTGGTTTCTTGCAGAGCTAAAATTTGGATTTGCTGATTTAATGTTTGCCCCAATTCGTGTAGTTTTCCTGGGCGCAGGAGTGTGTTGACATTCACCGTTCCAAAGGAAGTTTTTGTTTTCGGTTTGAGACGTTGGCCAAAGGGTCTCCGACTTCCTCTGAAAGATTTTGCGTTTAAGCCCGGACGTCCCAAAATCTGAAAGTCCGGTTGTATATATATATATATATATATATATATATATATATATATATATATATATATATATATATATATATAAATAAATACAGCGTGTCGCATTTAAGATGAAGACACTCCCACATTTTCGCTATTTGAAGGAATACAAATTTGAATTTTTGCACAGTCAAACAGATTGATGGGTGACGTTTTTTAAGATACTCAACTGAAATCTGACCTTTAAAATAAGCCTACTACGAATTCACAAACAGGGCCAATTCTCGATATTTTACTTCGCGTTAGATATATCGAAAAAAGCTATTAGAAAAAGTTGTTCAGGATATTATTCTAATCCCATATACCAAGTTTTATGACAAAAGTCGCATTTTTAATGTTGTCATTATTTTGGTCTGTACACAAAATTATTACAACAGAATCGTAAAAGAATCGAAAAATGTATTCGAATAGACGGAGGACTAGTTGAGAGAGATAACATTTGATAATTAATTATTTGTATTATGAAAATTATTGTTATATACTATATACTTTTTCCTAAATTTGATCAATTAGCAAAAATTGTTTTCCAATAATAATAAAATAATTATTCCTTTGTAAGTGCTATTTATTTTACTGAAATATTTGAATACATGACACTATTGACAATGTGTCAAGTTTTTACTCACCATGGCACACTAATTATCAAATTAAAAAAATAAACATAATTTTGTGTATAGACCAAAATATTGAAAAAAATAAAAATGCGAATTTTATCATGAAACTCGGTATATGGGGTTAAAATAATATTCCGAACAAGTTTTTCTAATAACCCTTTTTGATATTTCTAACGCGAAGCAAAATATTCAGGATTGACCTGGTTTGTGAATTCCTAGTAGGCTGAGTTTAAAGTTCAGATTTCAGTTAACAGTATCACTGTGCAAAAATTCAAATCTATATTCCTTCATATAGCGGAGATATGGGGGTGTCTTCATCTTAAATACGACACACTGTATATATATATATATATATATATATATATATATATATATATATATATATATATATATATATATATATATATATATATATATATATATTTAATAGAAAGAGAGACATCGAGGACATTGAAAAGAAGGAGAGAAAAATCCTAGGCCCCAAACAAATAAATACAACATACCGACGGAAAACCAAGAAATAAAACAATACACAGATATACATGGCGATATGAGAAAAAGAAGACTTAAGATTTACGGACACAAAATGGATGAATCCGAGTAGGCTAACTAGACAAATAGTCGAATTTTATGAAAATAGGAGTAGAGCTAAAGTAGAAATAATTAAATGGATTACTGCAGTTAAAGAGGACCTAAGATCAGCAAATATTACCCAAAGTGAAATTCAGGATAGAGCACTGGCGTAGCCAGGCTTTAGTTTTGGGAGGGTTTCGTTTGAAGTAAATAAAACTGTTACTGTCCGCAACGTCCACTAGTTCAGATATATATTCAATTCAAATGTAATAATTTAACTCTCTTCACTCCTCGTATTTTTTCGGTAAAATATTAGGTAATACTTGGCTTATTTCCGGGGGGGTTTGAACCCCCAAAAACCCCCCTTGGCTACGCCCGTGGGATAGAGGCTGTTTCAGACACAAGGTTGACGTTTGGAAGGTTGGCCAGAGCGAAAAACGTAGGAAGACTGGAACAATTTGGTCTGACGAAAGGAAAAAAGTTCATAGCGAAAGGGCCAGGGTCTATACGTGAATAATAATAATATTAATAATAATAATAATAATAATAATAATAATAATAATAATAATAACAAAAAACGGAGGTGGAAAAGGTTTCTAAGTATGAGAATCTTTCTTATGAATTGAAGAACATTTGGCAACTTGAAAAAGTGAACATCGAACCTTTTGTAATTTCCGCGGAGGGATTGGTGAGCCACAGGTTCTCCAAAAGTTTAATAAATTGCCTACTAAATAGAAATATCATAAAAGTGGGACAACGGGCTATATAGTGGGCCAACGGGCTATACCTGCCACATAGTTCGAAAATTTTTGCCTTAATGCCAACGGAATACTGGGTTATAATGAAATTTATCCCCAGGCTCCGAGCCGAACTCCAACATCGCGAAGGAGGAATCGGTTTATGGTTTCCAGCTTTTTGAGCTGAGGGAGTGATACCAAGTTGATGAGAATAATAATATGTTATTTTATGCTAAGTGAGAGGAGTTGACTGAAACTTCAGGACTTGTCTTTCAGTCTTCAGAGAAGCATTGAGAATGCCAAGTGTGACCTTGGCGAAACGTCTGCACGTTCCCAACAAACGGGACACAAACGATCGGATGTACTCCCGGACTAATAGTCTAACGTATTCTTCCATACGCGAAACACTACGAACTAACAATATATATATATATATATATATATATATATATATATATATATATATATAATGCACTGTTATTTTAACATAACTGTTAAAAATAACAGGTTACAGGTTACAGACATTTAATTGTTAAATCAAATGCATAATACAAAATACAATCGTACAATATGCGCACAGAATAGATTTATTATATGAAAAGCGAGTAAGTATAAAGCCACAATACAAAAATCGATAGATAACAGACATAACCATTTTAGTAATAATTGTGTTTTACATGCAAGATTCTGATAATCTGAATTGTGAACACATATTACAAACACAGAATTTTTTTGCGATTTTTTAATATTCCTATATAACAGGTGTCCAAAAATGACCTTCATATTTAATTACTTGTTTGCTCCTAAGCTCCCCTTATTACTCTGCAAGCAGAGTCGAAATATTATTTTAAAAATTGGTTGTTTTTAGGTTTAAATTTTTACATGCCAGTAACCAAATAGATAAATAATTTATATATAATATATAAAGAATATATGTAAATGTTCAAACGTTTTATTAAAACAACGCGTTTACTAACAATATAAAACTACACTTATTCCTAATGTTCTTCTCGAAACAGCGAGTCACTCAACTTTATCAATAACGCTGTCCAATGTCGACTGTTGACACCGTATTCCGATTATTTTCTAAGATGGCTAAACGCGGCAACAGGAAACAATGACAAAACTACGACCACGACTGTTATTTTTATCGGTTATTAAATGCGCTACTTGTTATCTGCGCCCTGATGAGGAGTTATTTATTATTTCGTTTAGAAGTGGGGACGATGCAACAGCGACTACGAAACTCCATATGATATTAACAGTGTACCTGATATTTCTTCACATCGATAACAGTTGTTAAACGTTAATATGAAATAACAGTTATCAAATAACAGATCGTTAAATAACGCCCTACCTCTACTTCGAAGTGTCTCCACATTTGAGGGATTTGACTTCCAGCGTTGATAAATCGGTCTTTGGGCGAAGATTCAATACTTCGGTTTGGTTTGTTGGGTTGCCTATATTACAACCACCCATACCGGTATTGACCGCGACCAATGTCGCTTAACTTGGACGTTATACTGAGGTTATTAAAAAGGTGGAATGTGTTGAATTGCGAGATAAATGCTTTTAAAAATTAAAGTTTCTTAAAAATGTTGTTTTCTTTGACAGACTAAGAACTTTTCAAACGATTCTCGTGAGAATTCGGTTACGGAGGGGGAACTGTTTTTTTCTTTCGATAATTTCGTTTTTCACTTATCTAATATTAACTCCCTGAAGAACGAGACGGAACTGGCGTGAAAAAGAGGAGAGAACTTGTGTGAACCTGCACTGACAAAAAAAAATTGATGAAAACTGTTTTCAAATATTCACGATATTTCAATATACAGTTGACAATATGACATACACAGTACTAGTACTACTAGCGCCATCTGTTGACGCAATATATAATGTGAAGGCTGTATATCTCCTCTATAAAACAAGACCGCCATTATTCGAATCGATCAACGGATTGTCCAGTTACAGCGCTTAAAGTGACAGTCCTTTTGTCACCTCGTCACAAAAATACGATTGAACAAAGAGCTAATGTTAAATTTTGTTCTTTCTGCTTCAACATCGTCCGTATCCACCTGATTTATCTCCGTGTGGGTATTTCCTGTTCCCGAAACTCAAACTGGCCGTGAAAGGAACGTTTTAACAGTGTTATCAAGTGCAAGAAATCGTGAAGTGGGTCATTAAAGCGATTCCGAAACACGACATGCAATATAGCTAATGTATTTTATTAATTAAAAGAAATTTCGTTATTTTTCCGACATACTGTGTATGTACTAACTTTTTAGAATACCCTTATATTTAAACCATTTCAAATTTCCCTAAAAGTTTCTCTCTTACAAGTTAAAAAATTGTGTTTTAGAGTTGGCCACAATGCTAAACTTTCCATTCGTGAGGAATTACCAGACGGACAGGAGGAGATAAAAACCGAAGAGCAATCATTGCGTGGACCATTTACAATATTCAATCTCGACAAAGATAAATCCAAACTTTTCGTCGGTAGTTTCCCGGTAAACTACGAAATGCAACAGGGCATCGACGTGAACTCTTTCGATGGTGAAATCGAAGACCTGGTCATCGGAAATCAACCGGTTTCACTTTGGAACTTCGTCGAGGGATACGAGAACAATCATGGAGCTATAGAACGGTGAGATGAATGGTATTGGTTCCAAACAAGATCTGTATGTTGCTAATTGTTACAGAGACAAACTGGTGGTACTTCAACCAAGCACAGGATATAGATTTAACGGTCAAGGATACGTGTTGATTGATGCCAGGTCATACCAATTACGATATAAATCAGGTGTCACTCTGGCCTTTAAGACTTTCGCCACTGAAGGTTTACTATTTTTGGCTGGCAAAGAATTGACTTTTATGGCTTTGGAGTTACGAAATGGCAAAGTGTTATATCAAGTAAGTGAAATATATATATATATATATATATATATATATATATATATATATATATATATATATATATATATATATATATATATATATATATATGTATTGGGTTTTTTTCCGGGAGTACATCCGGTTGTCGGGTTGGTCCCTGTCGGGAGCTTGCAGACGTTTCTCCAAAATCTCATTTGGCATCTGGCTCCCGACAGGGACCAACCCGACAACCGGATGTACTCCCGGAAAAAACCCAATACATGTTTTTCCATCCGTGAAACAGTGCGCACAAACATATATATATATATATATATATATATATATATTTCTAAACCATTCCGGGTGTCGATCTGTTGATTCTGTGAAGAATGACGACGTTACGCCAAAATCTCATTTGGCATTTTCAAGTGTTTGTTTATAGCCGGCTGGCGACTGCGCAGATTATATCGGGGTAGTTCGGGACTATTTGCGGCAGTCGGCAACGTTGTCAGGCGTCCGTTTATTGATTTTTCTACCTCGCCGCCACGTTGTCGCGTTTCTTCTTTTTCAGAAGGGATCTCCATATTTTTCACTGGACCACATCCATACTTTCATTGGACGCGGTCCAAGAAAATCTCACACTATATATATATATATATATATATATATATATATATATATATATATATATATATATATATATATATATATATATATATATATATATATATATAAAGGCTTTTAGGTCAGCTTTGGTCCATGATGTCCTGTCTCTGGTCATTGTCCTCCAGTTCATAATCACCTTCGCTTTCAGATTTTCCATAACAGCCTCTCTAGATTGCTTCCTTGGTCTTCCCTACCTTCTTTCACCTTGAGGCCTCCCCATGCAATCCTCCTCTCCACTCCACTTTGGCCTTCTTGTTCCTCTACTTCCCTCTATATGCCCCAGCCACTGCCTTCTCGATTTTATTATCATTTTGTCCTTGGATACTTGAAAATATCATAAATTGCCTCCTTTGTTCTTCTGATATACAAGCCATCTACCTTATTCCTCTTGTTATCCTTCTGATTATTCTACGTTCCCGTCTTAACAGTTTCTCTTCTTCATTCTTGTTTAGTACCCATGTCTCATATCCGTTCAATGCAGTTGGTCTCAATACTGTCTTATAAAATCTTAATTTGGTATTTCTGGATGAGTTTCGATCTTATTAGATGGTTCAAGGCTCCGGCACATCTGTCAGCTTTAATCAAACTTTGGTCTTTCTCCTTCTCTTCACACTTGTTTACGCTTTCACACTTGTTACGCCTAAGTAGACAAATTCTTCCACCGTTTCAAAAATCATTCCGCCTTTCTGTATCCTGTTCCACTTTCCAGACATTTTCTTGTGGACTTTCTAATATCATTAGTTTGCTTTTCTTTTGATTGATTTTCCAACCAAACTTTTATGCTGCCTGCACTAGCCCTTTTGTCACTTGTTTCAGTTCTATCTCGCTTCTCGCAATTATGGCTATATCGTCCGCATAACCCACTATTTGAGAATTTCTGTAAAGAATGGGTCGTTCTCTTTTCTACTAACCATTCCTAATAACCATTTCCAAAACCATGATGAACAGGTGTCGATAGGAGATCCCCTAGTTTTAGGTTTGCCTTGATTAGAAAATCTTCTGTCGTTCGGTCTTTTACACTTACGTTGATTGTTATTATCTCCACTGTCATGCTCACTAATCTCACTATTTTAGAGGGTACTTTAAATTATTCCATAATTTTTATTATTCTGGATCTCTTTACTGAATTTAGGCATTACTAAAATCTATAAACAATGCCATTGTTGAAATTTTATACTCGTAACTGGCTATTAGTTCTTCTTTCATGACAAAAACCTGAGCGGTTGTTCTTCCTAAAAATTGCCTGGTATTCCCCATTCTCTCTATGTGGTCCAGCCAATTGAAATTCCTTCTGTCAGTCAAATAACATCAAAACTTCGCACGTGTAAAGTACCAAACTTGAAGAGATTTACCACTAAACACCAAATCACTTTCTTAAACTTCCCGACGCACGTTTCCCTAACCATGGGATATCATCAGGAGACGATTCAATCAGGTGATTCAATAAGATTGAATCATCTCCTCATGATACTGCCATGGTTAGCGAAACGGGTGTTTGAATAGAATCTGCGTTTGATTAGGCAACCCTTCCAATACATGCATTTGGTACAGACTTCAATTTTCGGAATTCTGATAGTGTTTTATCTTCTAGTACAACTTGGGTAACGGTACCAAAAAGTTCCCATCATCCAAACAATACAACGATGGCAACTGGCATAAGATAGTCGCCATCAGAGATGGGTCTAAAGGAAAGCTGACCATCGATAACGAAGATATCGATGATAGAACCAACCCTATCACAGGAAGTGGATTGGAATTGATTGAAACCATAACATTTGGAGGTAAAATGACAGTTTTATAATATACAAGGAGACTCTTACAGGTTTTTACTATGAAATAAAAGAAGATTTCATCATGCAATGGAATAACTTTGTTTAGTATTTTGTCCGATTGTTTTTACCACCTTTCATGCAGTTTCATTATTCATACGTGATAATTAGCATGATCCAATGCTTTTTGAATTCGAGTTTTTTATCTTTAAAGACAATAAAATAATTATTATCTAATACACAACCAAGTATTTTACTAAATAGAAAAAAAAACAAAACTATTTTAACATGTCGAATATGAATGCATACGAACAATCCAACTAACGCCATCTATTTGTTGCAACCGAAAGTAACCCAATAGAAACACCTAAAAAATAGAAAAATGTTAATTTCCCCAACAAATCTTAATAAAAATATTTCTAGTTTCTTAAAATGCGCCAGAGCCGGTGGTTTAACTATAATATAATTATTTTGGGAAAAATAAAATATTGTTAAATTGAGATTAAATTTTTATTATTATGAATGACAATGATTTATTGGTTTGTGTATTTTGAACTTATTAGTACAATAAAAATAAATAAATAAATAAATAAATTTATCTATTAGTATAATAAAAATTATAACTAAAATGTGATTAAACATTTAATTCGGTTTCGCTCTCACTGTCACTTTGATCTACATTAATAATAAGTGGTTCTATATTATCCCTTGTTCGCTGGGACTTTGGTTTGGCATTTTCTTGATGTATCTACCCATCCTTTTGCTAGCCTCTCATTTGTATCGAACCATGTTTCATCAAAGTAGATAATGAATAAAGAATGTGACATTTTTAGAACGTTTGGAAGAATGAATTATACGATCGAAATTATAGAACTGTTTATGAAAATAATGCGAACTAAACTAAAATATTTCGAAACTACTAAACCAGGTATAAAATGAATTTTATCTTTTTACCTGTTAGTTTATTACGCCGGGCCCTGTTTACGTTTCTTGCAACTTTGCCGGGTTTCATTACGGCAGGAGTTAAGAGTTTATTGCAGCACTATCTTTAAACGCACTATACTTCAAACTATTTTTTCTTATATAGGTTATCCACATATACACAGTTTCCATGATGTCACCAACATCAAATTTGACGGTTGTATAAACAACGTCACCATCACTGGTGAGCTTGTAGATCTGAGGAACCATCTGAAATCGTTCGATGTTACTCCAGGATGTCCAGCTAAAGTAAGATTGTTTCTTTTGGGTTTCTTTGATGATGCCAACCATTTACTTATTCAAGTTTGCCTCATTGGTTTCCTTCAACAAAACCCGAAGAGGTTACGTGGCTTGGGATCATATATCTATAGACAACAATCTCCACATATCTTTGAAGTTCAAAACGAAGGAGAAGGACGGCCTTATTTTCTACGTCACAGATATGGATCAGAGCAATGGCGTGTCATTGTCATTGGTGGATGGTCATTTGAAGGTTATCAGTCAAAGGATCGAACTGGTGTCAAGTGAGACGTTCAATGATGGAGAATGGCACGTGGTGTCGGTTATTCATAATGATACCATCCTGAGAATTGATTTTGACGATTTAGGAAACAAAGTGTAAGTGATGGTTTTTATGGAGAAGTTAATCCTCTATAAATACAAACGTTTTCTCTTCAGGACTGACAGTACACCACCGCCTCTTCATATTCTATATGCCACCATGTATGTTGGTGGTTTGCCACGGAGGATAACAGCGTCACCTGGTACTGTTGGTTCTGAGGAACCTTTCCATGGATGTATCACCGACTTGACCGTTAATGGAAACGTGAAGAACTTCGCCAATACTACAGATAAGCTATTGGAGATCTTGGACAAATGTCTCTTGGATGCAGACTACTTGCCAACAGATCCTTCCGTACATCTTTGTGAGTACCTGTTGTGTTTTTCAAATTTCCTAACATTGGACAAGTTAAAACCTTTGTTGAAGATGTATAAATAATATTTGTTTTTTTTTATTATAGTACCAGAACTACCGCCTATTGAGGAAGCTACCCTACCTCCAACCACAGTGAGATCCATTGTTACAGAAGACCCACTCCACCACAGTAAGTCCAAATTCGTCAAAAATTGTCATCAGTGCCACAGTTTTAAAATCTTATATAGGGTAGGGTGGTGTAAAATGACGCACTTTTGAAACAATCGGTCATAAACAAAATAAAAATCAACGTTCCAAAATCAAGTCTATATATTTTAAATCTTTGACTAATTGTTAACTAAAAGAAAAACTTAAATCAAAATCACAACTTTTATCTCTGGGTTAATTTGTACAAAAACCTAAAAAAAATAGAAATGCGCACATTTACACAACCCGTTGGGTAAGTTGGCGCAGCAATGCCGATAAGATGGCATAGGTTATGCGATGTCATTTTTATATCAGTCTACCGTAATGCACGGTATAATAAATACTAAGGTAAGATATTGCGAACAGCACGCTGAATATTTGCAGCTCTGTTATAGGCAGTTGTAAATAAAGATGTTGTCTGGAATACTGTTATCGTCCATTCTGGATGACTCCTCAACCTTTTCTGACACTCCCCAGCGTAGTACTTCTTAAGAACACCGTGAAAACCTCTATCAAGGGGCTGCATTTTATGGCTGCTATGTGGTGGCAGAGTCAGTGCAAAAATATTATTTTTCCGGAAGAAATCCACAACTTTAATTGAGCAGTGTGACGAGAGATTGTCTAGCACGAGAAAAATGGGGTCATTTTCAGTAGATTTAGTATAATCTCTGAAATGACTTAACCAATCAATAAAGAGATCCACATTAATAAAGCTAGAATCAGAAGTAATTCTTATTGATCCATCAGGTGCTCCCTTCAGTAATTCAGATTTCATTCGTTTGATGGAACAAAGTGGCCAGTCGCAGACATAGCATTTACAAGTCACTTTATGCCTCTCTCAGCGCTTGCTATTTTGTTGACTGCTCGTTTTCCCTTCATTGTAAGAACTTTGGGTGGCCTGTCAGGTACCGTGGATAAACCCGTTTCATCTATATGATAAATACGATGTGGAGGAAAGTTATATCACACCGCACTCACGTTAATGTAGCAGCGTTCGTATTGTGGTTTGTTAAAACCAACAGCACCTGCAGATAATCAACAAAACTAACAAAAAATTAGATGTATACGTCACACCAGACCCAACCAATCGTCAATGCGCCAACTTATCACCCGCGTCCACCTTACACCACCCTACCCTTCATATATAAACGATATCCTCTTCAAATGTCTTGAAAACTGGTATTAAATATATAATTTTTATGTAGTCAGTAACGTTCGAGGTGATGGTGGTCTAGATGTCGGAACCGCTCCACCAGACATGGTATCAGAATCAGAAACCAGACAAGAACCAATAAAAACAGGCAAAAAAACTCAAGGAGTCAAGCAAGGCAAGCACAAGGAGAAACAACCTGTCACTATAGCTCCGAGAGGCCCTATTGGAAAAGCTTCGTTCACCACACCTAAAGTAAACACTTAATTGAACTGTTTTAGGTTAATTTTTGATAATGTGGCTTTTTCTTAGCCGGTTCAAGCAGGCTGCGCTCTGGCCGTTAAACCGGCACCGGATGACTTAAAATTGAGCGGCTACAGGTTCGGAGCTCAACCAAACAGCAGGTTGGAGTATAACACTCCCAGAGGTAAATTCAGAAGAGCCTTCGATTTTGGATTGGAATTCAGGACGTCAGAACCGAACGGCGTGCTGTTTTATGTGTCGGAAATAAAGGGACACACACATTTCGCTGCTTTGATACTGGAGCATGGATACGTAAGTACAACTAAGAATTCTCAACATAAATTTCAAATTCACTAAGATATTAAAATTTTTCTTTGCCTTTATGTGGTGCTAGAGCTCGTGAGTGAGCCTTGACCTCCCTCCGGATCTGAATCAATTTCCAGTCTCCTTCCGGTTTTTGATGTCTAGTCGTTAGTCAACATCTCTCCTTACATTGTTCTCCACCGTGCCTTTGGTCTGCCTATCTTTTTGTTATTCACTACTCATCGTTCAGTGATTCTCCTTGGTATCCAGCTTTCTGGTATTCTCACCATATGTCACACCCATCTTAGTCACAGAACCCTCACGTAGTCTACAATATTCTGATCTTTGCATAATTGCTTGAGCTCGAAGTTATATCAAATCCTGTGACCATTCACATCCAAAAATTCTTCCGAGTACTCTTCTTTCAACCACTTCAAACATCTCTTCTATTTTCGCTGTGAGGGTTCACATCTTGCAACTACAAGTGACACAGTGTATCTCCTTTCTTACATCAATTTTTCTATTGGAACGTTTGGTGTGAAACACTAAACTTGAAGAGATTTACCACTAAACACCAAATCACTTTTTTTGAAAATCACATCTCCTGATGATGCTAACATAGTTAGCGAAACGTGCGTCGAGCAGTTTAAAAAAAAGTTATTTGGTGTTTAATGGTAAATCTCTTTAACTTTACTCCTTTCTTACGTCTGTGTCACATTAGCGCCTTTTGATGTCTATTAATTGACGAATGGCTTGGGGTAATTCTTTCGGTTCAAGCTTTAGCAGTTCTGAAGGTATGTTGTCCGCCCTTGCAGATTTATTACTTTTGAGGTTGATTAAGTTTTCCTCGACCTTCTGCAAGGTAGGTACTTCTACCGGTGGCTGGGCTGCATTCATAAAACTGTGGCCTACCCCTTTGCTCTATTTCGGCGCCTCTATTCAACAGCATTTTAAAATATGCCCTGAAGCTACTTATGCTGGTTAATCAGATATTAAAAATAACTTGCAACTGCAGCATTAAATGATGGTCTAAGAACTTTCTCAGAAGGTTACAATGGTTTGAAACGTTTGCCTTTTAATTCCTAGTTATTAATATATACATTGTGTCAAAAAGTACCAGGAATTGGGCAATAAAAACACAAAATGTTTATTATTTATCCAAATTTAATCTATCGGCTTCAAAGTAGGCCCTTCCGAAATAATAAACTTATGCCAACGAAAAATCCAATTAATGTCTGAATGATTGTGACGTGTTCATATATTTTTTTCTTTTTTTTTTGGGTTTTAATATCTTTGTATTAAATACAGAAATTAATATAATTTATTTTTTAGATTCGTTTTAAAAACGGGAGGAGAATACTTCCCGAAACGTTAACGTTCAAAAGTTTGTATTTATTTTAGAACATTTTTATATTTTTTAAAGTTTTGGTCGTTAGGCAAATTTATTACAGAAAATAATCACTGAGAAATTTGTCTCCGTTTGGTTTTTTATTTTTTACCCAGTGATTCTTTTTTTACATAAGAACAAATATTTTTGATTTTTTTGAGTTTTAGATCGTGGCGAAAAATCCAAAAAAAAAAAGAAAAAAATAGAATAATCCAATTGTCAAAACATTTTTTAAACGCATTTTCCGGAATCGACTTCAGTTGATTGACTGAAAACAGGTGCCTCGAAGTGGTCATTTGAGTTTTGGAAAGAGAAAGAAGTCGGCCGGAGCCATATCAGGTGAATGCGGTGGTTGTTCGATGGGTGTGTTCGATCGAGAAATTTGTTTATGGTGCGTTGTCATGATGATAAATCCAAAAGTTTTCTTTCCCCAAATCTGGCTTTTTCGACGAATTTGCTCTCTCAAACGCCACATAATGCTGAGATAATATTCTTTATTTACCGTCTGACCTTCTGGTAAGAATTCAGTCAACATCACCTTGACTTTAAATCGACTTTGGCGTGGTTTTTTTCGGTTTCGGCACAGTTGGAAGGCGCCATTCCGAAGATTGTTGACTGGTTTACATGTCAAACTCGTATACCCATGTCTCAACACCAGTTACAATGCGTTTTATGACTATGGGGTCGGAATTGATTCGTTCTAGCATGTCTTCATGCGATTGAATTTCTGAAGAAAATTCAGGTATTTCGGCACTAGTCGAGCGGCCATGCGTTTCATGCCCAAACAATCGCTTAAAATGGTAACAAATGATTCGTGAGACACATAAGGATCAGCGGCTTTCTCTCTCAAACTTAAATGGCGATTTTCAGTTACCATTTCCTTTACTTTAGCGATATTAACTTCAGTTGAAGACTTAATGGGCGACCAGAGCGAGGCAAATCTTCCACCAGATCTCGAGCTTACTCCGTACCACTCATATACACGTGTTTTTGATAAAGTCGATTTACCGTAAGCCTTCTGCAACATTTTCAGCGAATGGACACACGAAATTCCATTTGCAATGCAAAATTTAAGACAAATTCTTTGTTCGATGTTTTTATCCATTGTAAAAATCGCAAAACACACTTAGATGAACTGAGAAAATCGAACACTGTAAACAAACTAAATGACAGATGACGTTCAAACTCCGGGTCAGTATAGAGGAGATCAGTTTAATATTCTTGGACTTTCTAGGATCACAATACTATGGTAAATAACTGATCAAGTACCAAAGCATTTTTTTTTTAGTTGGTCTATACTTTCAAAGGAGATTATCCATCGCCTTTGGTCATCAAGTCGGACTTTACCTATAACGACAACGAGTGGCATTACGTACAATTCAGCAGACAAGGGTCAGAAGGAAAACTCACTATAGACCACGCAGCTATAGCTGGATCGGTGCCCCACAAGAGTCCAGCTTTGGATCTGTCCATTCCATTCCACATAGGAGGTTTACCACCCGAAACTATCGATCTCGTTAGCAAGAATCTCGTAAGTTATATGGCGATGTTAGTTGAATTTGTTCGCAAATCTTTACTTCTGTCTTTAATTCTTAGAACACTACAGTACAATTTAAAGGTTGTATAAGGAACTTCTACATGAACAGCAAGCCTATGGATGTTTCCAAAGAATTCGGAGTTATACCGTGTTCTGATAAAGTTGAGGTAAGTTTATTTAAAATCTCCCTTGACCATCCAATTCGTTAATTTTTGAGGTGGTCAGATGAGAAGTGTGATGTCTTGCGTTATCTTGCTGCAGGACTGCTTTACGGTTGAACAAAGATTTTTTAGGCCAGAGCAATGTGTACCCTCTCAAGCTGAGCTGAGTTTATCGCCCTACCATCAGGAACAAAATCAAAGTGAATTATTATGACCTGATCTTTCCCTATCTTCAAGACCGTTGTCTTCCTCCCGGAACTTTTTGAACCAGAGCTGGGCGGTGCGGATCAATCGCTTTAGCAGCTTTTTTAGAAATAGTGTCGTAAAACTGCCCTAACAATACTCACAAGGACATTGGAGGATGGGTTGTTGCTTGTTGCGTAGATAAAGGAATGAATAAGTAGGTAGTTACCGTTTCCCGAAGAGTAAACCATTCAAACAGGTTATTGTAACTGCAAATCAATAGAGGAAATTCGGAAAAGTTCATGATAAGTTCGAAAAGCTGCAGTTTCAAGATGCAGATTTGCAAACATTATTGGATAGAGACTCAACTCATACGTTGCCACCTCTTCCGAACGTATACATGCATTGGAAAAGATCCAGCAGGAAGAAAAAGAAAAGGTTTTTTACAAAATGCTAAAAAGTAAATCTATCTTGGCCACCCAAAAAACAAAATTCATGGGTCGACCCAGGCCAGCTTTCAACATGATAACTTTGCTATATGAGGCTTTGCTATATATTTTGGGGGTTATTGGGGGAGCTGTGAATTATGACCTGGTGAAGCGATCACTGACGATGGATAACGACAACAATTGATGAACGTGAAGCGAACATTGAAGGAAAAACGACCAGAATAGGCCCAAAGATACGATAAAGTCATTTTTCAACATGACAGTGCTCGGCCCCATGTTGCAAAATGTGTAAAAAACTATTTAGAAAACGTTAAATGGGACGTTCTACTCCACCCGCCATATTCACCGAACTTAGCCTCTTCGGACTACCACTTATTTTGATCGATGCAGCACGGACTTTCGGCTCAACACTTACATTCTTACGAAGAAGTGAAAATTTGGTTTGATGAATGGCTGGCTGGCCTCAAAAAATCAAAAGTTGTTTTTTAGATAATTTATTAAGATAATTTATTTTATTATGGAAATAAACTCTCAAATTTTGCGAAAAAATCGACATTAACCGAAACACCTATTAAGAATTTTTATAAACTTTTTTTCTTAGGTGGGTACATACTTTGGTGGAGGTATAAACACATATGTTCGTCTAAAGGAAAAATACAAAGTAGGTCAGATGTTCAACATCAAGATGGACATTAAACCACGAGTGAACACAGGTTTGTAGTTCATTCTTGATGATTTACATCTTAAGAAAAGTAATAAAATAATCTTTGTTTTAGCTCTTCTAATTGCAGTCCATGGTAAGAAAGATTATGTCGTATTGGAAATGTTGCATGGCAATCTACGACTAACTGTGGATAATGGAAAAGGCAACATCACTGCCACTTACATACCACCAGGAAACAATAGCTACTCGTTGTGTGACGGACATTGGCATGAAATCCAAGGTTTGTCACTTATTCTGCATACTGGCGTTTACTGTATACAAATGTTCTAATTTGTTACAGCCGTGAAATCCAAAAATGTAGTGACTCTGTCCGTTGATAAAGTGTTCACGGATCCTCAAATAGGTCCCGGTACTGCCATCTCCAGTGACACAGGTAGTGCTCTCTTCCTGGGAGGTCACAAGCTCATCAAAAGAGTAAGGAGTATATCCACTCGAGATCCCTTCGTCGGATGCATTAAGAACGTTTACCTCAACAACGACCTCATTGATTTCGAAACGACATTGAACGAAGGAAACATAACTGTTGGAACGTGTAGGACAGATTAAGCTGTACCGATAAAGCTGTTTCAAAATAACAGCAGCAAAATGGAAAAAAAAATCTTCCATTGTTATTGAAAGATTAAAGTAGATTATCATATTTATAGGGGTCTTTTATTTGTATTAAGTTGAAGCATATTTGTTCTATTAATAATAAACTATATTTTGCTTGGTTTTGCTTTAAATATTCGTATATTGCCACAGAAAAAAATCCCAGTATACGAGGGGTACAGATAAAATAATTATCTTTCAAAAAGTTATACTGATCCTCTGAAAAAATGTGCCAAACTACAATACCACAACACTGTGTAATATATTGTTATAAATTTTACCGATTTCAATATAACACCTGTCAAAATCAATATGAGGGTTCACGAATTATTGTCCCTAACAGTAACCTTTGATTGACAAAAAGAAAAAATATGGAGCCGCCATTTATTCATATTACTGCGCACAAAATGTCAACACTATATCTTATTTCATTCAGGATTTATTAATCTTAATATGTCATAAAGCATATCTGCATTGAAGCAGCGAAAAACAGAGTTGTCAAAGAAAATGTTGTTTTGGCCTATGAAATAATACTCAAAGATCATTAAAAAAATCGTATCAAATAAAACATCGCCGGGACAAATTTGGTAACGATTAATTCATATCTGGAAATGTTTTTTGTAAAGATTTATCATGGCGAATAAAATATGAGTCCACCACTTTGATCCAGAAATTAAAAGAATAGAAAATCAGCTCTACCTGAATATGAGCTATTTCAAAAAAACAGTCCATATTGACACTTCATTCAGTCTCTTCTTCCATAAATTTCCTCTTCAAATATACAGTAAGGCAGAGACATTTTTTTAAGTAGGTGTATAAACTGCTGGGTTATGAGCAAAATGATGATCGTACTAGAATCATTAAGAACAATAGTGTATATATAGATACAAATACTTAGAGTTGTGTCTGAATTAGTTATGCAACCATACATATACGATTGATAATTAACTTTTTAATACCCCCAATAAAATAAGTGATTGTCTCAGCTATGACCTCATCATGTAAGTGAAGCTTCTTCCAGCGAGCCATATCTTCGGATTTGGATAGGCGAAGTCATAACCGCTAGATAAATCCGGCGTATGTGGAAGCAATTCAAAGTATAGGTCATGAGAAAGTCTGTCCCACCACCAACACCACGTTGACATTTATCCGGAATAGCATCCTTCGATTGGTCTATTACTGAAGTGTAATACTTCTCAGTGATCGTGCCCTTTGATATATAATTTATGAGCTCCAGATTACGAGAATCTCAGAAGATTATAGACATGACTTTTTCTGCAGCTTTCCTCCGCGCATTTTCAATTGATACCACCCGCAGTTTCGTTTCTGACGTGTAAAGGTTTATCCATGTTCCATCTATCTATCCATTTTTCAGATATCAAAATTTTTGGTTGGTCATTTGGTCTCCTCAATCGTCAATCGCTACAAAGAAGGAACTAAAAGTTGTTACACTATACAGTACAGTAAGAAATCATAGTTGACAAATGTCACAGTAGGTTATATTTGCGCCATCTCCGTGCCAATCAGATAATTTTTTGAACGACCCTTGTTTGAGGTTATTATACGATAGTAAGTAAACAAAATATAATAAAAAATCTTTAAATTATTTATTACCATATTGACAGATTGTATAAGGTTGACTAACGGAAATGAAACTATCTTTTTTTTTTAATTTATCTATATTTCTTAATAAAATTACATTCAAATTAAAAATATCATTGGCAGACAGATACACCTAACAACAAAATCTAATGCCCAGGTTTTTGTTACTAAGTGTCCCCATAATACAAAAAAAAATCTCTTAAAATTACTAATCCTCACTGAAAACATGTATTTTAGCCCAAAAAAAAATCAGCATCACAATCTAAATACAAAAAAGTGTTGTTTGAAAGTATCATCATTGCTGATGACTAACTTTACTTAACAATACACCCTTTCATTTTGTAAATGAAAAAAATCACAATTTTATTTTTGTGGATTGGTCACCTGACTAGTGTTACCTCACATATTTTATTTGTATTTTTTTTGTGACCTAGGCATAATTCGAGATCCATGATAGAAACACGCACCAGAAGAAGAGGTTTCTAATTAATAATTTAACATCAAGGAATTAGATATAGCAACGAACAAGAGATGGAAGATTGTTTCCTGATTATATATACAACAAAAAACTTCAGTTGGGCTGAAAATCTACTTCAAAATGAAAAGAAAAATTTTCCACCAACTTGATCACAACTTTAGCTACTCCCGATTTCACTTAAAAGTTTTAAAGAGACAAGAAGAAGCAAGCACATAACAGTTTTAACAACACCTTTATTACAGCAAAGTAAATTCTGTAAGGTAAACTTCTCATTTCATTATTAAATAACTGAAGTTACCTGAAACTTAGTTAAATAAAAGTAGCATAATATAAAAGAAATCAGTTCTTTTTTAAACAGTAAAAAACAGAGCAGTTTAATTCTTCTTGTGGTTTTCTTCAAGTACACACTAAAAAGTAGGTCAAATGAACCTCTTTTCCAATGTTATAGTCCTCTGTTTACAGTCTTTTTTTTTGATAATTTTCCTAAATTGAACATTGAGGGGAATGTAACAATGACATGAAGGGAAAATGAGAAGAGCGATTTGAGGTTTTATTCTACTCCATGGGCAAAAATCATTACCAGCCCTGGCTCCACCATCATATCCTCACCCATGTGTTGATTGTCACAATGCAGCACAAGAACTGCTTGCTTACCTGGAACTCTTTTACAAACATAATTCTCATATTGTCTGCGATTATTCTGGCGAGTTTCTAATGAGCATAATCCAGGAGGCCAGCGACATTCATGACAATTTTCCATAAGATCATCTAGAATATGTATAGGACACCCCATTTCTGTTAAAGTCCTCTTAATCATCCTCTAAAAGTTACTGCAATATTAGCAAAACCTGCTGCAAAGTAAAAAATATATATCCCAACCTGTAAAGCATCATCAGGTGTAGATATCATTCCACCCCATCTTGTCACTCTAGCTCTTTGCAAAGAATTACTCCATCTCACTACCTCCCTATCTTGGGCATCTCTATCCATAGCATCAGCTATAGCACGCATAGAAGGGTTTGATGTCTTTAAAGCCCTCATAAAGTCCTACAAATAAGAACAAATTACACCAAATTCCAACAAAAAATATCTGTGTAATTCACTTTTAATAACTGCATTTCCCTTCTCTGTTCTAAAATAAAAAATCTCAACTCATGAAATTCATGCTGATATTCGTTCATCTTCTGTTGCTGTTTGGTAATTAGTGTCCTCAGTTCCTTAATGCAATTGTGATCTTTCAGCTCATCTTTTGGAATTACTAGTGCACATCCCTTTAACAGAATAATTTCACAGATTCCGTGAACAAATCTATATATGACATATACCTGTTCACAAAGGACCGGCCTTTTAGGATTGTGTTCACATTCTTCTAAATGCACACTCAAAGAATCTAAATTTAAAACTCTGGTACAACCATACTGAGCATTGTCACAGCTTATGATCAGTCTATAAAAATACATTGAAATTAGATAAAGAATTCTCAATCATTTAAATGAAATCATGGTGAAATTAATCTCTTCATTACCTAACAGGTTTTTTAACAGGCATATCTTGCTTCCCAAACAGTCTATTGCATGATTAAATCTCTTTTATATGGACAGAATTTTAATTACATGAAACCTACATTGTTTTCTACACACCATTAACATTGAAGTTTCCCATTGTATAAATATTATGAAATACCAATGTCATCCTTGAAAGTGTTTTTATAACCTTCCAAGAAGTGTTTTGACATATATATGTAAATAAGTAGTAAATTTTAACACTTACCTAGCTAGTAAATTTCTTAAAATTCTTGGGACTTGAGTTAATTGAGCAGAGGTTAGATTTTGTCTATCAACAGGACAAGTTGGTTGTCGGGATATCCATTGAGTTATACACGCTTTACAAAAAACATGTTCACATTCTGGAGCCTATAATTCATTTTTCACAATAACTAAAGATTTTAGCAATGTTCATTCTATGAAAAGTACTATTTAGATATTTATTATATCACAAATCACTTTTAATAATAAAATACACGGCACGTTCTCTTCTTAAATGGTTTATAATTTGTAAAAGACTTTCTTGTTAAAACTATTACCATAAAACTAAAAAAAAACCTCACTTGTAGGGGGTCTTCCAACACTGCTGAACATATAGGACAAATTAGTTCTTCATCAACGTCACCTTGAAATCTATTGATTTCGTAGCCCATTTTCAGTGCAACCGTACTTCCATAACAATTTGTTTCACTCAAATGCTTTAAAACACCAAAAAAATTTTCTTATGGAACAATTTCCTTGACAGATGTTAATTTTTTTTTTGTTTTGATCTTGTTTGACAATGACACTGACTTGAGGGAATATAGCAATTGGTACATATCTATTAGATGTTAGATGGCGCCATCTAAAATTCAATATAATATTGAAATGAATTTAAATAAAATATTTAGTTATTATTTTTATTAAAATGGCTATTTTATATCTAATTTATTCTATTTAAAAGACATACTAGCAAAGTACTTCAATGTACCATTCGTGCATGAGAGAAATATCGTTCCATCCGAATTTTTAATCAGTTTATAAAAAATGAACAAAAAAATCAAACTAACTCTTAAAAGTTTTTGTTTTGAACTTGTTTGACAATGGCACTGACTTCAAGCGATTTAATAATTGTATCTATTAGATGTTAGATGGCGCCATATAAAACGGAAATGATTTAAATAAAAAAGATTTGATTAATATTTTTTTTAAAACTACAATTTAATTTTACAAAAGGTAGAAAATAATTACCCTTCAATGTTACCACTGTCCACTGTTATACGAGAGATGGTTCGGTTCATATATGCACGTGCTGTCAAAAATGTCATTTCATCTAAACTTGCAAATCAGTTTAGAGAAAAATGATAAGTCCAAACTAGCTCATAATATTTAATTTAGCTCAGATATGGTTAAAAATCTTGTGCAAACATAATAATGATCTAAGTATAATCAAACGTTTAATACCATAAAGCAAATAGAAATTATTTTGAGAATATCACATTTGAAAATAAATGTTGCACAGTGAATATAGACACATCTTACAGTACAGTAATTATAAATAACAAAATTTAATAAATTACTAAGAATATTTTGTATTCAAGCCAAATATAAGCAATATGTTGCTGAAGACATTACGTAAATTTAGAGAAAGGCACATTCATAAAATAAAAGAAAACAAAATAATGTTGCAGTGAGGGTGTTTTTTTAATAGATTGCTTACTTTTGGCTTGATTTGGTTTATGGCTCCCTTAAAAACAACCAGGCCTTATACTGAATAGAAATCCACTTCACTTTTATATTTTCTGGGTCTTGCAAAAGGTGAAAACCACAGAATAGAAAATCTACCAAATACTGCTTGAATACTTTTCCATCGAGATTTCTTCACCCACCTTGCTTCTTCTTTTTTTAACTGCTCAATGCCAGTTTCATCATTCCATATTGCTTGAACTTGTGTTCCTATAAAGTGGTTGTATTAGTGTCAGAATATATATCTTCTTTTCTACTTACCAAGCATTACTGCTGTGAAAATTGCAAAAAGCAAAGCTTCAAACATTAAAAAAAGAAGTAAAACAATAGTGACAGGTGGAGAATGACTGGTACACTCTTTCCATTCATGTCTGATGCACATTAAAAACTGATTTATAGCTAAGAAGAGTGAATGAAGAGATATGATACAGATATAGAACTAGAAATGAAGCATTATCAATAAACAAAAGTAATAAAACAATAATAAACTTACAGTAAAAAGAACAAAATACTTTTGATTATTTTCACCTACACAATTATTAACCCAAGGACAATGATGGTCCATTTTTCTGATACATCTAATAAAAAAACAATTTTTTTGCTAATAAACAAAATTAAATCATCTGTGATTACCTCTGACACACAGAACAATGATGGGCTCTATCTGGCTTAATGCTACAACATTTTGGACACTTAAAAATCACTTGACCTTCACGAAATCCCATTTGTTTTATCATTTCTTTTGTGGCATTGCCTTTTGGGACTGCGCCCTAGAAAATACAAGTATACTTGTTTTTTACCCAAAACAATGTATATATATTTGCCCTTACAGGATCAGTAAACATAGTTTTTACATGTGATGTAAAAGCTAGGAAAGCACAAGACTGGAATAATATAGTATTTATAACACTATACACTGTACTGGAACTAGGAATAAGTATAACAGACATAACTACAAACTCTGCATATGAAATAAGTAGCCACGTTAAGATTGCACAAATTATGCCGCAAATATCACGTATACACCATAACATTCCCCCACAGCATCTATTATGAAAATCTGATTCTTTCCTGAATGAATTATAGTCGTATTCCATCATTTTAAAAATAAAATTTTTAGTCTTTTCAAACCACAGGTTAATATGTATCAATTAATGGTTTAATGGCCATTTTCTTGGCCTTTCAATAACAATAGACTTGGAATGACTATAAAACCCTACTGCAGTTACCGGAATGCATTGTTATATCCACAGGCAATTCTAATATAAACTCTTTATTATTACCATTTAAAAACATTAGAAAAACTTGAAAAAATTTACGATCATTGAAAATCACAACACCTGACAAATGACAACAAATTGCCAGTACCTTGGTGTTTAAGTTATGCAACTAAATATAGATTAATATCTATAAGAGCACATAAAAGCAATGATTAGATTTTTTTATCTAAAGTATACAACACAATAGTAATCGATTAAATTAGCTGATAAAGCACGTGGCAGAGTGATTAATTCTAGCTTTATTTATTGAGATTTATGTTATTAATTCTGATTACATGAATGTATGATCTGCAACCAAAAATACACAATTCTAACCGGTAAATATAATACGTTTTAGATTTGTTTGTGATGTTTGGAAAAAGTTCTTTAAGTCTCTTGGAAGATTATGGAAATAACAGTTCAGATGAAGAAGTTTCTGGGCCTAGAGTTTCTACAAAAAGGGTTTATAGTGAGGATAAAAATTATTCTTGTAAAAGGTTAGGAATGTAGAAGCTTTATGATTACAGATTTTTTTTATATATTGTTACAGGCTGCCTGTTCCTTTAGAATTTACTCGTAAGAATGGGATTGACCACAGGGATGATCCTGGTTTACATGAAGGAAGAATTCGGTCTTTTCCCCATGAAAGAGGCAACTGGGCTTCCTTCGTCTGTATTCCACGTAAGTTTATCTTTGTATTTTAGTAATTTATAATTGTATCTAATAATTTCAGTTGTCGAGTATTCTGGACTGCAAAGGTTGCTGGACTATTTGAATGAATTAATTCCCAGAAATATAAACATGAAGCAATGTACTGACTTCCATATAAGTTTAACTAGGACTGTTATTTTGAGGTATATTTGGATTAATCCCCTAGTTGAGACCATACAAAGTTACGTGCGATGTTTTAAAAAGCAAGTATAATATTTTGAAAATATAAAAAAATACATTTGTAATGTATTATTTCTAGATTTGTTATAGTCCTTGGAAATGCTAAAGTTTATTGTAATGAAGAAAAGACAAGGACTTTTGTGGGTATTGAGATAAAAAGTGGACATGATACACTTTTAAAATTGGTGGAAAATTTAGATAAATGCTTAAGTGAATTTAATTTACCACCATTTTATAAGGTTCAAACTTAATGTACTTTTAGTTTGTAAGTTCTCTAAGCAGTGCATTTTTCTAGGATCCTTCTTTTCACATTAGCATAGCATGGTGTGTAGGGGACCGAGAAGAAGAGTTACATACTTTTTTAGAACAGATTAATAAGAAATTAGATCTGCTTAAAGAAAATTTTCCTGAAGATAACTGGTACAGTGTAGCTGAACATTTGCTGTGCAAAATAGGGAATAAACAGTTTCAATTTAATTTGAATTAATTTATAGCTTGTACTATTTGCATCTGTGATAAAAATGACTGGCAGATACTACATAACTTATTACTTGTTACTACATCAATATTTGTATATAACTTTTTGTAAGTACCAGCAAAACAATAAATAAAATAGTCGTCAAACATTAAATTGTATTTTTTGAATAGGCTTTTAATAAGCCATACTTTAAACATTTCTAGCGCTCGACGTTGAGATAATTTAACAAAAAAATTAATTGGCATGTCATAGTTAAAATGGACAATATTATTTGACATCTGCGATACTAGTTGCCTATGCATCCAACATGAACTTTTGTAAACCCAATAAATCAATGTTTTACTTTGTTATCTATCACTTTTATAAAATAAAGTGATAGATAACAAAGTAAAAAACTGTTTTATTCGGTTTAAAAATGAACTGTCACAAAGTAACGGACAAATC
Source organism: Cosmopolites sordidus (assembly GCA_031761425.1). Taxonomy (NCBI): domain Eukaryota; kingdom Metazoa; phylum Arthropoda; class Insecta; order Coleoptera; family Curculionidae; genus Cosmopolites; species Cosmopolites sordidus. The sequence continues at coordinate 801,191 of JARFXV010001052.1, read as the reverse complement.
AATCAATAATTAACATTTTTTTTTTAATTGTCAGTCAAAGGCTACTTTGCCATGAACAGTATTTCGTGATCCACGTTCATGTACTATCTGAATAATTTTTCTCAGTAAACTAATATCTTTAGAAAACATACTATCACTTCGAGATGCTTTCCTAACAATTCAAATCATAACTTCCATAACAAATTTAACTTTATGATAGATTAATTACTGCTCTGTAAATCAAGGTGGTTATAACACAGAATTAAAATTGATTAGAGAGGTGGCCGATATGAATGGTTATAATAAGAACATTGTAGATAGATTAATTAAAAAACGTAAGGAAATTATTGATAACGGTTGTATTATGATAATAATTGATGGTAATATCGTTTGATGCCCAATTAATAAGAGATTTAGACAATATTTGAAAAAAGTGGACATTAAACTAATCTACAAACCATATAATAAGTTAAGAGAAGGCCTAGGTAATAAACTGATTTGATTTGGTGTTTAGTGGTAAAACTCTTCGAGTTTACTCTGGTTTGGAAGGAGTTTAGAATGAGAGGACAACGTTATTAATTATTGAGAGTGGCTGTTCAGGGTAAGATAGTGGGTGAAGAAGCGTGGGAAGACGAAAAATGTAATTATCTTCGAAATTTGAAAGAATGGCTCAACTGTACATCGAACTAAAGTTATATTGTAAACAAAACGATAATAATCATGATGGTCGCCAATATTCGCTTGAAGACGATACGGCAAAAAAAAAGAACTACTTCATTCAAAAGTACTAGTCTATTCCTTTATTAAAAATTGGCTGGACTGCTTTTGATGGGCACCAGATTGTCCTCTAAGTTATCTTGAGGTGTGATGGAAGTGACGACTTAAAATAATAATACAAAACAATTTATTATGCGCTAGCACAAATCTTAAATCCTGCCCTTAAATCCTGAAAAGACCAAAAAAAGTTAGCACAAGTCTTAGATTCCGCTCAAATAACCAAAATTCACGAGAATGGTAGAAAATTGAATGCCAAGGAAAATTATGGAGGGCCGAATAGGGGGTAACAGAAAAAGAGGTAAACCAAAGACACGATGGCAGGGCAATGAAGAAATACTGCACATAAAAAACTGGTAAAGGGATGCTGAAGATCAATTCGGTTGAAAGAGGTTAAGGCCCACTGACGGGTTGTAGCACCACAGGAAGAAGAAACTAACCAATTACACAAAGTGTGAATACCAAAAAATAGGAATCGGTGGAAAAAGTTCGTGAAATGATCGCCTGCGATTCGAATTCGACTGTGAGATGATGAACAGCGGAGGGACTAAATTCGACCAAAGATATGATTTACGAAATTTTGGAAAAGGACTTAAACAAACCGAAAACCTGTTAAATGAGGACCAAGTAACCTGACCATGAGACAAAGTGCTACGTGGAAGTCCCCATACTCTAAACGACTCTATTTCCAGACTCTTTTTACGACTCTAAAGTTATTTATACTTCGGGAATTCATGGTGACATGGTGAACACATGGTGAAAATATTACTGGTGTGTATTATCTGGGTGTTATGGAGCGCTTGTTGAAGAGAATCGTTCGAATGAGAACCGAATATCAAGCGCCGAGAAGTTGGTTATGATGCACAATAATGCACCATCTCACAGGACCGTCACTGTTCGTAAATTTTTGGTGGAAAAACAAGCCTGTGTGCTTCAACATCCTCCATATTCGCCTGATTTATCTCCGTGTGACTATTTCCTGCTCCCGAAACAAGCTGACTATGAAAGGAACGCTTTACGACATTGTTTTTTTTAACATATTTTTAACAAAATATCTAACGGTTTTTTTTTATTTTAAAAAGTTCTGTATATATATATATATATATATATATATATATATATATATATATATATATATATATATATATATATATATATATATATATGTATGTATGTATGTATATTGTAAAACAAATGACATACAAACCTTACACAAGCTTTCTAGATTTGTAATTTTCCACAAAATTCTCATATTCTTTATAGTTGCCAGAAATTATCAGATTTTTTAATTATAAAATAATTTTTAATTTGACCAACGCCTTTTTATAGCCTCACTGTAATTGCATATGAAAACTGAAAAAAGGAACGCCTTTCACAGATCATCAACAGTATTTACCGAGACCGGTCTCTGGCCAATATAACTTCCCATTGCTCTAGGCGCGGCGAGTTGCCTCGCCTACCTACGCAGGTCCCTAATGCACATTGGTCAGGTCGAATGACCATTCTTAGTCTGTGTTCGTATAGTTTCATCCCCCGAAAAACATATAAAAGGACTACAATATTGAAAAATAATAACCATGGGTCCAACTAGAGACCCCCAAAAATCTTAGAAACCCCATCGTGGGTCAAAATGATACCAAATAAGTAAGGGCCAAAAGGCTAACTTAAAAACCAGGCTAACAATATAGAAAAAAAAAATAACCAACTTCTTATGCCAGAACTGGATAGTATCAGACCATTTGTTGTAGCAGTAAGAGACGAACCTCTTCAAAATATAAATGGCATTGATTCACTTACAAAATTAAAACATTCAAATCAAAATGAAAAAAAAAGTATCCTTGATAAGAACATCGTACATCAATACAACAAACTAACAGAATCCATAAGAGAAAAAAAAATACATGAAATAAGATTGGGAGACAATTAAATACAAGTTAAAAAGTATAAGTATTTAGGAAAGATAATTGAGCAATGGTAAAAGCAAAATTGTCAAAGAATAGAAATACAGAACTAGTAAAAAAATGGTAAAACCAACGATATGATCGGGGATACGGCAATTGAGAAAACAGCTCACTGACAACAAAGTCCGTATAGCTAATTGGTCTTGTTGATGGGTATCAACATAACAGCAAAAACACAGTAGGTGGTGCAAGTTTTCCAGGAAGTACGAGAGAATCATGAAAATTGATTTACAGGTAAGCAAATTAAACTTGTGACAGTGAAAACATGTAGAAGAAATGGTCAGAGAGAGATCACTTATCTGGCCCTGGCTTACAATGAACAAAACAACCCTACTGATATAGTAAGTCATTGAATCACAGCTAGTAACAGGGCATATTATTCATATAATAACTTAATAAAATCAAGATTTAAAAGAAAGTATACCAACTAATACAATGGTAAAACCGGTTATAACCCACGGATGCAAAATTTGGACAATGACATAAAAGAAGCGGGGCTGTTACTCAGATTTGGAAAAAAAATATTAAGGAGAATTTTTGGTCCAGATCGTACGAAAGCTGGATAGAAAAGTAGATACATTACGAAATTAAGGAGATTTATAATGATATGCATAGTAAAACATATTAAATTCCTAAGGTTAAGGTGGGCATGCCATACCATGCAACGTACAAAAGGATTCAATAGAGTTTCTAAGAGAACTAGAGGAGGTTTGGTCAGAAGTCAGAAAAAACAGACCTGAATGGAAGAGAAAAAACATCGGTAGGAAGAGATTCGAAGTATGTATATGTGTATATATATATATATATATATATATATATATATATATATATATATATATATATATATATATATATATATATATATATATATATATATATATATATACATACATATATATTAATATTATTATTATTCACCCCTGGTGAACCACGTAAAGTACAGTTACAGGCGTTTGTTGTTGTTAGCCATCCTTTGCGCCCATACTGATTTCATTCTTTCGCCATGAGCTTTTTTCCTTTCGTCAGACCAAATTGTTCCGGTCTTTCTATATTTTTCTCTCTGGCCAATCTCCCAATCGTTAACCTTGTGTCTGAAACAGCCTCTATCCTGAATTTCTATTTGTGTAATATTTGCTGATCTTAGGTCCTCTTTAATTGCAGCAATCCATTTAATTATTTCTACTTCAGCTCTACTTCTATTTTCATAAAATTCGACTGTTTGTCTAGTTAGCCTACTCGGATTCATCTGTTTTATGTGTCCGTAAGACTTAAGTCTTCTTTTTCTCATATCGCTATATATATATCAGTTTCCGTCTCTTCAATCTCCTCGATGTCTCTCTTTCTATGCAAAATGAGCGTTTCTGCCCCATATAGACATTCTGTCTTAATAACTGTGTTGTAATGTCTCAGTTTTGTGTTTTTAGATATGCAATTTTTGTTGAAAATATTTTGCGTAAGTTTCAATACAGTTTCCATTTTTTGACATCTACCCTTATTGGCCGCTTTTTCCATTCCGTTTTCCATGATTATTTCACCCAAATATTCTGATGTTACCATATTTTGTTTTTAGAAATGGTGTTCTTAGTCTGTTGCAGGTCATGTATTGTCTCTTTTCAAAGGAAATTTGGAGTTCTACATTTTCTGCTGTTTCTTTTAGGATTTCAATCTGTTTTTGTGCCGTTAATATATCTTGAGCCAAAATTGCTAGATCATCAGCAAACGCCAGACAATCAATTTTAATGTTGGTTCTCCCCAGTTTAATGGGTTGGTCAATATTCAGGGCCGACTTTTTTTCACGCCACTCGTGTATTACTTTTTCTAGAACACAGTTAAATAAGAATGGCGAGAGTCTATTCCCTTGCCTCACTCCAGTTTTAATTTCGAAGGGCTCTGAGATGTCACCCATGAATTTAACTGTTGACCTTGTGTTAGTTAGTGTTGTTTTAATAACTGCCAGCGTTTTCAGATCTAGTCCTTGTTCTTTCAAGATTTGGAATAAAGATTCGCGGTCAATATAATCATATGCTTTTTTGAAATCCACGAATGTACAGTTTTTGATGTCTTAGGATCAACTTTAGATTCAGAATCTGTTCAGGGCAGGATCTGCCCGGTCGAAAACTTGCTTGATATACATATATATATATATATATATATATATATATATATATATATATATATATATATATATATATATATATATATATATACATATATACACATACAATAGGTTTTCGTGGTTAGAAAACATTTAGAATTATGAATTTTTGAATTTCGGCGTTATTTAAAACTCTCTTTCATTTTAAAATATTTTCAAGGTCATAGCACTTTAAGTATTATTCTTGTGCGCTTCCGTCTACTCCAGAAGCACTTAGCACCAGTTGAAAATGGAAAAAAGGCGCAGTATTAAAAATAAGTTTACATCTATCAAAATTTTCAAAAAAATCAAGATATTTAAGAAACAGTAAAATAGATATAGGGAAAGCTGATCACGGAACTCATTATGAAATTTTCCCAGGAATCCAAAAATGAAATAATATACTGGGTGTTTCATGTAAGATAGGGAAGTCAGCCGGTACCCGGGTGTTATATACCCGAACCGCTGGATTCCACATGCTCATGTGGTACACACAACAATCTGTGTCTCCCAAAACCCAAAATTGAGCATTTTTGTTAGTTGCCCGACCGCGGGATCCCTCCCCTTTAGAGCGCACGTGCTTTGTTTCTCAGTGTTAACATATGCTCTCCTGTCAGGAATAGGGAAACTAGCCATAGTCAACAACCCATAGTTTCACCGACTTCCCCTCGGACGGCACATACGTGCAGTGTTAAATTTCTTTGGACTGCGTCCAATGAAACAACAGTAGCCGAGTGTTAATACATCCAAACCACAACAGACTAACTAGTCGAGCAACTAGTCAACGAATAAATGGCACCAATGACTTGCTGGCTTTAACTAAAAGCAAGACTAAATAAAAACATGTAGACTCCGCCAAAGTTTATGATAAACAAAAAAGAGGGAACTAAAAATTTAGGTTTAATAATCGAAATATAAACAATGTCTGGTAATTTTGAGAGTGACATTAAAATTTTGCTGGAAAATGCATAAATATATCCAAGCAAATTATATCCGTTCATTTTCATTCCAGGAAGAAAATACCATAACCACCAAAAATTAACTCAATTTAAAACTAATACAAATTGTACCTATAAACAAAAAAATTACAATTACCTTAATTTGAATTTGACTCCTTTGTGTAGCAAAAGCCGGTACTTGTTTCATTCACAACACTGTCACTCACTCGCGAGGTCAGAGTACTATGTCTACGAGCACTTACCTGAAAAATAAAAAAATGTGTAGTGAACTATTGCACTTAACAGCTCATGAAGCCAATTGGCAAGGCATACAGTGTTTGCTATGTTATAATTCAATAATAAGAGAAGTACTTTTAAATCTTAACCAAATTTTTGTTCATGTTTTCTTATTACAAGGGACCTATCGAAGTATTGATCCTAACGCCAACGGAATCATATGGGACGTTTGAAACAGCTTTACTTGGTGACATAACCTCCGACGAGGTTAATTCATTTGATATATTCACAATTTTTTCCAAAACACTCCGGAATCTGTGTTATCACCAAATTTGACTCAGTGTTTAATTGATATGAAAGGTCATAAACAGGAAAAAAAAAGTCAAGTGTATTAGGTTTTAAATAAGTGAGAGTGAGGATCTACTATGAAAGAATGAGGAGAATCTTTCGAAATCTGCCAATGTTCTCTATATATACATCAACAGAGGATAAAACAAAGAGAAGGCAGAATTTTATACGCTGCTGAAAAGCGAGATAGACTGGACATGAAACATGGACTGGAAACATGAACTCAAATAATAAAATACGAAACAGTTGAAAGTGCAAGGAAGAAGCTCCGACGTAGAATGAATCCGAAGTTAGATAAACTCGACATTTATAGAACGGTAGCAGAGTTAGATAATTTGATGTAAAAAAAGTTACGAGATAATTGGGGATCTTGTGTGGGTGGAGAAGTGTGTTCAAAGACCCACAAGAAAAAACCCACAGTAAAAAGCCTTTTCGCTAGAGAGACTTTGCCCAAGAACGCAGATAGCAAAATGTTAACCAAAAGGGATGGAACACATTTTCAAACGCTGATAAAAGGAACTTCCAAAGAAGATCAAAATTCTGGGCTACAGTTGATAAATGCGGAACAGCCACTGGCCGAAGGAAGATTGAGGAAAATTTAATAAAACTCAAGACAAATAAAGCAGCTGGGACAAACAAAATACCTTCAGACCTGCTGAAGCTTGGAGGCAAAGAATCAGCTCAAGCCATTCATCGATTAACAGTCAACATCTGGAATAGTGAGTTGATGACTGCTGACTGTTCATAAGAAATGACATAAACTGAAATGCGAAAATAGTTTCATTCTGTCCAAGATCTAAACTTCTATAAAGGAACACAAAAATAAAGATCTATAAATCTCTCACTTGGCTATTAGTCACTTATGACCAGCAGACTCTTGAAAGAAGAGTGCTCAAAAGAATTTCTGATGCTGTGACTGATAATGGAAATTGGAGAATCAGGTGTAACTTCGAACTCAAGCAATTATACAAAGAACTAGATATTCAGTTCAGAGACTCGTTCACTCGGCTGGGTGGGACATATGGCGAGAATGTCAGAAGTCCGAAAACAACAAAGAATCTTGAAGGAACGAATAGGGCGCAACATAAATAGAGGGTAGATCAAATATACGATGGTAGGAGAAAAGTTCTACTGCACATCAAAAACTGGCAAGGGGTAGAGGTTGAAGAGGATCAGAAGATGAAGAGAGAATGAAGATGATCAGATCAGAGGTGGAAGAGACTTGAAGAAGATCAAGCCTCATTGACAGACTGTAGCACTACAAGAAGGAGAAAGGGCATTAAAAAACTTAACTCTAATAAAGATCAAATGTCAGGAACAAAACTTCGTAAACGAATCTCGTATATGACCTGAGAAATTACTTCGAATATTGAAAATAAACCAGAAAACAACTACGACAAATGAAAAAATAACAGGCTTACCTTGAGGCATCTCGAAGATGGCTTTAATCCAGCTAGTGTCCCCAAAGCATCTTCATACTCAGACAGTACCAATCTCAATTTTTCTCCTCAGCAAAGCACAAAGAGGAAACGCTCTTTGTAGCAACCAGACTGCCAACCAGAGAACCATTGATGTATAAAAAATTTCAAGTTAGCTTCATATTTTGTTCGTATGGTAAACATGTCTAGTTTCGAGTCAAATAAAGACATACGGTGACAATGTCCTAATGCACGACGCGTGCTTTAGGACATTGTGTAATGTAAGTAGTAATTTCGACTGGAAAGACAAAGAACGCCCAGGACAACCGAAAAAAAATTGAGGATGCCGAATTGCAAGCATTATTGGAAGAAGACGATATGCAAACTTAACAAACAATTGGAAGAGAGGTTGGTCGCTGAACCATTTGTGATCGTCTGCATGCCATGGGAAATATCCAGAAGGCAAGAATCTTGGTTTCCTTAATATCTTGCAATGCCCTATGTTCAAACTGTTTTTTTGGTAAAGCTTTTGATGTGGATGTCTTTTGATAATTGATGTCTCCAGTATTAAAGAAATTTGCAGAAGATGGAATCCAGAAGTTTCAAAAGCTTTACCAAAAAAGATTATTGGTACCACATCAACTAAACGACAGAAAGATGGAAAAGCGAAAAAGGCGTGCGAAGTTTTGCGTTCTCGGTATGAAAGAAAAACATTTTTGCATCGGATCATGATTATAGATGAAAAATGGATGTTTCGAGAACCCAAAACGCAGAAAATCATGAGCTGACCAAGGATAACCACCAACATCGACCACAAGACCGAATCGCTTTGGATAGAAGACAATGCTGTGCATTTGGTGGTATCAGAAGAGTGTCGTGTACTATGAGCTTCTGAAACGAGGTGAAACAGTTAATACTGTTTGCTACCGTCAACATATGATCAATTTGAACGATGCATTGATCAAAAAGCGACCAAAATGGACTACGAGACGCGGAAAAGTGATTTTGCAGCACGACACGACCCATCATACACAGCGAAAACGATCAGACACTATTTCTGCACTTGGTTCTGAAGTCTCGCTCCACCCGCCGTATTCACCAGACTTGGCCCCTTCCGACTACTACTTGTTTTCATCAATGTCCCACGCATTTTCCATAAAACACTTCAACAATTACGGAAATGTCGAAAAATGGCTTGATGACTGGAAGACCTCAAAAGATGTACGGTTTTTCTGGGAGGGCATCCACAAATTGCCATAGAGATGCGAAAAATACTTTGAATAAACCATTTTTTACCTTTCTCCCAAATTAAACGTTCTTTTGTTAAGTAAAAATTAAGAATTATTAATCGTCACATCTGATAAATTGGAGAGCATTAAAGAAAATTTATGGTGTACAATGCTGTGGACATGCCTGTATACTGCCTGGAAACGCGCTCGACGCGAAATCTCCCCGCACTCCTTTGCTGAATCCTCCTAGAAAAAATTACTGGAATTAGAAATTAATAAATATTAATAATTAATACTTAATTAATAATTAAGACCAGATAATTTCACAGGAATTATAACAGTTTTAAATGGAAAATAAAATGTTAATGTTGCGTAATTTTAAATGAAACATACTTAATTTAAATACGTGTTACAATTGTTTCAACAAATCTCAATAATGATGAAAAAGCTTACCGTAAATCCCATGTCCTCTTGCTGAAGTTTCTTCTGTCCCTCCATAATATTCTCGCCGAAAAAAATCAGTTAATCGCACTGATCCAGACACATCGAGTGCCTCTACCCCTCTGCTAAAGCGAACGAAAGCTCCGGGATGTTAATGGAATCCGTCAAAGGGCTCGTCGATGCCCAGAAGAATCCGAGGAAAGGGACAACTCACTCGCGCCCGACATCATCACTCAACTCATCTGTGAACTCTGATTTAAATAGCACTCACGCCGCGACTCGTCCTGAAACAAACACAATCGTTAGCATTACAGGTTCTTAAAGCAGCTGGCCTAAATATAACTTACATAGTTTTTTTTTATTTAGTGTACTGTTATATGCTGGCCCCCATTTAGAGTTTTTTCTGATTCTAACGGACGACTCTAACGCGTTGCGGGTTTTTCGCGTCTCCCCAAAATGATTCGACTATTTACAATAATGACAACCTCATGCCCCTTCCCTGGTAAATGTGAAGCCGGAATTATCTGGGTACCAAACGGACGCGGCTCGCGGCTCAACACTACCACCACGCTTAAAAACGGTAAGCACTTGCAGTCCATGATTAATAACAAATTAAGTGATTGAAAGAGAGATTAAAATATGAATCACTGACGAAAATCTGTAAAAACCTGCGTCAGCATTAGAGTAACTACAAAAAATAATGGATCTGCATCAAATCCCAACCCTTTACCAGCGCACACAGACAGAATACCACCATTCACGCCGGAGACGGTCTAGTGCGAGTTTATCACAAGAGGTCCTGGAGGGGCCCCGCCATTGGGCGCAAAGCTACAAGTCATGAACGTATCCTCGTTTGCAACGACTGTCGTCAGTGGTAGGTACACGCCGAAAAATGGTCCAAGACTCCTCCAGAATTGATCGCGACCAATTCCTGATTAGAATTAAAAAATTAACTAGTTTCGAGCCTGAAAAATAAAAAAAAACACAATTAATATTTGACAATGTTAAAAATTTTATTTGGAAATCTTTTGATATAGGACCACTCCATATCATAACATTATATTGCCAAAAAAAATGTTTTAATGTTGTTTAATCCTATATAGTTAACTAATTTAAAAAATCACCTCATAAGCACACACATTTAAACAACTATTTATAAGTGATCAATTTTGTTAGAACCTTGGATGATTTGATTTTTTGCAGATTAAATCATCTCCTGATGATGCTAACATTACTCAACAGTTAGCGAAACGCGAATGATTTGGTGTTTAGTGGTAAATCTCTATAGACAAAAATATCCATGTAAATATTATTTTGATTTTAAAATATGTAAATAAACATTTAGAAATTTTCCAAAATCCACTTATTTATAATAAACCAATACTTTTTCCAGATCTTGCAAGATAACTAATTTGAAATGAGACATTTTAAAAAATACTGCGTTTAACAAAATATTTGTAATCCAAGAAAGCAAATAACCTCAAATTCTGCCTATTTCAAAAAGTAAAAATAAAGCAGAAATTGGCCAAATTAAAAATGTAGTACATAAAATAAAATAAACTGTAAAACAAAAAAAATTAAGGGCCAAAATTGTAAATATTATGAGAAAACAGTGTGAAAAATATTAAAAATGTAGTACATAAAATTAAATAAACTCTAAAACAAAAAAAAAATGAAGGGCCAAAATTGTAAATATTATCAGAAAACAGTGTGAAAAATGACACTGGCATCGCTATCAACGAATATATGACGATGGTCGGGATATTGAATCGCCGAAGATATTAAATTAAAGAAAAGAGCTAAAATATTATGCAAAAACTTACTCAATTTGGGGGCAAGGTAACACAATAGTCAACGAAGCTGAGAAATAATATTTCACTTCACCGATCTTAGAAAAGAATCGTAAAAAGTCGCGAGCAGAACGACGCACACACTCCCCGACGATTTCTACTTCGCGACTGTGTCTTAAAACTACGCGCAAAGAGGGCTTTGGATGATCTCATGACCAAAATGGGCCAATCAGAGCAGAGATTCTGTTCTACACAACAGGTGACGTTGGAATGACACGATTCTATTGATTTTTATACCCATATATTTAATATTGGGTTTTTTTTTAATAAAGTATTCTAATGCAAAGTTCATGAGTTTTATTTAGAAATGATAAAGGAATTTCTTAACATACCTTAATGGTATAATCCTTAATACCTTAAAGCAAACGTTATACCAGCTACCATATATAGTTTAAGATACAGGGCTTTAAAAATGTTAGTAATTGATACACCTTAAGCAAACGTCAAACCAAAATAGATATCTGCAAAGGATGTATTAATTTTATATAAAATCACTGAATAGAAAAAAAAACTGCTTATATGGTCTATTTTATAAATATACTAGATATGATACCTAATTTATCGTGCAGGCCGTTAAAAACGATAAGAAAATCTGATACCTTGGGCAAACGTCAAACCAATATTTTTGTCTTTAAAATATGTGCTAATTTTACACCAAATTATATTCTGGATATAAATAAATACACATTATAGGGTTTAATTTATTAAAAGGCCAAACATAATACATAATTTTTAATATACAGGGCTTTAACAATGATAATAAAAGATGTAACATAAACAAACGTCAATCCGGCCTTACTACCTTCAAATAATGTATTAATTTTATTTAAAATCATAGTCTAAATAGAAAACAATACTGCCTGTATCATCTATTTTATCAATAAGCGAGACATGAGACTTTATTTAATATGTAGGTCTTTAAAAATTATTAAAAAATTACTATACCTTAGGCAAGCGTTAAACCAATATTTATGGCTGTAAAATATATGTTAGTGTTACACAAAATCATAGTTTGACTAGAAAAAATAGACAATAGATATAATTTTTATTATAGAGGGCTTAAAAAAAGATACAAAATATTAGACTTTGAATAGACGTCATGGCAACATTTATGTTTTCGAAAAAGGTATTAATTTGATACAAAATCGTAGTCTAGATATAAATTAATACTGCCTATATGGTCAATATTAAAAACAGAATTTACAACAAATTTTCGTCTGAACAGAAAAAATTAGATTGTAGCTAAATTTTACTATACAGGGCTTTAAAAAGTGTACTCCTTAAACAAATAGCAAATCAACATTTACATCTTCAAAAAAAAGCGTTAATTTTACAGTTCGTTTTATAAATAGATCATGAGAACCTCTGTAAACTTTCAAGAAAAGGAAAGCAGAAAGAGCACCGACTTATGGCACCAAAAATAAGAACTAAATACTCTATTAGATTACGATTATAGATAATTAACTTGCAAAAATAATAAGCTATGCTATAGCTTAAGGAAACAATAATATATGATATCTGCAATACAAATTGCCTACCCATATAACACAATCTTTTTTTTTAAGAATTTGCAAAAATAATCATTTATTACTAAGTACAGGAAATATATTTATTTCATTACTATTAGGTTATTAATTTCCAAAAATATCTAATTTTATTTGATATGCCGTTGTTTAAAGGAAATATAATATATGATATTTGCTATACTAGTTGCCTAAACGTATACTAGTTGCTTTGACATGTCTGTCAACAACTCTATCAATTTTTGTTTACAACTTAGTTCTAGTTCAATAGCATTGTTTCGTTAGTTCTTCTGCTGAGAAAATGACGAGGCATGCAAGAAACTGTACTGCTGGTGCTGTTTACACTTATCACGAAAAGAAAAAGGATGCTCAAGCATCAGGATACGGAACAAATCTTCAACGGTTGGGGAAAGATTCTGTAAAGAATTTTGACTGTTGCTCCCTGTCTCTTCAACCTTGCAGAAACCCAGTTATAACGTAAGTTATATATAAAGCTAATAGAATAGTTTTTTACCGATTTATTTTCAGGAAAGACGGATATTTGTTTGACAAGGAGGTTATCTTAGAATATATTATTGCGAAGAAAAATGAGTACAGTAGAAAGCTAAAAGAATTTGATAGATTAAAAAAGAAGGAAGATGAGGAATTTGAGAGTAAGAAAGCCAGGGAGGTAGAAGCAGAAGTGCAAAAATTTGTTAAAAATGAAAGTAACATTGTTAGTAAACCAATTGATGGATTCAAGTCAGGTAAAATATAAGAATTAACAAGGATTAGAAACATATTTCTGACTGTCTTTTGTAGAACCCAGTACATCGTCAATTTCAAATATGGCAAATGGAAAAGATAAATTGTTGCCTAGTTTTTGGGTACCAGGACAAACATCTCATGCAGAGAAATCCAAACTTGTGAAACCAGTATGTTTTGTTTTTAATTATATATTTACAATGTTACTAACATCTTTTCTTAGGATTCTACTATATACTGTCCTGTATCTGGAAAACCTTTAAAGGTGAAAGATTTAGTTAATGTTAAGTTTACCCCAGTGAAAGAGGAAGAGAAGAAATCAATTCACACAAGAGAAAATCGTTATATGTGTGCTGTTACTCATGATATATTGAGTAATTCTGTACCATGTGCAATCCTCAAACCAACGTAAGTATAACTATTTTGGCAAAAGGAAAAACACTAAATGTTTAAACTTATTTCAGAGGTGATGTGGTTACATTAGAATGTGTGGAGAAATTAATTAGAAAAGATATGATACATCCTTTAACTAATAAAAAGTTATTAGAAAAAGATATTATTGTTATGCAACGGGTGAGTACAGCATATTTTAATTATAAAAATGAAGTAAACCGAAATTTTTGTAGGGTGGAACAGGCTATTCCTTCACAAATGAAAAACTGGAGGCAAAAAAAGAAAGGCCAGCATTACAAGCATAAAAATTAAGTTATTTATTTTTATTTATATAAGATATAACACTTGAATGCATAACTGAGGTTGTTATTATTGACATTTTGATTTGAGCCCTGTAAAAGAACATTTTTTTTTGTAAATAAACCTTTAAAATATATATGTATATTGTTTTATTACTTGTTATAATGTCATCTAATGATTTTATGACAGGGGAATCAGGTAGTTCTTCAATGAAGTTCTTACCCTCATCACAGCATCTGGTTACTTTTGGATCTAGTGGTAATGAACCTAAAAATGGAACATTTAATTCTTCACACATTTTTCTGGCTCCTCCGGTATTGGCTGGGAAAATCTCTGATTCTTTCTAAAATTGAAATTCCTTTAATAACAGAAAGGAAGAAGAAACTTTAAACATACTGCACAGCAGGGGCATATAAACTTGGACATATTTTCTACAACTCCCAGAATATTAATATTTGTTTTCTTGCAAAAATCTATTTCCTTTCTGACATCCAGCAATGCCACTTCTTGTGGTGTTGTCACCAGAACAGCTCCTGTTAAGGCAGCTTGTGAGAGATATGTGGCTGCAGAGAGATGTTCATCTGAAGTTCCTGTAAATTTTAACAATTGAGTAACTATACCCCGACTCATTTCGTTTAAGACCTGGTGGAGTATCCATAAGTAAATAATCAAGCTGTCCCCAATCCACTTCACTCAGAAATTGTCTGATCATTCCATTCTTCTTAGGACCTCTCCAAATAATTGCATCATCTGGTGAAGACAACAAAAATCCTATCGACATTACAGAAAGATTATCATCTACATACTGGAAATAGTTTTGTTTTAATTGAGAAAATCATGATTTTTAGTGATAATGAACTTACTACTGGTGACCAACCAGAACCTGACTGATGTACTTGTTCATCAGCTACCCCCAAAACTCGTGGTTGTGAAGGACCACATATATCAATATCTAATATAGCCACCTGAAAAAAAACGAATGAATGCTGTTAATTTTTTGAATCTCCCCTGTATATTGGGTTATTGATCTTTATTATATGAGGTCAGGTAGTTTGTGAATTTGATAAAATATAGGCCAAATATCTTGGTACAAAATGACACTAAAGGTATAGATAAAGAAAAGTTGGGAGGGTTGTTGATTTTCTATTCACAATATAAAATAGCTTCTGGCAGATAAATATAGATCTCAGAAATACTTTGAACAGTTGTGTATTGATTATTATTTTAAAATCAAAACACTGTGTGTATCTATAAATAGAGAATATATTTATCCTTGTTTATTCTTAACAATATTGATTGTTTCAAAAAGTTTTACCACAAATGATGATATTTGGGCAAGAAAAGGAAAGAAGAAGCAGATATAACAGAGTAAGTATGAAGCACAGCACAAAATGCACTTACATTTTGATCAGGGTTTCTTTCTGCTAAAGCTCTACTAAGTAATGCTGTTACAGTACTCTTGCCAACTCCTCCTTTACCTGATAGAATTAATATTTTGTTTTTAACTGCACTTAATCTAAAACAAAAACCAAAATACTAATACATATCGGAGCAAAAGACACTCTTCTACCTTTCTTTGACCAAAGCAATGCCCGGATCAGGTCCTTTGGGTCCAGTGGCACATATTTGCTGATTGGGACAACCAGCACATGCCGATGCTTTCCCAGCCTGATCACTTTCAGTACCAGGACAATCTGAAAAATACATGTTAGATTTTGACGAATCAGCAAATTCATAATGTTGTGAAATAGATCACATTATTTATATTTACGTTCTGGGGCACTTTCTGATCGTGCTACTGCACTAGCCATTATTTGCTGTTAACTAACAGTATTTATTAATAAAAAAAGCAATATAAAAACTGACTAAAAATGAGGTTATAATGAAAGTCAGATTTTCAACTATTGTAATTGACATTGGAGTAGATATGATAATAAAAAAATAATTTGAAAATATAATAAATTCAAACAAGTTATATTCTTTTACTATAAATAGAGTACGATATACTGTACATAGTATTTTGTTAGGGAATAGTTTTGATTATAAAATAGGTGTCGTATAACAATTATATAAATATTATTAATATGAGAACACTTATACTGTTTGATGATGTAGGCAACTAGTAAAATATATTTTAAAGTTATTTTCTTGAAAATTTTGAAATCATTTAAAATCAATTTCTATTTATTGTTGTATAACATTTAATTTACATTTTTGAAATACTGTAATAAGTCATTATAACAGTGAATGTATTTTGTTTGTCGCGGACTTACTTGTCAAGTCGAACTTCAAAAAAAATGTTTTTTGAGAATAATCTCTAAATGTGAAAAAAATGAGTCACGCAGAAACTGTGTTTTATTCGGTATACACAGAACTGATGTATTGATGTAGAAGACTTAAATATGTGATTTTGTAGCAATTACAACCATGGAGTACTGTAGCTGCTACACCTTGTATGGAGCAAGTTGCGGGACCTCCAGTGCCGACAAGAATAGGACAATATTATCAAACTCCTAGACCACATCCGTGGAGACCAACGTTGGGTTATGAAACCGTAGAAGTTACACCTTTGTGAGAGCTTTCTTCTTTTTGATTATTTTGTTTTGAATTTTGCGTTATTTTTAGACCAAATCAACATGCTACCAACGCCATAATCGATCCTTGCTACACACCTTACGGGATGGCGACGGAACCGTTAAAATTCCCGAATCTTGTAACGGGTTTTGAGCGCAATCCTGCGCACGCTGCTCGTGCTGCCCTCTATACCCGCTACACTCCACTAGAATGGACGCAGAGCAACTTGAAGAATTATAATGAGTCGGATACGAACAGAAATTACTCAGAAAGACTCAGAGGTGACTTCATACGCGTGATGAGGTTTATTTATTTACTTCCGATCATAGTAACGACTGAAACGGTGATATTTTAGGGAAACTGACGAAAAAACCGCCCAAGGACAAAGGGAATCAGGTAGACGGTTGGGGGAGCGAATAACAGACACCACTTTTTGGCGAAATGAAGTGCGTACCGAATTAGAACGTTTATTAACTGAAACCAGCTTGTTACAAGATGCCAAACGAGCTGTCGACAAGGCGATCAATGATATTGAGGCTCCTTTACACATCGCTCAAGAATGCCTTTATAATAGAGAAAAACGATCAGGCATTGTTTTTCCTTGTCTCATTTTTGTGTTATTATTATTACTGTTTCAGGAGTTGAACTGGTTCATGACAGTCCTGAACATAATCTGCTAAAAGAGATCGAGACGTACCGCAACGCTCAGGCAAAGCTGAAGTGTTTGGCGTCCAAAGTGGGAGATCAGTTGAGAAACAATCGTGCTGCTCAGCATGAATTAGAAACGGACGTGCGCAGTAAAGAGGGCGCCCTTGGTATAGATAATATTTGCCATCAGCTCAACAATTTCTCTAAAGGCATAAATTATTACGGAGGGATTGAAAAATTTGATCCTACGTAAATAATATCAGTTAATTTGTGCTCTAAAATAAAACTTGACAGTTCATAATATTTTTTAGGGTCAGTACTACTCATACTTGGTCAGAACACAGCAATCGCATCGTGCAGAGGTCACAATCCGAAAGAGGACGCTCTGCTCAAATGAGATCTGATATAGATAACCTAATAAACACCTGTGCCCAAGAGGTACTTTTAAAAATAGAGAATTGAGGAGGAATAATGGGATTTTTATGTTTTTAGGTGTGGGATGCTTGGAGTAATACCAATAATGCTTTGGCGAGACGTGCTGCTGAAACTTTAGAAGTTAAAAGCAAATTACAAATGCATTTGCATAAGGTAAGAAACAATACAGAAAAATTGAATTTTACATAATGCATCTCCACTTTAGGTCCAGCAAGAATTATTTGACTTAGAAAAGAACATTGAGCTCCTTAAGAAGGCCATCATAGATAAAAGTGCTCCCATGAAAGTGGCTCATACAAGACTTGAGGCTAGAACGCACAGGAAAGATATTGAACTTTGCAGGGATACTGCTCAGGACAGGTGGGGAATGAATGAAACAATACCATGTCAACGATTCTATTTATGTCTTTCTTTCAGGTTAGTATACGAAGTGCGTGATCTTCAGGACAGCATAGAGTATCTGCATAAAAAGCTACAGGAAGCTGAAGCGCAACACCAACAACTGTTGAAGACCAGAGCCAACTTGGAGGAAGATCTTCACAATAAATGTAATTCATTGTTTATTGACAGAGAAAAATGTATGGGAATGAGAAGATCATTCCCGATCACGGCCACCATCAAATATTAAAAATATCATTTGGAGATTTTCAGGCATTAATAAATGTAATAAAATAAAAAAAAATGTATTCAATGCATCCTATTTATTAGAAAGGAAATATCTATAGCACTTTTACTTAATTTAAAGCAAACTTTATGTTGTTTTTTGGATCCAATATGAATAGATTATGGACTAGTAAATTTAGCAGCATTACTGCACCGGCGCCATCTATTTTTTAGTAGTCAAATTAACAACTATAATTTTGATTGATTTGTCCGTTGCTTTGTGATAGTTCATTTTTAAACGGAATGAAAAAATGATTTTATTTTGTTCTCTATCACTTTTATTTTTTAAAACTTTGTGTGACTAGTTTTAAAGTAGTGTTTAATAATGTAACAATGTTTTACGAAACTATAGTCACACTAAGTTTTAAAAAATAAAAATAATAATCGTTTTATTCTTAATTATAACTATATTTTTAGCTTGATCTATCTGTTGGCAGTTAAACTACTAATCTGGCGTCATTTATTAACGACTATACCAACTAAATTATAGTTATGAAATATACCAAGCCAAAATGAAAACAAATGACTTATTTACAACAAGAACTTTATTAAATAAATAGCCTTATTTTTATCTATCACTTTGCACTTGAGAATCGAGGGAAAGGTAGTTTCATTCCCTCTTTTGCTTCAAAAAATGTGTAAGACAGAACTATTTCATTGCAATCCTCTAACAATGGGTCCTCTGTCAAATCTGGGTCAATATAGAAAAATACTGGCATGTCAACCTTAAAAAATATAATTTTAAGTCCCTGCAGTTGGAGTTATCTACAACAATAAATACTGACTTGCTCATTGGGATTTAACATTTGTTCTTCAAAACAGAAGCATTGTATTTTATTAAAATACTGTCCTGCCTCAAATGGCACCACATTATAAGTACTTATTCCTATAATCGGTTGATCAGACGGGTTTTTCGCTGTATAAAATGCTAAGGCAGTTTCACCTGGATATACCTGTAAAATTCTGCTGAACATCTCTTTGCTAACAAACAGTTTTTAACTTACAGTGATTGAGGTTTGTTGAGGTTTAAAATTCCACCTCATATTTGAACCTTTGTCAGCATTAAATCTAACTTTAATTGGCCTACTTTTATTTGCCTTCATTGCCTCAACTTTATTTGAATCATGCCCCTGAACAGTCGTACCTCCATAACTATATGCCTGACAAAACATTCTGTATAGAGGAACTGCTGCATAACTAAGACCTGCTGTGACCACACCTGCTGCAATAACATAGTATAAAGTCGATCGCAGGCCTTTCCTTCGTGCATTTCTTAATTCGTCCTCAAATTTACCACTATATTTACGAAAACTTTGACGTTGAAAGCACGTACAATTCTTACACAATATCTGACTAAATGGAGCTTTAGAATTGGTAAAATATTTTCCAAAATATAAAATGGTTTTAAACATGTTTAAAAAACTTAAGTTTTAACCTTTCATGATTCTTTAACTATATATATTTAAATATTATTTTTATTATAACCTCAACATTTCTTCTTTTTAATTTAATGGTATTGAATATTAATGTCGAAATTACTAGTTGCATAATCTCGAATTAATATATATATATATATATATATATATATATATATATATATATATATATATATATATATATATATATATATATATATATATATTTTAAATAAGAAAATCTATTATATTATAAATATTTAATTAGAAACAGAAATAAAAGTAAAATAATTATAATATATATCAGGTTGTGCGTAAAAGTCATAGAAGAAAGTTATTAAAAATGAATTAAGGGTAATACGCTTGTCGTTTGCGAGCGCTCAAGTGAAAACTGGGTCAAAAGCTACTCATTTGAGTTATTACAGAAATAATCTTGTTAAATATTAAAAATTATCGTATATTTACCTCGGCAGGTAACGAGGAAGGAAGTATTTTAACGTAATATCGCTGTTAATTTTTGTAATGAAATATGAATTTTGTAAGCTTCCAGATCTAAATCGCATTTTTGAATAAATTAACTGTTGGTAAATTATATAAATGAGTTTAAACATCGCATTCATCATTTGTATTTTTTTTAACGATGGAAAAAAATTAATATTATTAAGATATGTATAGCGTGTTGCCTAGTATGGTTTAGATTAAAATCAACTCATTTTTTTTTAATATAGCAAGCAAATTTTCTAATCTAAATCGATCATCTAGATTCGTACTGACAAGCAATTTTGTTGGTTTGGAGATTTTTTATTCTCGATTCTCGATGTGCTAAATAGTTTGTTAGAGATTGTAAACAATATATACCAGGGTAGTTTGAGAAGTGACGCATTCGCTTATAGAAGGATCTGAAATAATTACTTTTTTAATAGATATAACTTTTCTTATTTTACCTCTATGTTTGATTAATGTTCCTACATTATTTTGAAGTTAAAATTAAAAAAAAAAATAAAAATCTCAATCGGAACAGATGCCCTGGAAAAAAAAAAGAAGAGAATGGTATATCGTACATATTTTATGGAAAATATTGATGCTGAAACGCAAACAAAAAAAATTATTTATTTTCAATATTCATAGTAAATATTCAGAAGCACTTCTTGATGCTTTAAAAATATTTTTTGTTGCTCAAGAAAAATAGAAATTAATAAAAATCAATTAAATACATCTCGATGACTGTGAAATGTGGTAATATTTTTGGTGATAAATGATAAAACCTTTAAATAATTCAATATAAAAAAATTTAAGTTTCTAAATTTAAACAACAAATAGTCAGAACAAGTCATAGATGGCGAAAATTCATAGAGGTATAAGTATGATCACTAGAGACTTTACAGCTGATTTACCTACTAATGATGTCATCCCTGCTATGTTTGATGACGATACAGCCATCTCATCTGGTATCATAACTAGAAAATCAACACAAAGGAAACGAAAATAAATCAGTCCATATCAGGTCTATTAAGAGTCCATATCAAGTTTACTTCAAGATGCATTTCGAATCTATCTTAATTTTGATTAATCAAAATAGACAAGGTTGTATTCTGTCGACGTTTCTATTCAACCTGTACTCAGGCAGGATCTTCAATGAAGCACTGCCTTAATAAATATTTGGGGTAAAAATTAAAGACAACAACAAGGTTGCAATTATTCTGACTGACAGTTCCAACAGCTTTTAAACTGTATTAATATGAGAGGACAATAGACGGGTCTAAATATCGGTGAGACCAAAATAAAATTCATGGTCTTATAGTTCATTCAGATGTTTCGTTCTTTATAAATAGAGAGCAAGTGGAGCGATTAATGTGTTTTTAATATTTAGGTCGTTATATTCTAGAACAACTTGACTCAGACAGAGAAATAAAATGTGAGATTGAATAATAATATAAATTTCAAACTATGTCAAAAATGATCAAATGTTATTTTTGGTGTATCCTGTTTCAGGATCTGATCTGCTCGTAAACCTGAGATGGACTGATTATTTTCGTTTCCATTGTGTTGATTCTTTAGTTGCGATGTCAGAGATAGTAGAGGGATAATATTATCATTAATAGATAAGTCAAATGGAAAAATCCAAGTGATCCTGCTTATAATTTTATGAATTATTCAGTAATGACATGTTTCCTTGTAAAGCCGAACTAATGATTAGATTACCGTCCAAAACTTGTTATAAATGAGTTGGTGCACCTATGTAACGTAACGGGTGGGTGTTCTTCTTTGAGACCTTTTTTGCTCTATTTTTCCCTGCACAACCAGTTTGTAAAGGGAATTATTCCATACTCAAATAATGTGGCTGAAATACTTTTTTCAGTGATATTGAGTTCGGCCAAAATGGATTCAGTGGTGCGTTTCTCGGCCCAGTGGTCCTGAGCATACGCCTCCATGTAAGCATTTCGAAGGCATCAATACGTCTTTTATCGACTGTTCTAGCGTCCAAGCGATTCGTCCAAGTCCCATCAGCGTCCAAGTCCAATAGCGATTCTTCTTATTTTAAGCTCGCGGCTACCTGGGTTTAATATTTTTGCACCCAGGTAAATAAAGTACTTAACCACTTCAATCCCATCTATGGAGATTGGCATGATCTCCCCCTCCAGTGACCTATTAGTTATCATTATCTTGGTTTGAGCTACGTTTATTGTCAAGCCCACCTCTTTACTAATTGCATCTACCCAAGTCTTCAATTCTTCATCTTCATCAAGTCTACAATTTTCTCATCTGAGTTTTCTAGCAATGTTGTGTCATCCGCATAGCGGATTTCGATATTCTCTTTCCTCCCACATATACACTGCCGTCTCAATCGTAAGTTGCTTTTCGGATGATGCACTCTCCGTACAAGTTGAATAGTATAGGAGAGAGAGTGTATTCTCGCTTGTGTTTCAGCTGATCAAGGTGCGGTGCCATTTATGTCACGGTACTCCATAAACTTCGCCATCAGCATAGCATGCTTATCAATGTTGTCATAGTTACTCATTATTATCTCAGCTCTCAGCATGTTACTGTTGGTATATATGAGGCTGAAATATAGAGTCAAAAAGATGTCATAATGACTGAAGGCATTTGCGATGTAGTTGAATAAACGGATGTCCTGGACAAACCTGCAAATAAACGTAGCTGTCTTAATAAGAACAGACCTGGTCCAGGAGTTCCTAATAATCGATAAGGGGCAGACGTTATTATATTTGGACGTATTCTCAAAAGAGAATGATATACAATTCTACCTCTCATAATGTAGAGCAAGATAGAAGGTCGTAGGGGTGTGAGGAGAAAATGGGCTTCCTATATAAAGAATATCCTCGCATAACAGCTATTATAACAGCAGAGTAAAACTTGCCAGGGTAATTGTCAATATTGGCGGAACCTAGTAGGGCATGAGAGAAAGAGGAAGAAACATTTAAATTTTTATTAATCCAGTCCCTCTTTTAATCCAGACAAACTGACACAAGTTTACAAGAAAACTTTAGACTTCATTTAAGAGGATTTATTTCAACTTTAAGCACTCATAACTTTTATGCGACTAGCTCATAGGGCTTTGTAATATATAGAAACATTCAGGGCGACCTCGTATAATCCGGTATTAGTCAACATCAATTGTAAGAAAAAGAAAATAGAACTTGGCATGTGAATTTCAAAAATAATGATTTTGAAATTCAAATTTAATCACATTTGTTGGCGTTTATATATATTGCAGAATGGTTTATTTTATTTAAAAACAGTTATTTAAATAAAACGCACATAAAGATTTATAACGGACATTACGCTCATAGAAAATAAAGAAAACGTATGTATATCTTAGAGAAACGTTTTTGTTTGTGGTGTCTACATGCGTTATTCATATGTTTTTTTAATTTCATCGGTAGAATGTGTAAACTAATTTAAAAAAAAAAGGGTAATACATATACTTATGAAAAAGTTTCCTAGTCTAACCCATAGAGGACGCTCTTGTGCTGCATATCACAAAGTGATTTTGTTACTAAGGCTTAGGCCGCACTACAGCTGAACCGCAGTGGTTTTTAACCGCGTGATTTTGTGAGTCAAGAAAACTAATACAAGCGGCCTCACTTGCGGTTTTCACCAGCGACTGATTTTAAAACCGTGAAATGTTACAAAATGGCTAGCGGTTAAAAACCGCGCTACAATTTATAACCAATTGAACTTAATTAGCGTGCACGCACTACGGGCTAAACGGGGGCGGTTTTTCTGGATTTCTAGCTTGTATTCGGTAGACCTCTGCGAAGAGTGGTTGTGTGGTCGCGTCATTGTAACTATACCGTCGATCGTGTCGGAACCTGTCTCAAACGAACCAGAGTATGAAGGTTTATCCCAAAAAATCACAGGAAAAACCAGCTTTATATGACATTACTTTGTGTCAGTATAGTGACAGAAATGCGAAAAATAAACTTTGAGAGGAAGTTTATCAACACGTAGTAAACAATTGGATGACACTGTCGGAGGCTGAGGGAAAAAAGAAAGGTAAGTTTATGTTATAAAATGTATTTATTCATTACAGAGGTTAACCGCTCGCTGGAAAAAATCGTAGTGCGGCTTAAGCCTAAGGTGAGATTGTTCATGCATCAAGTGTAGATTTTCTCTGCCTTAGTAAGGATAAGGACCTTAATGAACGTCATCAAGGTACGACTGATTATATTCGCTGTTGAAAATCATAATGGTTAAGTTCTTGCACTGGTAGTGACAAAAATACGACAAAGGATCTGTGTCACAAACAAAGAAATATGAACCAGGTGGTACCTGTCAGAATAATGGTCCCAAGGTAGTAGAGTAAAGGTAAGTAAAGTATTGAGGTAGAATAAAGGAGGAGTTAGAGAAAGCGGAGGCTTATAGAACAGCTTATGAGCAGAGTCGGTTGACGTGGGATGGGTAATAATAAAATCTGTAATATAAAAAGTTATGGAGGAGACAATTGGGGTCCGAAATGAAAGGAAAGACAAAAGACGTGAATGGTATGACGATAAATGCAAAAATGTAATGGAAACAGTGGAGGCTCGTGGGTTTTTAAAATTGAAGGGCGTAGAAGAAAATAGTTCTGCTGAAGATTTTTTTTTTGCTATTTTTACATTATTTTTGAACTTGACTCAAATTCAACACGGGCGTCGGACGACCGTTAGTTTTTAATTCAACGTTCTCTTCCAAACTTAAATTAATCATTATTAACTGTTTTAAATCAGACACCTTCATATTTGCAATTATTTTTATTTAAAAGTAGAGTGTGTACACACGTAGCAAATCCCAAAACAAAACAAATATTTGCGAGGCGAACGAAATACGCGACTCGAGACATATCAAATGGTCCGCACCCGTCAAATCAGCGTTTAAAACTAATTACCGATACGCTCGGTACCAGAAAATCTACGTCCAAATTGTATGTTTCAGAAAGCGGTTAAACCCCTGAATTCTGGCAACCAACAAAACATGTAGCGCTAACGACGAGATAAGATGACTGTGGCGTACGGTCGCTGGAGGTAAACTTCCGACCAACGATGTAAAAATTGTGGCGAGAGGATGACATTTTGATTTGCATTTTTTGGTGTGATGGATCGACAGACGTTCTTCTACATTAGGAGATCTTCATTTTTAACATTACTTTAAATTGAGTTAAAGGAAAGAAACTGAGTGGAAATAAAATATGGTGTTTTGCTATGAAAAATTGTTTACTGTGGTAAATGCTGGAGGGGCGGCGCCCCAACGCCTTCCCTCACGAGCCGCCACTGGATGGAGAATAAAAACTTTGTTCGACTGAAGTGTATACAAAAACCCACAACATAAGAGAAGACTATGAGATACTCAAAAGGGAGACCAAACGGGAGGCATACGACAAACATGAAACAAAAAAGTATTACCAGAATATTGAAACCTGTTTTTTATGCCTGTTATTGGTTAGCCCAATGCCAACCATTCGCTGGAGGCGTTCGCGTCAAACCCTAAACTGGAAAGAGAGCCTTACCTAACTCAAACAACTTAGTTTAAATTAACATTCAGTTTTTGTACATTTTTGTCTCTTCAGGAAGAAAATTAAAATAAAAAATACCACCATTAAACGATGTTTTCCTTGAATTTATATCATTGCTGCCATTAGAAAGTCGAACGCTCATAATTTATTTCATTTAAAATAAATTACCTACTTTAATTGATCCAGTTATATAAGATTTTCGAGTCAGGATCTAATGGTATGATATGAAATATTTGCATTACTTTAATTTTTTTTTCTTGTTTCACTCGCCTATATTATGTTTACCCAACTAACGGGTCTTTCAAGGAGTTTTTGTGACAACTAATCTAGTCCATATTTGACAGCTGTAAAGGACTACACAGGCCAACATGATTTTTATTATCTAAAATGTTGTTAACTTCATTACTAATTCGGTTATTACTGATTACGAATCCACCACTCGTTTTATCGTATCGCATCAGGTTTTAAAGAAAATAGTGGTAATATTTACTTTTTTTCTTAAAAATAAATCAAACTATAAAATTTAACTGAGATAGCCGATATTTCTATAAATAGTTATGTTATTATATATATATATATATATATATATATATATATATATATATATATATATATATATATATATATATATATATATATATATAAATGGATGTTGCTATATATGAGAACGATAAACTTCGACACCGCCTGACCAATCACCATGAAAGTTGAATGTTGTATGTTGTTGTTGTTGTATGTTGTATGTATCTATGTATTTTTTTCATGGAGAAGGACATCAACTTCTACAACGTATAACCGATCGCTATGAAAATTAATATACATAGATATTTGAACACGGTCAATTTTTTTGCGCTATCCACTTTATTGTACTTAACCACTAGATGGGACTATAGCGCATAAACTTCTACACCTTAACTACATCTTTCCATTTGTATAGGGTGGGTAGCTTAACTGGACAGAGCCCTCGACATGTAATTGAACGATCTGGGTTCAAGTCAACTATATGTTGCTTGCTCCAGGGTAGCGCATCAACTTCTATACCTTAACTACATCTTTTCTTGCTTGCAGTATTTAAAATTAAATATGCTACCGTAGTCAAAGGGTATAGATAAAAGTGAAAGGAAATATATATATAGAGCGGGTAGCTTACCTGGGCAACAAATCGTTTAATTCATATTGATTGAATCCTTTACGAACAGAATCATTGGAAACTTTGAATTCTTCGTCGTGGAATCACTTCGATCTTCACTTGATTCCCATTCTTGTATTTCTAAAGCAGGTAATTCTTGAAAAACTGGTACTGGAATTTCAGCTGAATGAGGCACAGGACGTATAGCTAACGGTAAACTAGGGTATACAATTTTATGTTTGTTTTTCTTGTTGAATCCTGATGTTTTCACTATGCAAAAGTAGCAATCACTTAAGTGATCTTTGGGCTCTCGCCAAACCATTGGTATATCAAACGAAAGTTTATTACGTGTTCTCTTCGTCCACATTCGTAAACTCTCTACACACTGCTTGCACACTTTATGAGGTGCCCATGATTTATCTTGGTCACCTATTGTCACTTTAAAATAAGTAAAATCGGCTTGCCTGATAAATGTACTAATATTAGTCCGTTGAATGGGGATGGTAAAACTGCCACATATATAACAAAATGAATCAGGGCTGTTTAAGCAGTTACGACGAGAACTACCAGAGGCAGACATAACGAAAATCTGTAGTTGTGTATGTATACTTTGACTTCATTATATCAGAGCGACACAGACCCGCGTACTTTAACATCTCATGCGTAACTGACCGAACTAGTTTTGGATGACGCAACGTTACTCACGCCCCCACTCCTAGGTCGAACAAAGTTCGCCGGTAGGAGAGCAGTAGTGACTTCTGTGATTCGCTAAGCTTAGTCGGATGCGCAACCACTGTAGAGAAAAAACTTGACGTGATAGAAAAAAACTAAATAAAGTTTTGGAATTAGCATGTCAATTTACGTATAAAACAGCTTAAATATCGAACTCAACAGAAATTATTTTTCAAATTGTTCCACAGTGTAATCTGCGCAAAAAGTTGATCTCTTTCTTCGATTTAACCTCCACGAAGTTTCTCTGGACTTCGCTGAAAACCTAATAAATCGTCGGACACTACCCCAAAAAATAAAAGGGAAATTTCGATACTTCCCTGGGAGAGCTAGAAGCCCTAAAAAACAATAAGTCTACACCTTGTTGGAGTGATTTCCATTTCCAGCAAAAATTATGGTGTGGACCATCAGCGGGGGCTATGCTTCATTACTGGACCGATTGGAAGATGCTATTTATTCAAGTTAAACATCCAGTCAAAAAGAAAGTGTTCTTTCACCTGCACGCATGTCGTATTGTTGCTGCAATAGTTTCAACTATCTTAGTTGTATTTTGTGTACTTTTTAGTATTGTTGCTAAAAATGTTTCTATTTTCTTATGTTAGTATTTTGTAGAGTCTCTAAAGCTTTTCCCTATACCTAGATGCGATTTTTTATTCTTTTACGCCACTGTATTTCCTTGAGGGAGACTTCATAATTTATTATAATAAAATAATAATATGTATACCTTGAAATTATCTTTACATGAATAATATATACGATAGGTATCTGTGTTACATACAAGACACAATGCAATCGTGTTATATTTTGACGGAATAGTAAGTGAATAAATAAATATTGTGACGAATTTTCAAATATGTAAGAATCACAGGGCAGCTCACAGAATACTTTTGATTTTATGGATTTTTTTTTGTAAAGAAAATGCTTTATTTATTAACAATGGATGAACGCGCGAAGTGATTTTACCTATCAAGGAATATTCCATTGAACGAGAAAATAAATGAGAGACTGATAGTGCAATGTCAGGTCTGTATGGTGGATGTAATAACAAGATATAATATGTCTCAGCACCCTTCTGTCGATTGTACCTAAAAGGCACATTCTTCTGTTTCCTAAGGTGCATATTCTCTCTCTGTTTCTTAAGATGAAATCTGTATTAAAATGAACAAGATTTGAGTCCGTTGAAGCTGGGAAAGAGAAAGCGGCACGCGTTCTGAAGGAGCTGAAAGAAGAAGACTTTTTCGAACAATGGGATATTTGCATGGAGCGTTGTAGAGATAGAGGAGGGGTGTATATTAAAGGTGATAATAAGTAAATATGTATGAAATCAAAATAAAATGTTTTACAGCGTCAGTCTCGTTATTTAAGAGTCACGCCTCGTAAGTTCGATTTTAAATGCTTGAGCAGTCCGAAGTAGGTCTTGTTTGCTAGATATATTATTCTCTTTTTTCTAGATACAGGAACTCATTGGCGGATTTAATATTGTGTGTGTTATATTCAATGGTTAGATTCTGAAGCGGGCGCAGACTTCCAGTACTATACTTCAAGTGCAAGGAATGTTTGTATCATGTTCTGGTTAAAATATTCACATCATCAGCGAAGGCTAATAGTTGTGTGCTCTTCATCATTATTATACTAGTTTTATAAATGTCTGCTTGTCTGCTTAAAAATTGTTTTTTCCACAAATCTGTAAATTTTTTCGAATGAACACTAATACTTAATTATTGAGTATTAGATTCTTGAACCAAGTAATGGAGACAGCCAAAATAAGAGGAGGGTGAAGAATTGGAAGCACGACTGGTTAAAAAGCCTTGTTGTACAATGCTAGAACTCAGACGGGAACTTGGTATAAGACCGCAAGTAATTTCTAAAAGTTTAGACAGGGTAGAGAAAATTTAGAAGGATACTTGTTGGGTCGCCTGTGATTTAAGAGCTGAGAATTAGTAAAGACGCCTTGATGTTGTTGTGCCATTTAATTCCAGATTCAAGAAAAATTGTTTCTTGAATAAGATTGTGACCTGTGACGAAAAGTGGATCCTGTATGATAATCTAGAGAGGCGCAAATTTTTTGTTGATCCTGGTGACCCGTCGACCAGTATCGTAAAACTAAATATCGACGTCAAAAGAACTGTTACTGAGTGTATGGTGAGATCAGCTGTTAGTAACGCGTTGGAGGAAAAGCAGGCCTTATATTGACACGGAAAGAAAATTGGAAAGCAATTAAAAAACGATTACAAAGTTAGGATAGGAGATTTTCTAACACCTGGCTTATTCTCCAAACTTTGCCCCTTCAGATTTTCACTCTTTTCGATCCCTGCAACATCACCTGATTGAGGCCGCTTCACATATGTTGAGGAAGTTAAACACGAGCCCCAGCGACTTTATCACACCAAAACCATTAAGTCCATTTTGATCTGGAATTCCTCAGTTGCATGAAACATGGCGAAAATAAATACAAAGTGAGAGAGATCACTGCGAAGATTAAGTATGAATTATCGTTTTCGTAAATAAATATCAAAGGTAGTTAAAAAAAAGGTGGAGAATTAAGTTAACAAGTACGTTCTGTATTTTTTATGGTTCTGATTATATATGTCAATATTAACAGTTTTTTCGTTGATTCCTTTACGCCCAATTAAATATTTCTGTAATTTTTAAGAGGCCCGCGTATTAATCTCGATTCGTTCCCGACTAGTTACGCATTTGTTACCGTTATTACCATCATTTCAGACGTATCAAATAATATTATTAATTAAACAGCAACAAAACCCGTAATATCCAAGCGTCGAATTATCACACGGGCAATGTTTGTTATGCATTAACGAAAGCAAACTGATATAATATATGCTGATTCGATATTTTTTGGCTTTTAGCTTATATAAATCCATTTAAGTCGGCTCTTATGTATGAGGAAATATAAATTAAAAGATTTAATGCTGCTATTTTCTTTTGCGATCGTTTAAAGAAACATGTTAACGCTGAAGACGTTATAACGTATGGATTTTTTTCGTCTCGCTTTAGGAAACGTAAGTAAACGTCGGGAAATTCTTTTCAAACTACGAAAGAAAATTTATGAAATTATTGTAAAATAAAAAGAAATCCGTTTCGTAGTTTTCTTTACTTATTTAATAAGGAAGTCTTAGGATCATTCATTAATAATAATAATAATAATGCCTGTAAAAATGTACAATGACATCTGTACGAAGAAGGCGATGCTTAACTACCGTGTGGTACTACTACTATTACTGCGGTATCTCTTAACATTCGATGTTTACATTAACAACAGTAGTCAGTCACCATTTCCTTCACTTTAGCGATGTTAACTGCAGTTGAAGACGTTGATGGTCGACCAGAGCGAGGCAAATCTTCCAACACATCTCGACCGCTTTTGAATGCACGCACTGTACCACTCGTATGCACGTGTTTTTGTGATGAAGTCGAAAGAATTTCGACAATCCCTTTAAGCGAGCTTTTCAAATGATCAATTCCCGGTACTTTTTTGACAGAATGTGTATATATATATATATATATATATATATATATATATATATATATATATATATATATATATATATATATATATATATACATCACACAGCCATTGTCGATCCACTGCAGGATGAAGGGGCCTGCCCAGCATGCTTCCAATTCGCACGGTCCTGAGCTTTCCTCTGTCATTCGGGTCCAATATACTTGATGATGTCATCCGTCTATTGTGTTTTCGGCCTTCTTTGCGGGCGTTTATGATCTAGCGGTATCAATTCTAGAATTGCTTTGGTCCATCTGTCGTCGCATTGTTTCGCTATATGACCTGCCCACTTCCATTTCAATTCTTTCGACTTTCCAATGATGTCACATACCTTCGTTTGTTCTCTGATCCATATGCAGGTCTTTCTGTCCCGATTTGTAATGCCAAGCATACACCTTTCCATTCCCCTCTGTGTAACCCGAAGCTTCTGAACTGACTGTGATGTGAGTGTCCATGTTTCACTTCCATATGTCAAAACAGGCAGCACGCACTGATTTTTCCTGGCCTTTCTCTTCAGACAAAGTGGGAGTTTGCTCTTAAATACTATATTGAGCCGGCCAAATGCCTGCCAGCCGCACTTAACCCACTGTTACACCTCCCGGACGGTATCACCCTCCATTGAAATCCTTTGCCCAAGATATATGTAGTGGTCCACATCCTCTAAATCACTTCCTAAAATTGAAATACTTCTGTTGACAGCAAACTTGTTAAACATAACCTGACTCTTTTTTAGGTTTATTTTCAAACCAAATGGTTCTCCCGCCCTTTGCAGCTCTCGTATGTGTTCTTGTAGCTCATCTGGGTCTTGTGAAAGGAGAACGATATCTCAGATGGCTTAGATATGCACCATTGATTTTTATTCCCTGCTGTTCCCAATCCAGGTAACGAAATTCCTCTTCAAGGCAGGCTGAGAAAAGAACAGGCGATATTAAGTCACCCTGCCGTACACCACGTTCTACGTTGATTTTAACTTCAAAGTCATCCATGTGAACTGTAACTGTAGCTTGCTCATACATGGATCTCAGTAGGTTCACATAGGCTCTGTCTATCCCTTGGTTAAGCAATGCATCCATTATGGGTTGCGTTGATACTGAATCAAATGCGTTTTCATAGTCAATAAAAGCCAAGCACAGTAGCATGGTGTATTCATTGTGCCTTTCTATGGTCTGTTGGTCCATTGTACTGAATCCACTTCCAAATCCTGCCTGCTCTCTTGGTTGTGCGTCATTCAGTGTTCTTAATATTCTTTTAGATATTATCTTGGTGAAAACTTAGTACATAACTGATAGGAGGCTTATTGGGCGGTAGTTTTTTAAATCTTCCTGTGCTCCTTTCTTTTTTGATCTTTAAGGCATTTTGAGTACAATTTTACCACTATTTTATGTAGAGTTCGACCACCAGTGATAAATACCACCTTCTATGGTATTTATCACTTCTTCCAACAGGATATCTGGCATTTGCTCTTCGTGGGCATTGCTGTCTTTAACTGGTTCTGATTTTCATATAACTTTGAA
The DNA here is from genome assembly GCA_031761425.1 of Cosmopolites sordidus. Lineage (NCBI taxonomy): Eukaryota > Metazoa > Arthropoda > Insecta > Coleoptera > Curculionidae > Cosmopolites > Cosmopolites sordidus. The sequence continues at coordinate 768,279 of JARFXV010001052.1, read as the reverse complement.
TAAAATCTTCTGATAACCTCTAACATTTCCATACGCTCCCTACACACTGTGCCATCCTAACGCATTAAGGCAAACATTTGTGTCCTTTTATTTATCAGCTTATGTTTGGCTTTGTTTATTCCTTTGTTTTCTTCTCGTGTTTTTTGCACTAGCTGCATGTTGAACCGACGCGTTTCCTCTCGAATACGTTTTCTTATAGTTTTGCAAAGCTCAACGTACTCGACCCTGTCAAAGGGAGTGTCTGCATTCTTCATTGTCCTCGGTTTCTTCATTAAATCGATGGTCTCATTGGAGATTTTTGACTGTTTGAAACTTTTTTCTGCTGGTGCTATTGCAGCAGCCGTTTCAACCACATTTTCGATGATTTTTTCATACTGATCTGTTATTTGCATCTCTTCTGGGCCTTGCAATACAGCAAAGCGGTTCGACAAAGCAATCTCAAAATCATTGCCCCTCTGCCTCAGCTTCTCAGAATTTCCTTTGCCTTTCTTCGATCTTCATCGTGTACGTTCTCTTCGACAGTTGATCTTAACCTTTGCTCGTACTATTCTATGGTCACTTCCAACATTAAAACGGTTAAGGACAGTACAATTACAAAATATTGTTTTATCATTTGACATGATGTAGTCAATTTCACTTGTGAGACCAGATGGACTTTTCCATGTCCATTTTCTGCTGATTTTCTTAAAGAACGAGTTCATAATGTACAATTCTTGTCCTTCAGCAAAATCAACCAATCTGTCACCTCTATTGTCCCGCTCGCCATTTCCATATGGGCCTGTTGCAGTTTCACTAGTTTTCGCTTTTCCAATTCTAGCTTTAAAATCACCCATCAGGATTTTGTACCTGCATTTCTCGCCGTCTAGAAGCTGGGCCACATCATCATAAAATACCTCAATTTCCAAGTTGGATTTCCTCTCAAGTTGGTGCATAAGCTTGGACGATTTGAAGTTTAAACTTTTTATTGAACTGAATGACGCATTGGGCTAGTCGGTCAGGTATACTTTAAAATTTGACGACACTTTCCTTCAACTTTTGGTTAATGAGGAATCCAATTCCACCACATCGTCCATTCTCCGTACCCCGAGTGTAGAGTACGCGACCAGTTGTTTTCAGTTTGATTAGCTCTTCGCCTTTTCTTCGTGTTTCACAAAGAGCTACAAGTTCGATCAACAGTCCTTGCAGTCGTTCATCCGTTTTCAATGTCCGAATATTTAGAGTTGCAATCTCCAAAGTCCAATGGCAGCCTGATCTAACCCGGTGATTCTTAGAACCTTCTGCCTTGGGGTAGATCCTCCCGCTGTCGTAGGTAGTTGCCCCTTGGCCTCCGGGAAATGAGGACTGTGTTTGAAATTGTAAAGCCATGGGGGGGGGGGGGGGTGTCCTTAATCTGCCACGCTGGTCCAATGCAGGTTGGCAGATTTTGGATCAAGTTAGTCTGAAGTCTCTGCTTTGACCTGTCCGTCATGGGTTATCCTTTCAGGAGCATACGCCCCAGACGGCATAGCTCAAAGCTTCATTGACTTACGGAAGCCACTTTACCAGGCCAAGGTCTGATCCACAAAGAGGATATATATATATATATATATATATATATATATATATATATATATATATATATATATATATATATATATATATATATATATATATATAGGCAGGTATAGCCTGCTTACCTTTAAGTCAGCAGTAAGAAAACTAATATTTTATTATGAAAGATAAAGGTCTAAAAATGCAACTGCCTTGTAGGCGAATAGTTCAAATGTCTCTGATTTATACAGTATTATATTTACAGTATGAATCGAAGAAAACTTAGGACTTCTTATGGAGACACAACATTATAGAACGCGCTAGAATTTTCACTCGATTCCGTGCGATTCGATAGCACTAACGTGTCGACTTGGACATGCTAGACCTCTTTCCGATCCATTCAATCAGTACATATAATCATTGAACATTAAATTTATTCGTTATAGATTCCAAAGTGTATCGGTAACACCTGATTCTATTCATATCTTGTCTCTTTAGAATTTCAAATATAACGTGAGCGGCACGCTAAACGAAGAAAAAGAAGAAAAAAATAGAACTTACGTATACCGTTGATCGTTCTAGTAAGAGAGATAAGTGGGAGTTTTTGCAATTTGTTGGCATATTAAGTTTGAGATTAAATGAGTTTGTATCCTCGACGTTTCCACAGTTAAATTTATGTTTTATCAGGTGCGGTAATAATTAATGTTTTTTTTGTGTAACTTTAATAATGGGCTGTTCCCTGAGTTCCCGCCATTTTTATAAATCGTTGTTTTTCTGAAAAACTTAATTTTAAATCACCTTTAGGCTTTTAAAATGGAATTCCAGGCGGCAAAAACTTCATTTTCGATACTTGTTATATTTTGCCTTTCATCGTAGTTAAAAAGCTACAGAAGCAATTGGAGACATATGCGTTATATATAGAGAGAACGCTATAGCCGATAGGCCTGCTCGTGATTGGTTTACCAAGTTCGAAAATCGAAAACTTCGACCTGGGCGACACGATGATTGATCTTCCGACGTCGAAGATTTACTCTAGTACTCGGAGCTGGAGAGCTTGGGCTTATAATAAAGCAGCTCAAAATTCTACCCGACACCGAGTAACACTCGGCCACAAGCAAGGATTCTTGTACAGAATTCTCACTGGAGATAAATGTCAATATGAAGCAAAGAAACGAGTGGCTGGTCACAGCAGACACTCCAAAATCGAGAGTTAAGCAAGACCTCTATCTCAAGAAGAGAGTGGATTTTCTCCCCCCTGTTTTGGTGGAAGTGGGAGGGTCTCATGTACTAGGAAATGCTGGAGAAGAACAAGATTGTTGACAAGGAACGCTACCTCGCCCAATTGCATCGTGTAAATGCGGTTATTCATCAGCTATCTTGCTCCACAACCTCAAACAGCAAACATTGTTAAGGAGGCCCTGAATAAATCCGCCGTACTCTCCAGATCTTGCACCAACCGATTAACCTTAAGTAATTGGTAATTGGTAATCGCCAACGACGAAGACCTCAAAAACTGGCTTAACTTCCTCGAGTCCAGGCCTCGCGATTTTTGGCGAGACGTGGGAGCGAAAGGTGGGAGCGAAAGGTGGGAGCGAAAGGTGGGAGCGAAAGGTGGGAGCGAAAGGTGGGAGCCAAAGGTGGGAGCTTGGTCAAGAGTCGGAATTGTTACTTTTTTCAATAAAATTTCTTAATATGTTGCGGACGGGCGAGCCTGTAATGCCCGTTTTAAAAAATTAAAGTTTTTAAACTTTTCTTGAGTGAAATTTCATGTTTAATCATATCATGTTTGCTTCAAAATCATGAAACTTGTTTTACAAAATAATGCATAGTTTTATTAATAAAAAACTTTATTATCGTTCCAGACGGGTGGATCTTTCAGGTCCTACCTTGTTCAGTCTGTATTGAATTATTTAGAGAATGGTCCCCTGAGTCCCTTTTACACTGTCTAACATCAATTTGGCGCAGTCTGGTCGAGAATTAGGTATTGTAGGCAGTAGTATAATGGGGCGATAACGAGGAGATTAAGTTTTTATGTTTGCAAACTATAATACATCAGTTTACATTCTGTATTTGAGTAAAGTTGACCACCTCGGCTTGTATTTTATTTTTATTTGTATAATGCCAAGGAAATTTCTACTATTGTAGAAATAGAGAGAATGTTAGAAGAAGAACTTTCGGGGGATTCAAAATCGGACATGGAATTATGTGAAAGTGAGAGTGAAGAAGCTCCAGAAGACCCAGATTATATCCAAGAGAATAGTAAGGATGAAGCCATGAACATAGATGTGAGTACTTTACCTTCTAGCTCTATTGAAACCCGCAGAGGGGAATGCTGGTATACATAAAAAAATGAAGAACAACTGTGGTGCCTTGTTACCACTTTCAGATCCTAGGGGTCGAAAAGAGCACATAATGTTCTGAAGAATGAGAAAGGTCGTACTCGATGGGCTGTAAAAAACTATCAATAAGGGACAGACAGTTTTTGTTATGTTTCAGGCAATCCCTCCAGGAAAAAGATGCCATTGAAGTAATAAAGAAGGAAAATTGGTATATCAAACGAAATGAAAATAACTGAACGCTGAAGAGCTAAAAAATATATTGGTTTAATTATTTTGATGGGAGTCTACAAATCAAAAAATTGTTATGTCAGTACAAAGTTTAGTCGCCAAGATGGTCGTCCTATTTACTGATATCTATGATAATGAGCCGAGACTGATTCAAGCAGATATCCCGAGTTATAAAATTTGACGACGCAGGAAGGAAGCAAAAAACTCCGGATAAGTTACAGCCTATCCGTGACGTTTTTGAATGCTGGAAAACATACTTGAGAGAAGCTTATGTGTCTGGATGGTTTATGACAGTGGACGAGCAGTTGGTGACTTTCCGTAGCTGTTGTCCATTTCGCCAGTATATTCCCTAAAAACCTGGGGAGTATGGGATCAAGTTTTGGATGATTTGTGACTCATTTACTGGCTATGTGTGGAAAATGCAAGTGTACAAAAGCAAATACCCGTGGGCACAATGAGAAGTAACTCAGAGAGAGAGAGAGAGAGAGTTTTGTTCTTCAGGCAAATTTATTACAGATAAAGAATCACTGAGAAATTTGTCTCCGTTTGGTTTTTTGTTTTTTACCCAGTGATTTTTTACTTACATAAGAACAGATATTTTTGATATTTTTTTGAGTTTTAGATCGTGGCGAAAAAACCCCCAAAAAAAAACAAATGTTACGACATTATTCTGTAAAAAAAAGTCACCGGTCTCAATACTTTATTTGTACACCTCGTATTAAAAAATGTGTTGCTCACTTGCAAAAATGTTAGACGACAAATTGATGTAAAATCGCCTGTTTGGGATGTCGAGAGAAAGTAACCTTGTAAAAAACAAGAACACTAAACGCAAATATTTAAAATTTGCCCTTGCGTAAACTTTATCTCGTCCATCTCGACTGGAAACGACGATGGAAAATGTCGCAAAAAAGGAAAGACGATTACCCAAGGAAGAAGTTCGAGTTTATGAGATTATTAATTATTAAAAAAATGATAAGATTTATTTTTGCACCGGTTTAGAGGAAGAAGGAAGTTGGGAAACAACGATTTTTGAATGCATACGTGTGGTAATAACCCTTAAGTTTACGTATGATGGATTGGCATTTTCATTGTTTCATTTTTACAGTGGCGTAGCACATTTTTTTTTCTTTATTTAATATTTACCATTATATTTCGGATTGGGCAGATTGCAAATGGAAATGCAATTGTAGATCCGCATTTTTCTTTATAAACTCAATATAAACTTGAGTAACATTTTTTATTGATAGAAAATGAAACATTGCAAAAAACCGTTTTACGTGTCAAATAACCAAATTAAGATTTATATTTCCACTATATTTAAACTTACATGTATTACAATTGTTTCGACACACAGTACCTTTTTCCAATACATATTTGTATGCGAATTTTGAAAAATGCACATGTATCGACACAATTGTGATAAAAGGTGTACAAATAAGCTTTTAGGTTTGTTTTTGTTTGTACAATGGAGTTTATTCAAAGTATTGTCCATCGTTAGCTACGATTTTTCCCCATCTTTCAGGCAGCATACGGATTCCACGTGGAAAAATTCCTCGTCTTTTAAGTCGATCCAAGAATCGACGCCAATTTTTGGCTTCTTCGTAAGAAGTGCTGCTAGGCTAGGCCATGTGTCGTCGGCCGGAACAAGTGGTAGTCGGAAGGAGCAATGTTTGGTGAATACAGCGACGAACCTTGAGTACTTTTGCAACATGTGGGCGAACGTTGTCGTGCTGAAATATCACTTTTTCATCTCTTTTAATATATTGGGGGCGTTTGAGCTTCAATGCTCGACTCAATTGCATCAATTGTTGTTGGTAATGTTCCACAGTGATGCGTTTCGTTAGGCTGGAGTAGCTCATAGTAGATTATGCCTTGTCATGAATATTTGGTTTGGCCGTTAAGGTTAATGCATCGTCGGGCTTACCCCACGACTTTCTGCACTTTGGATTGTACTAGTAAATTAACTTTTCGTTCTCCATCACGATTAGATGCAAAAAACCCTTCCGATTTTGCCTTTGGAGCAGTTGTTCACACGTGAAAAAACCCCGTTCGATATATCTTGGCTTGAGTTCATGCGGAACCCAATTTCCTTATTTTTACACCATACCCATGGCTTTGAGACGGTTTTAAATTACTTGTTGGGTCACTTGCAATGTTTCGGCGACCCCCTCTTGAGTTTGGCTTGAATCTTGGTCTAATAGCGCCTCCTAGCGTCTTCAAACTTTACTGGCACCCCTTCGCGTTCTTTGTCAGTGATGTCAAAATAGCCACTTTTATAACGCCGAAACCAATACTCATATGTTTTTATTGAAGAAGCACATTCCTCACATATATCACACAACAATCGATGTCCGTCAGCTGCACTTTTCTTCAAATTAAAACAAAAAAGCAGCGCTTCCCGCAAATTGTGTTTTGTTGACACAAAGGTTAACATGGTTAGAGTTGTTTACACTCCAGCAAAATGACACATATTGATTTTTATAGGGAAATGATGACGCTTTAACATAAATATAGTTACAAGATTGTGCGATGCTATTTATTACTAAGTACGCCATGTTTTGTAAATCCCTCAAAATTTACTTGTACATCCGATATATGCGAGTTTAAATATAGTGGAGATTTAGATATAAATCTTAGTGTGTTTATTTAAAATGAATTTCCATCAAGTATCTGCTATCTCTTCTTCTTTTTCTACTCGTAGAGTAGATTTTCGTAGAGTAGACTTTCTATAACCTTCGCCTCTATTTGGATGGATCTCCAGCTGTTTCTTGCCTGGTTTTGATACATTTATTACATTGTACTGCCATCATGTCTTTGCCACCTATTTCTCTCTCATCCCCTGTTCGTCACCTCTACGATTCTCTTTGGTTTTCGGATTTTTACCTTTATATCTTTGTATAATTGCTTGAGATCAAGTTATACCTGACCCCCCACTTCCATTGTCATTCAAAGCCCCAAACATTCTTCTGAATACTCTTATATCAAATACTACAAGTGTGGCTTATGTTCTCTTTATGAGGGTCCATATCTTGAAGCTATAAGTGACTACTGGAGTATTTGAGTGTTTTATAACTCATAACTATCGTGTTTCTTCATATGAATTTAGATCTTAGGTTTGATAGCATGTTGTTTTCTTCTAGCTTACTTCTCAGATAAGTAAATTCATTCCCAACTTCAATAGAGTTAGTTATATGATTTTTCCTTTTTGTTTTCGATAGTAAAATAGTCGAACATCTACTGAAGATGATCAGCCCTTGAGAAGGTACACGAGCTTCTTGACTTTGTGACGATCTCGGTAGACTATGTCCACTATAATATGTACGATATTTTGGGTCAGCATGCACTTAATTATATCTGTTCAACCTACAATTCCTAGAATCACTCATACATCTCACAAAAGCTTAAAAAAGATTTTTCTTAGCTTTAAACTCTCCATTTTCGCACTCCATATAAAAATATATTTCATATTTGAGACTTGTACTGTAAGAAATACAACTGTGATCAAATCTTTCACTTAGGGCCGGTTATACAATGCAAGAATATACCAGGTATAAGCTATACTCCGAACAAACCCCCGTTACGAATTTTATTCCAAGTATAGCTTATACCGGGTATATTCTTGAATTGTAGGACCGGCCCTTAGAAAAAAGTCTCAGTATTTTTACAGAAGGTTTTTTTTTAACCTTGAGCCGTTGTATAAATGAATTGGATTTGTATTAGGTTTATAAGTCACCATACACAACTGAAATGGTCACGAGATATTGTTTGTGTTCGGTATTAACGGTTAGTAGGTAATTAAAAGAGGTCGGCATATTCCTTTTCTTGTAATGCGACCAGGACAAGTACAAATCGAGTTTGTTTCGAAAACGTTTCGTACATTAACGGTAAACGAAATCCGAAAAGAAAACAAGGATACGCCAAAATGATAGTTAAATATTTTAGTTAAATCAGTTCGGCACCGTTAGACCCGGAGCCCCCATTATTAACCGACTACCTCACCGAAAACATTAATATTTATCGAATAATTAAAAGAAAAATTTGAATTCATTAGATAATAACTCAAAATCGCTTCATTTCGTGATTTTTTGCAAATTATAAAACAATCATATGAGGGTCGTTCAAAAAGTTCTTGGTCTAAAAAAGGAAACAAGATTTTTGAGATTTTTAGAAAATTTTCGGCGTCATATTGGTATTCAATACATTTAGACCAACGACGTTTTAACTGTTTAATATTCTCAGTATAATACAATGTATGCAAGGTTCCAAGGGCGAGTTCTTCAGGTGTGCAAAGAGAAACTAATAGCTAAGAGAAGTAGGAAGCGTAGGTTATGTGGTGCAGATGTGGATGTTTAGACTGAATAGCAGCCTTCAATAGGTCGATCGGTGAAGTGTAATACTCCCCAGTAAGGTGGGTCGAATATCCGTTTTTTTTTTCGAAAATATGTTACATTATGCAAAAAAAAAATCTGCCAAGGAAAAAATTTTAAGTCGATATCTTAGGCTCCCCAAAGTTAAAGTTCAAAGTTTTCAAAAAATGTTTTCTGAACTACCTTGATCGGAAATTTAACTCTCTACAATAGAGTGGACCCAATATTCGTTTTTTTCGAATGTCTTTTAATAATACCGAAAATATTTTACATTATGCCAAAAAATAATGTACCAAAGGAAAAAAATGTAAGTAGATATCTTAGGCTCCTCAAAGTTAGTCAAAGTTCAAAGTTAAAAAAAATAATTCTGAACTTACTTCGATCGGAAATTTAATTCTCTGCAATAAAGGCCCTTACACCAAATTAAGTGCGATTGATCATTTCTGAGATAATGGTAATTTTATAAAGAAAATTGTCATTTTTCATTTATTGAAATTTTTTTTTTATATATCTTTATATTCATTCTTTTCATGGGTAAAAAATGATTGATAAATACTATATTTTGTAGGAAATTTGATTTTCTACAAGAAAGGTCCTTATAACAATTTGTCAATTCCAAGAAATTTTAATGAGAACATTGTCATTAATTAATTAATTAAAAAATTAAATTTACAACAAATTGAAATATTTTTCGATTATTATTCCCATATTTTATCATATGGGTATATTTATACCCATAAAACGTATAAATACAGGGAAAAATAACATGTTTTCCTTTATTTATACATACTTTAGTGTAAGAATCTTTATTGTAGAGAATTAAATTTCCGATCAAAGTTTAGAATTTTTTTTTTGAAAACTTTGAACTTTGACTAAATTTTGAGGAGCCTGCTTCCATCAACTATTTGGACTGCTGTTTTAAATTTTAATTCAAATGGAAAGATGTTTTAAATTTTTATTCCATATTAGCATGCCTTTTTGTATTTAATAACTTGGTTTACTGACCGAAAATTGTACCTGATAAATTGATGCAAATATTCATTTAACGTTGGCCAAAAAGGTAAAAAATTTTTTGAAAATAGCTTTATTGAAGATATTTATAATTAAAAATGAGTAACCTGTTAACTCCGCTTCATTCTGACTGCTTTAAAATCTCAATTATTCGACTGCGAAGAAGACGCTTGATGTTATGTAAGAAGAGACGCTGAAGAAGTACTGCGTATTAAAAACTGGCAACTGATAGAATTCGATCCGGTTGGAGACGAAGTTTAAAACTGATAGTTTGCCTTATTTAACCGAATATTCAAATTCACGGCGAATTGTTTCATATAAAATTGAAATTCTTCCCACAACAGTACAAAAACAACAGATTGCGCTAAATAATAACGTAATACTTTTCTAGTACGACTGTTATTGTTGTTAAGCGGCGACATCTGTTCTGCGTACGTTTGAAAGTAAAAAAATCTAACTGTTATTTTGAAACAGAATTTACATAGGTGTAAGTATTTGCAGTTTACGGTCAGGCCATTCACACATATTTACATTTAATTCTAAACACCATTAAATGATTTAATGTATTTTAATTGATTCTATAAAACTAGTCTCTTCTTCAATGTGCTCAATCAAGACATGAAGAATACCACTTAATATTTACAGGTCATTCTAAAAAGTATAAAATTAAAAAGTGCAACAAATTGTACTATATGAATAAATCTGTCATATTTAAACTGAAATTGGACTGCATCTCTTCAATAAAGTTATTTTCCCCAGCATGCTTCCAACTCGCGCGGTACTGATCCTGAGCTCGGTCTATCTGTCGTCACATCGCCTCGCTATATGGCCTGCCCAACTCCATTTCAATTCCTTCACCTCTCCAATGATGTCACATACTTTCGTCTGTTCTCTGATCCATGTGCAGGTCTTTCTGTCCCGTTTTATAATGCCAAGCACACACTTTTCCATTCCCCTCTGTACTACCCGAAGTTTTTGAATTGATTACGATGTGAGTGTCCATGTTTCACTTCAGTATGTCAGGCAGCACGAACTGATCAAAAACTTTTTTATTCAGACAAAGTGGGAGTTTGTTCTTAAACACTATGTTGAGCCTGCCAAATACCTATATATATATATATATATATATATATATATATATATATATATATATATATATATATATATATATATATATATATATATATATATATATATATATATATATATATATATATATATATATATATATATATATATATATATATATATATATATATATATATATATATATATATATATATATATATATATAATGCAATCCTGGAGTGGATACGGCTTGAACGCAAACATTCGCGAAGAAGACAGAAAGCACGATGGACTGATGACATCGTTAAGTATATTGGACTCGAGTAGCAAAGCAAATCTCAGGACCGTGAGAGTTGGAAGCATACTGAAGCTGCTTTCATTCTGGACACGGGCTGAGTGTATGTGTGTAAGGATCATTTCTTGGGTATCCAAGTTAGCTGAATTTTCTTTGATGGACGGGTTCGCTGACGTTTCAATGGAATCTATTGGTCATCGAAACACCGTCGAGTAAATGCTTTGAAAAAGATGAATGAAATTCGATCGAACCGTCCACCAAAGGTCATTCAGATAAGACGGTATACCCGAGAAACTATCATTACATTTCACACACGTGAAAATATTCGTCAAAATATGGTACGATAACATTAAAACGATACCAAATGACTGGCTACAGACAGCTCCTAGGGGAGGCCCATGTCCAGCGGGCGTAAAGGACTGGATCATGATATACATTATACAAAAAGGACATTGTGAATTAGGGAACAGATATAACTTCGAACTTAAGCAATTGGATCAAGATTCTTTAAACTCTATGAAAGTGTATTCATTGAGGAGGAGAATGCCAGAAAGTCGAATACCAAGGAGAATCATGGAGGGAGAAATAAGGGGTAACAGAAAGAAATATATCAAAGATGCGGTATCAGGACAATGTAAAGTGAGATACTGAAAGACTACTGCCCATAAAAAATTAGCAAGGGGCTGTTGGAGATCGATCCAGTTGGAGACGAAGGTTGCAGGAGGTCAAGGCTTATTGACGGGCTGTAGTACTTCGAAAAGAAGAAGAAGAGACACATTAATTTGTGCTTCTTCTTATTTTTTTGCAGGGCCCTATAAATATATTCAAAATATCTAATATAATTAACAAAAACCAAAGTCAAAAAACTCAATTTATAAGCCATCCGACGAGAGGTCGGCGAAAATATGGGTTGTTTGATTATGGAGAGGGACTCCCTATTCTTGGCGAGAGAGCATATGTCTGTACCCTGATGAGTTTAACCACCAATAGACGAAACATGTGCCTTCCAATGTAAGGGATGGATGGGGGGCTTCCTCCCGGTCAAGCAACTAACCATTGTGACCATTGTGACTAACCAACACCAAAAGTGTTTTGCCTAGTACGATATTCGAACCCGGTCCACATTAACTGCCGTAACGTAAGGCTAACCCCATCACAGCTAATGTGGCTCCATATACTAGATATACTAGATATACTATACTAATGTAATTATATAATTACATTTATATATATATATATATATATATATATATATATATATATATATATATATATATATATATAAACATTTTTAAAAATCATTTTTTGTGTGTATTTTCAAGGAGTAAGAAAAATTCTCAGTTATAATTAGCAAACTGTCTCCCATAACTTTGTTTTATGACATTTTGTCGTAACTTCGCGAATAAAGAAGTGGGGGGGAGTTTTACCTATTTAGATAAAAAGTCGTCTAATGTCCGTTTGCCAAAACCGATTTTCCTCAATTTGGATTCATTTAAAAGGCAATTGCTGGGACAATCAGATAATCTGGGAGATAAATTATTTAGTTTATAATATTCAACAATAGCTTTTTTGAAGTTTTGTTCAGTTTTTTCAAATGGAATGGTACAGCTTTTACTACATGGCAAGAAAGGTAATTTAAAGAGGAATCATCCAGTGAAAACCCGAAATCGATATCTCTGACATGTCAAGGGATATTTCGATTTTTCTGAAAAAATCAGTTATTATTTCACTACTACCTGCATTAAGTTAAAAAAATATTAACCTAATGTTTGCCTTCCTTCACACTTTACCCAGGCTTAGAACTGGTCCAAATTCTTCGTGCCATATTAATTTGGAGCGTGTTTAAAGGCCTCGTTATTCGTAAAAGGCATTGTTAGATATTATTATAATAATTAATAAATGCAATGTTGAAAATGTAATGCATTTCAAAACTGACAGGTTAATTTGACTGTTTTTGTTTGTTTCCATGGTTCCCTTCTTACACTCTTTGTGTAATGTACCTAAGGATTGCATGCGTTTATTTGGAAACCCGAAAACGCATAATTTCATTCAACCATTCATTTTGTTTAAAAGAAAGAGTAGGTATATTTATTAATGACTGATTTCAATATTGTGTCAAGTAGTATTTAAGCATCACAAAAGTGAATGCAACAATTGGGGAAAGACAATTTTTCCGCTTATGTAATTAAATTCGAAAATATTATCAAGGTCAGGATTAGAACATTTATGATGATTGATAGTGAATAGACAATTTAGACAATTTTATTTTATAAATAAAATTGTTGCGGTTGCGATTGCGACCTAAATATTAAGACCAATTTTTAACTTAAAATTACGGTAAAAATTAAAACTAACTGATTTTTTTCAGAAAAATCGAAATATCTCTTGACATGTCAGAGATATCGATTTTGGGTTTTCACTGGACGATTCCTCTTTAAATTACCTTTCTTGCCATGTAGTAAAAGCTGTACCATTCCATTTGAAAAAACTGAACAAAACTTCAAAAAAACTATTGTTGAATGTAACGCCACCTCGCGGTTTCATTTATAAACTAAATAATTTATCTCCCAGATTATCTGATTATTAAATGAATCCAAATTGAGGAAAATCGATTAAGGCAAACGGACATTAGACGACTTTTTATCTCAATAGGTATAACTCCCCCCCGCCCCTCTATTCGTGAAATTACGACAAAATGTCATAAAACAAAGTTGTAGGAGGCAGTTTGCTAATTATAACTGAAAATTTTTCTTACTCGGTTAACACTTGAAAATACACACAAAAAATTATTTTTAAAAATGTTTAGCGCGCTACGCCCTCTTGCGATCGTTTTAGAAGCTTAAAAATATTTTTGGTGAATTTCTCATGATCATTTTTAGTACAATTTTTTTTCCCAAAGCTGTGGGGATATATAGTTTTCAAGATACGGCCGCGATCCATCCTTAATGGGACACCTGGTATATATATATATATATATATATATATATATATATATATATATATATATATATATATATATATATATATATATATATATATATATATATATATATATATATATATATATATATATATATATATATATATATATATATATATATATATATATATATATATATATATATATATATATATATATATATATAAAATAGCAGAAAAGGTAGGACTCCAAATTTCCTTTGAAAAGACACAATACATGACCTGCAACAGACTAAGAACAGCATTTCTCAACAAAATATGGTAACATCAGACGAGTCTCTCAATTCAAATATTTGGGTGAAATAATCATGGAAAATGGGTTGGAAAAAGCGGCCAATAAGGGTAGATGTCAAAAAATGGAAACGGCATTAAGACTTACACAAAATATTTACAACAAAAAATGCCTATCTAAAAACACAAAACTGAGACATGACAGAAACGCTCATTTTGAATAGAAAGAGAGACATCGAGGACATTGAAAAGAAGGAAAGAAAAATCCTAGGCCCCAAACAAATAAATACAACAACATATCGACTTTGAGAAAACCAAGAAATCAAACAATACACAGATATACATAGCGATATGAGAAAAAGAAGACTTAAGTTTTATGGACACATAAAACGGATGAATCCAAATAGGCTAACTAGACAAATAGTCGAATTTTATGAAAATAGGAGTAGAGCTAAAGTAGAAATAATTAAATGGATTGCTGCAATTAAAGAGGACCTAAGATCTACAAAATATTACACAAAGTGAAGTTCAGGATAGAGGCTGTTTCAGACACAAGGTTGACGTTTGGAAGGTTGGGCAGAGAGAAAAATGTAGGAAGACTGGAACAACTTGGTCTGACGAAAGAAAAAAAGCTCATAGCGAAAGAATGAAATAAGTATGGGCGTAAAGGAAGGCTAACAACAACAAACGCCTCTAATTGTACTTCGCGTGGTCCACCCGGGCCCATACGTGAATAATAATAATAATATATATATATATATATATATATATATATATATATATATATATATATATATATATATATATATATATATATATATAATTACGTTAGTTCGGTGAATCAACAAGCTGATATTGATATTGTCTATGTGTATGTATCTCTGTACCTGTAAAGTAATATTGGTTACAAAATAAACAATTATATTTGTGAATTCATTATATTGTTGAATTTTGCTCTGATTGGACATTGCTATTATATTCTAAGAATGAAACAATAGGCTTATGAAAGCTAAAATATGTTATAAATACTTTAGATTCAAGTTTATTGATGATGACGACTGGAGCCGAGTATACACGATTCAGCGTCACCGACCCGAGCGTGACGGTTCACTTACGTTCACTCCTCATCAAAAACGCGCATAAAGAAGTTGTTACTTCAAAAACGGTTTATCAAAGTGCTCCATAATCACTTGTCCGACCATTCTGGTCGCTTCTCGATCAATGCATGGTTCAAATTGATCGTTTGTTGACGGTAGCAAATGGTATTCACTGTCTCTAGAAGCTCATGGCACAGGACACCCTTCTGATGCCCCCCAATACACAGTGTTGTCTTCTTTCCAAAGCGATTCGGTCTTCAGGTCGATGTTGATGGTTGTTCTGGGTCAACTCATGATTTTCTGTATTTCGGGTTCTAGAAATATATCCATTTCTTTCGTCTCCAGTCAAAATCCACTACAAAAAAGCGTTCTTTTCATGCCTAGGAAGCAAAACTTCGCACACCGTTTTTTGCTTTTCCATCTGACTGTTGTTCAGCTAATGTGATACCCATTTTTTGCATATCGTCTTCTTCCAACAGTTCTAGTAATTCGACATCTTCATATTTTTTCGTTTGACCTGGGCGTTCTTTGTCTTTCACGCTTTGCAGAAGTACCTGTGAATTAAATTATCTCATTGCATTTAATTTTATGCTGATTCATTATAAATACTTTTATTTACTATTTATATTCCGAATCGGAAAAGTAAAATACGATCTGGGCTGAGGCCTATTTTTCCGAAAACTTTCTATTTTTCTTGATAATTAATAGTGTACAGTATACTCATAGATTGGAAGAATTTCTATTCAGTAATTATTTTATTCATAAAGCTTTTTCTCACGATTGTTTGTTTCTAATGTTGTTTCCGAAGATTTATAGACACACGACGTGTAGAATGTTACTTTTGTTATGGTTGAACGCATTTATAATTGCCTCGTTTATAACGAACGTGATAGAAATTCCGCAAAATCTTTTTGTACTATTATAAATGTGACAAAACATTTAATCGGACTTATATATATATATATACTCGGACTCAAATATCTCGGATTTATATATGTCGGACTATATATATATATATATATATATATATATATATATATATATATATATATATATATATATATATATATATATATATATATATCTACAACCACTTTTTCCGGCATCGAAAATCGATCACCACGTAGTTTATTCTTCACACACGGGAGCAAAAATAAATCATTGGGTGCCAAATCAGGATTGTACGGCAGATGACCCATCAATTGGATGTTTTGGCTGGTCAAATATTGAGTTGTTCGGTCCGTTGTGTGAGAGCTCACGTTGTCATGGCGAAGAATGATACTGCGTCGGTGGTTGGCTTTACTTTTTTCTTCAAAGACTGCTGCCAAACAAATGGTTTTGTACGATTCAGAATTGACCGGTCTATGATTCATTCGTGGCACTATACCAACATGCTCATTTATACCAAAAAAAAACAACCGACGATTTGCTTCAAAGTCCTTCTGCCGGAACAGCTTTTGTTGGGTTAGGTTCATTTTGAAAGACCCATACACTTAACTGTTGTTTAATTTTGAGCTCATACGCATATATCCAAGATTCGTTACTTGTGTAAATGTTATACATGGTTTTTGACACACCACGATTGTATTTTTTGAGTATTTCTTTGCACCAATCGACACGAACCTTTTTCTGAGCGATTGTCAAATTATGAGCGATTCACAAATCTTTTTCACGGCTTTCACGGCGTTTTTTGTCATACTAATTCCCTGGGATGCCTCAATCTCATGGTATGTCACATGACGATCTTGGTTTATCAGTTCGCACACAGTATCGATGTTTTGGCACAACAACCGATTTTGGACGGCCATGCACTTGAACCATGAACGATGCACTTTTGTTGAGATAATCCACGTCGAAAGTCGTAGTAAATCATCACACAAAAATTCTCAGGATTTAATTCCATTATCGACTGAGATGACATTTTCAAGTCATCAAACAACACAAATAGAGTCAACAATGCCAAACTTTATGATGTCTATGTTAGATGGCGCCTAGCAACACTATTGTTGCCAATTCCGGATAAATAAATAGCGACCCTCGTGTGTATGTGTTTTGAGGATCTCACCAGACAAGGTCAGACTATAGAACTTCTCAAATATCTTAAAGTACAAAGACGCATCTCACCACTTCATTACTACCACTAAGATATCTGTTATCAACTTAGAAAAAACATATTAATATCAATAGAAATCAGGTAGAAAGATTCACTGAGTCTTATTAATGTTTAATCTGATTATGGATAAAATAATTGACCATCTCAAGAACTCCGCTTCAGGCTAACAACTCACAACATTCAAAGTTAAGACAAGGTGATGCCACATTAACTTCAGATAATGACCTCCAAAGCCTCCCCTATTCATTCTTCACTGTCGCCCGGCAATATACCATGGCAATATCGGCAGGAAAAACAAAATCACTAGTTCAGAAAAACAGAAAACTAGTGAAGAAAATGGTTCAATTCCTCCATCGGAACTGTTACTCTGAAACACTTATCACAAGAGGTCTTTTACAAAACACCAAATCACTTGTTTATAATGCCTTAAATTGAATTATCTCCTGATGATGTTAGCATAGTTTGCGAAACGCGCGTCATGAGATTTTAAGCAAGTGATTTGGCGCTTAGTTGTAAACCTTTTCGAGTTGAAGTATATTTTGCTTAAATAAATTGTTCTTTTTGCTTGGATTATGGTTATTCTGTATATCTGAATTCTGTATGATTTATATCAAAACAAAATTGTGCAGTAGTAATGGCACTAAAAAGACTGAGTGAAAATATAGAACTTTCCAATAATAATGTTAAAACTTTGCAACGTAACATCGGCAACACTGAAATCTAAATTTCACTCATTAACGTCATCGAGGGTTGAAATGTGAAATTTATGGTCAACATAATCTATTTGGGCCGATTCCGTCCAATCAATAAGATTTAGGCCGATGAAAATCCTCAAATGATTCAGAAGTTACCTCTTCACCTGCAGAAAGTCAAAATAAAGCGTTTTTTGGATTGGAGGAGTGACAGGATCTTATTTTTTTTGAAAACGATAACAGAAATCGTGTTACCACTAGGCTGATTGAAAAGTTCACGATAAAACAAGTTTATAGTTGAAAAGATGACTTTAGTTTTCTGTATATTCATCCTTAAGCTCAATACATTTTTTTCAACGGTTCTCCAATTTTTTTATTTCATCTCTGAAGTGATTTTCTGGAAGTCCTTCAAAATACTCATCTACGGCTGCTATAACTTCTTCATTTGATGAAAAACGCTTGTCACGGAGGAATTTTTTGAGGTTTGGGAACAGATAATAGTCAGAAGAGGTCATATCTGGTGAATATAGTGGATGCTCCAACAATTCGTAGTGTAACTCCTTCAATTTAACCATTGCAAAAACACTTCTACGAGCGGTTGCATTGTCTTGATGAAAAATTATATTTTTCTTTGCTAAATCAGGTCTTTTCTTACGAATTTTTGTATCCAATTGATCCAAAAGGTTTATCCTGTAATTGTTTTACCGGTTTGAAGGTGATAAATAACAAAATGCCATTTTGAATCCCAAAAAAATTGCCATAACCTTTTGGTCGATTCTGACCACTGTGGCTACTTGGGAGCTGAACAACCTGGCTCACTCCACTCTGAGGTTTATTGTTGCAGTTCAGGATCATAGTGGTAAATACAAGTCTCATCCATAGTTATTTTATTCTTTCGAAGATTCAAAATCCAAATGTTGGTTAGAAAGTTTTATTCGAAGTAGTTTTTGATCCGAATTTAAAAAATGCCGCACCCATCTTGCCCATGGTTTTCTCAAGCCCAATTCCTTTTTTCAAAATATAAAACACCGGTTTAGTTGAGAGGTCCATGGCCTTAGCAATTTTATTCAAAGTTCATTGTCTGTCATCCATAACCATATCATGTATAGTATTAATTATTTGTTCAGTAGTTACATTCATTGGACATTCCAAAACGAGGATCATCATCCAGGCTTGTACGATCACGTTAAAACTCACCTACCTACTTACAAACCACTGTTTTTGGAGGGATTCCCCTAATACTGTTACCAAGAATTTAATCACTGCACGATTTTCAATATTTTCCATGTTAAAAAATCACACTGATACGTTTACTTTAAACTGCTGTTTTTGTACGAATGAATTGGCAGATCGACTTGAAACTTCACATATGTTCATATGAAGGATCGAATTTCAAAATGTAGTAGATTATATAATTTTTTGACTGCTTAAAACAGAAAACTATTTAAAACTGAAATCGCAATGTAATATCGAAAAAGAAAGTGACAAAAACTTTATAAAAGGTATAATCCGTTTCAAGATATATCGTTGACCGATTGGCTGCAATAAACTCTTAACAACCCCTGCCGTAACGAAACCCGACAAAGTTGCAAGAAACGTAAAGTAGGCCGGGCCTAATAAAATATCAGGAAAAAACATAAAATAATTTTTTTACCTGGTTTAGTAGTTTCGAAATATTTTAGTTTAGTTCGCATTCTTTTCTTAAACAGTGCAGTTCTATAATTTCGATCGTATTTTTATTATTCCAAATGTGCTAAAAGGTGGCGTTCTTGGCAAGATGGCATTGTGCCTCAGGTAGTGCTAATTTTAAAGACAATATTTATCGTCTGATGCTAAGCAAATTTTTAAAAATGTGTATGTTTCTTTATTGAATAGGGCGCTTAATGTAAATGCAGCCGCAGTAGAAACTGATCTACAGTTCAAAAGCAAATGAGTTGACAAAAGTGACAAAGGCTTAATTCGAAACAAAAATTATACTATGTATGAAGAGCACACTGCGCCTACATTGCATTCATTGCAACAACGACTAAGAAAAGATGAAACCAACATTCTTTGCAGCAGACCTAGCCTCCGGAGAATATTATCTCTAATGAGTTTTGCATATCGGACCATAAAAAACAAATATTAATGAAATCACAACGATTGCGACCATGACACCTTGATGAAACATGGTTCGATACACATGAGACGCCAGCAAAAGGGTGAGTAGATAAATCCAGAAAATGCCAAACCACAGCCCCAGTAAACAAGGGAAAAATAATTACCATTTTACATGCTCTGGTTCCGAGGATGGATGGGTTCTAAATTGTTTACGGTTGTCTTCCAAAAATATTAAACATTCATCTTTGAACTACCATGATGGCACCACAGGAGAACTTTTTGAAGATTGGTTTATAAATAGCATTTTGCCAATGTGCCTAAGGAAAGCGCAATTGTAATGGACATTGTTATCATAACCGCCAAAAGAAAGTTCCTAATGCAAATAACACTAAATTGGAAATTCAAAACTATATGTTACAAAACGATATTACACGAATAATAATTATATACGAAAATACAAATAAAAAATGTGATCTTAATCCAATTGAGCAAAAGTGGCATCAGGTAAAATCCAATGTTAGAGCAGAAAACATTTCTCCGACTCTAAGTGCAAGTGCTGCAACATTAATTAGGAAGGTTGTAGGTAGTATTCGCAAAGAAAGTTGGATAAATTCGATTAATCATGTTATTAAAATACAAGATTCCTATGCATCATTTACTAATAATATAGAACCACTTATTATTAATGTAGATTAAAGTGACAGTGAGAGTGAAACCGAATTAAATGTATAATTAAATTTAAGTTATAATTTTTATTATACTAACAGATAAATTTATTTATTTATTTATCTTGTAGTAATAAATTCAAAATGCACAAATCAATAAACAATGTTTTAGTCATATATAATAATAATTATTATTTAACAATATTTTCAAAATTATTCAGAAGTTAAACCACTCTGACTCTGGCGCCTTTGAAGAAACTAGGAATATTTTTATTGAAATTTATTGAGGCAGTTAACATTTTCGCAACGAAAGGCAACGAAGTATCTTGAACAGGACTATAACATGGTTTAGTATTTTTTTTTGTGCGTCTCATATGCATTCTTACGCATTTCTTCACGTAGACAGCGACCAAAACAAATACCAGATTGTTTATCGAGGTAAAAAAAACCTGATAATTTCACAAATTTTTCTTATTAATCATCGTCTCCAAAATCCAATAGGTCAGCACACCGAAAAAAGATTCCTTCCTTCTTCCTTCCACCTGTTTCCCACCGCTATCCAATCGCCGTCTCTTCAGCGTGCCGAAGAACTAGAACGCCAGTTCTCAAACGGCTTTCTTCGAAAGCGACGCAGAAGACGGTCCTCGCGTTCTACCACGTACGATCGTCACATCACTCGTTGCAAAGATATGTCGTGCCAAAGGAAACCACCGATCGGGGTGGTCCTTCAATTGGTGGCGTTTTTTGGATTTGTGACTTTAGTTCGGGGTAAGTTATGGGGTGGTTGTTTGGAGAGAAAAGAACACGATTGTTTTTGTTGACGGAGTTAAGTGGGACACGGTGGAGTTTCTAGTGTTTGGTTTGGTTTGCGTTGGGCATTATAAATAATTCTTGTGAAAATGATACGTAGCTTGGTTTTTCAGAGGATAAACATATTTTTCCCTTATCACGGAAATTCTTTGGCCTTATTTAGAATAAAACTACTTAATTCAAAGTAGCAATGTTTTGTATTGCATTAAGAATGAATATAAACATAATATAAAGTTTTTACAAGAAGTTTTAGGATTAAATTAAGTTATATTATGAAAAGTATTTATTGAAACATTTTTTTCTTATTGTCATGTATGTTTCCTAAATAAAAAATATCTCTAAATTATTGCTGCTTTACAAACGGTTACTCTTAAAAACTTGGTTTTTAAAAAAGGAGGTTTTTTAGAGCTCTTATTCTGTTTTAAAATATTTCCGACGGCGCGATGTCCGGTGAGTAAGGTAGATGGAACAAAATATTCCAATTGAAACTCAATAATTTTTGCTGGGTCCTGATTGAAACGTTTGGCCGTGCAATGACAAGATCCAACAAGTCGCCTTTCCTGTTTGCTAATTCTGGTTGTTTTTCTTCAATTAGTGTCGTCCGCCGATCTAGTTGTTAGCCCTTAAGGTCGGGGTTAATGGATTGGTTGCATGCAAGAAGCTGAAAGAATATGGCTTCCTTCCAATCCCACCAAATGCAAAACATATTTTTTTTAAGATTGTCAAGAGGGTTGACTTATCTATTATCTTTGAGCTCTATCTATTATCTTCGGCTATCATGGTCTTTATATCATAGACATCATTGTTTGAATCAGTGTAAAATTCGATTTTACGAATCAATACAACCATTTGTTTTTTAAGTTGGTGTCGCTGTCTTTGACATCTGACAGAAGTTTCATATTCATTCGCTTAAGTCTTTTGTAATTGTCACATAAGATAATTTGTAATTTAAATTAATTATTTTACTCAATTTTAATATGAGTTTTATGGTTTTGAGTTATATAGGGTGTTAGGTAAACATGCGGCAAGGGGTTATTCCTTGTCCTATTCTAAGAATATTTTGTCCAATGATGATTTTTGAAAAACCCCTTTGTTTCGAAGATTCAGGGCGAACAAAATTTGCGACAACCATATTCGATATTTGTTGAAATCGTTAATGTAAATAAAAGTAGGGTGTACGCCAATGAGTTTATCAAGTATAAAATTTTTTTTTTCGATCTCGATCACTTGGAACGGCTGTTTTATCTAGTAAGTGGATTTCATCGGTCGCATTTGTTTACATAGATTGAGTGACGTTTGGCTGTTTGACGTGTCTTAAATAGTGAGTGAAGTCCTGTATCATAATGTATACAAACGCCGAGATGACTGACATGCACTTCATGTATGGAGTTGCTGATGGCAATGCATTACAAGCTAGGCGATTGTACAGTGAACGATTTCTAGCCCGTAATGCCCCTGACCGAAAAATCTTCAAAAACATTCATCGACGTCTTCGTGAAACAGGCACATTGAAATGAACTGAAGGCTCAGGAAGATCACTGACTGTGAGAACGGTAGAATTGGAACAGAATGTGCTGGACATGATAGCGGAAGAGCCTGGTAGTTCTACGCGAAAAATTGCAAATACTTTGAATGTAAGTCACTGGACTGTTTGGAAAATTCTTAAGGACAATTTGTTGTATCCATACCACATTCAACGCGTTCAGGCACTACCACCTGTTGATTTTCATCCACGTATTGCATTACGTCAATTGATATTGAAAACTTTACTTCGCATCCCTTTATTCCTGACACAAATTCTTTTCACCGATGAAGCCACTTTCGCAAGAAACGCAATAAGGAATTTTCATAATAACCATGTGTGGGCAGATGGAAATCCGCATGAGGTATGCGAAGATAGTTTTCAACATCAGTTCTCGTTGAATGTTTGGGTTGGAATTGTAGGTGACTATCTAATTGGACCGGTGTTTCTATCACAAAGACTTACTGGCGAGGTGTATCGCAACTTTTTGGAAGCAACGCTGCCTGAGTTTCTGGAAGATGTACCATTGGCAACAAGGCATGAAATGTGGTTTATGCACGATGGTGCACCACCACATTTTAGTTTGGTTGCTCGTGATTTTTTAACAGCAACATACGGATATCGCTGGATTGGTCGAAGTGGGCCACACTCATGGTCTGCTCGATCCCCGGACTTAAACCCCCTGGATTATTTCTTCTGGGGATATCTGAAGTCATTAGTTTACGCTACTCCATTGAAACATTTGGATAATTTGCGAAATCGGATAATTGCTGGGTGTAACTCAATTAGAAACGACCTTGGTGTGTTCGAAAGAGTCGTCATTGTCATTGACTGCCAATGACGAGAATATTGAATGCTTGTATCAAGGCTGTAGGAAGTCATTTCGAACATTTATTGTAGATTGAGCAACTTTACATGTACTTTTTGATAATAAAATGCTGTTAATGTGGTACATTTTGCTCACCCTGTATCTTCGAAACAAAGGGGTTTTTCAAAAATCATCATACAACAAAATATTCTTAAAATAAGTCAAGGAATAACCCCTTTAATTTTTGCCGCATGTTTACCTAACACCGTGTATAGGCGGTGAAGTATTCTCCATGTTGTTTTGTATGTTTTAGAAATAAAGTTATTTAATAACTTTTAACCACTCTTTCTCGTCATTCTAGCAAAAGTTTTATTCTACCCCAAAAAATGACTTTTCTTTAGCAGCGATTTAATCACCCACACATTTCCGAATGTATTCTAGAAAAATGTGTTTTATAAGAATTCGTTACATCGATCAAAAAAAGACGGTAATCCTATGGCGTTAAATCTGGAAAATAAGATGGACTTGGAAGAACATCCCTTTCGGGTACCATAAGTGCTTCCTCTATCGATCTTGCAACCGTTCTAATCCCGACGAATTCGGAGCAATATCTCAGAATCATGAAAAAATCTCTGTTGATTGTAAATAGTTTCCTCCAGGAACCGAACAACATCGCACCTGTTTACGCGGATTGCCATTTATGTATCCTGAATAATAAATAAAAACAAATATTTATAATTAAATGGGTTTTATTGCTTTCCAAAATATTCTCCGCGATAATCGATACACTTTTGCACACGTTTAAACCAATTTCCATAGCACTTTTTCCATTTCAATTGAGGTATCTGCAAAACTTGCATTTTGAACGCATCAATCGCTCCTTCTGGCGTCGAAAATCGTTGGCCACGTAGTTTATTCTTCACGGACGGGAATAAAAATAAATCATTGGGTGACAAATCAGGACTGTACGGTGGGTGACCTAAATTCGATGTTTTGACTAATCAAATATTCAGTTGTTCGAGTTGTTGTCATGGTCAAGAATTAACCTGCGTGGCTGGTGGTTTTTTCTAATTTCTTTAAAGACTTTTGGCAAACAAATGGTCATGTACTATTCAGAATTAACCGTTCTACAATTCTCTAGTGGCACTGTAGCCGCATGACCATTTTTCTCAAAAAACAGGCGACCATTTTTTTTTGACGGATAAATGTTCATGTAAAATCTTGGGTTTGCTTGTCATAGTAAATGTCCAGGGATGCATCAATCTCACGATATGTCACATGTCGATCTTACCTTATCAGTTCGCGCACAGTATCGCTGTTTTCTGGAATAAGAACCTATTTTGGACGCCCTTCTTTAAATTCGTCCGTGAGCGAACGACGGATCCTATTGAATTCACTAAACCAGTGATTACAGTGGTTAAATTTCTCTCTTCATTTTTTGACTGAGACGAAAGTCACTTTCAAGTCACTAAAAACTTTAGTGTTAAAAAGTCACTAAAAAGTTTAGTGACTTTTTAAGTCACTAAACAACACAAATAGCGTTCCCATGGCAAAACGTTCTGAGTACGCATACAGTCAACAACGTACAACTTTACGACGTATATGTCAGATGGCGCCTGTTTATGTGGATACATAAATAGCAACAAATAGCAACCTGGCCAGAGGTCACAACATGACAGTTCACAGATTATTAACGAACTTTCCCTGTTGGGTTCTGGGCGGTTGAGATTATCAAACGGTGAGGTTTTCGGTAGCTGATGAGCGTGGTTCGGATCAGTTGCTGATGCGCTTCTAACTCCAAAGCTTTACTTTATGTATATATATATATATATATATATATATATATATATATATATATATATATATATATATATATATATATATATATATATTATGTATATATATATATATATATATATATCATATCATATATTTAATTTTATTAATTAATTTAATTTATATAAAAAGTGAATGGGTCACTGGTATTAAAGATTGCCAAAGATCGCCAAATCGGAACAGCATATTTTGGCCTGTATAAGTTGGGACCTAACATCAGTGAGAAGAGACAAGAAAATTAGATGATACTATGATTCAAAAAAAAATGAGTAAACATTTTGGAATCATTGATATAACTATGATGCTCGCAAAAGATGCTCTTGCATTTAGAGGCTCTAAAGAGTATAGCCAAAGGCCCTAAAGAGGATAGTACGATGGTATTTTTTTATCAACTGTGCCGCTAGTACAGTTGCCAAGTACGATCCTATCATGGCGCAAGTTTTAAGTACCCCAAAAGGACATATTAAGAGGTATTTAAATCATGACATAGAAAATCAAATTATCAGTTGTATATCTTCTTATATTAAAACTGAACTCATTCAGCAAATACATAAATTGTAATATTTTTCAGTCATAGTTAACACCGGAGCTGTAGAAATGATGGCCATATTTCGGGGTACAAAAAAGATTGCATGATATTGAAGAGCTGGCTGTATATGTTCATTGTTCTGCTCATAATCTTAAATTAGTAATCAATGACGCGGTTTGAGGCGTTAGAAATGTAACGAACTATTTTATAGTATTGCAGTCTATATATGTGTTTTTCTACCAGAATATCAACCGACGGGACATATTGACAGGCGAATCTGAGGTTACACTGAAAAACTTAATCCCACAATGCGGGCATCTAATCATTACTCCATTTTAGCAATCAAGTTAAGATAGCTGGATAGCTACCAGTTTGTATTTGTAACTGTACTTTTATCTAAAGTGTTTACGAACATGAATGTTCCAAATGCCTTCAAAGAACAGAAATGTATTTTGAATGAGAAACAACAGCTCTCCAAAACATTGTTTCTGAATTGAATACGCTAAGAGATAGTTTCTTCGATGTAAAGGAAGAAGCTGCGGTTAGCAGACAGTCAAAGATTAAAAGGCACTTTGGCACAGTTTACAGTTTATAGCAGAAGATTACAGTGATGGTATGATGGTGAATTGTGATTGTGATGGTGATGATTGTGATGATGATTTTTGATGGGGAACATATATATATATATATATATATATATATATATATATATATATATATGTTTAACGTTTAACTCATTAAATAAGCGCACTAAGATTTATATCAAAATGTCTACATTTCCACTATATTTCCATGAATCATCGCCTATCTCAGTTAAATATTTTAATCATTTCTTTATGTCTGAAAATATTGAAACACAGAAAAACCAGTGAATTTCTTACCATCATGCGAAAATGCCTTCGACTTGGTTGAAATAACGGTTCTGAAAGCATTAGCGGACAAATAACGTCAGAACCATTTTATCCGTAAACGTTTGATAACCGCTCATACATTTCTATCGAAGCTAACGTTTCTTTCTCTGTTTCAATTAAAACTGTTTCTGCTTTACGCGTGTGGCTCGGCTCGGCTTGGTTTGTGAAAGTAAACGAAGACTATTTCTGTTTAAATCCGCGTTATAAATCACCGAAAAGTTACGCGAAATTAGTTAAATTAAGATCAGGATTGTTTCTGATCCGACTAGATTTTTTTTAATGAAATAATTCGAGATTTTTTATACTAATAATCTCGGTGGAGGCTTGAGGAGGGTCGTTCGAGCAGTTCTCGGCTTGACACAGAAAACAAAAGCGTTAATTCACTTAGGCCAAAAACGTTTGAAGTTTTTATACACTCAATACTAGGGTAATTGAAAAGTTCGCAGAGCGAAAATGATAGGACGAGTTTATAGTTGTAAAAATGACTTTATTCTTCCGTATATTCTCCTTTAAACTCAATAACATTTTTTCCAGCGGTTCTGCAATTTATTTATTCCGTCTCTGAAGCGATTTTCTGGAACTCCTTCAAAATACTCATCTACGGCTACGTACTTCTTCATTTTATAAAAAACGCTTACCCCGTAGGAATTGTTTGAGGTTTAGGAACAGATGAAAGTCATAGGGGGCCATATCTGGTGAATATGGTGGATGCTCCAACAATTCGTAGTGTAACTTCTTCAATTTGGTCATTACAAGAACACATCTGCGAGCCGATCCATCGTCTTGATGAAAAATTTTTTTTTTCTTCGCTAAACCAGGTCGTTTATCACGAATGTTTGCATCTAATGGATCCAAAAGGTTTGAATAATACTGTCCTGTTATTGTTTTACCGGTTTGAAGGTAATGAAGTAACAAAATGCCTTTTGCATCCCAAAAATTAATTCCATAACCTTTTTGGTTCATTTTGATCACTTTGCCTGCATACTCTTGCCTGTCATCCATAACAAATATTTTCGTTTTTTGGGTTTTTTTGCCACGATCTAAAACTCAAAAAATATCAAAAATATCTGTTCTTATGTAAGTAAAGAATCACTGTGTAAAAAACAAAAACAAAACGGAGACAAATTTCTCAGTGACCTTTTTTCTGCAATAAATTTGCTTAACAAACAAAAATTTAAAAAAATACATATACATTTTAATAAATACAAACTTTTGAACGTTAACGTTTCGTTTTTTTTTTAAATTATTGTCAATGTCAGTATCATTGACATATACAAAAAAAATATTTACTTACTATATTTACAATATTGTATAGATATTAATGAGCGGCGGTTCATGTGGGAAAAATGAGTGGGGCACGTATAACCAAATTTTGGAATGGGGATAGGGAAATACGTCGCAACCAAAAATTTTACATTTCTTAGTATCATACACACACTTTGATGTGTAGAAATACGAGTGTAACTGTCATTTTTCAATTTTTTAGGTACGGCACGTGCCCACCTGCCCTTATAGACCAACCGCCATTGATATTAATATAAATAATTTTTTTGATTCGTTTTGAAACCGGGAGAGGACGTCCCGAGACGTTAACGATAGATTGACTTGAAACTTCACATATGTTCATATGAAGGATGAAACTTCAAAATGTGCTAGATTATATATTTTTTTACAGTTCCATAGGTTAGGTTTGCGAACTTTTCGATTAGCCTAGTATACTGCGATTTATTCAACTCTGTAAAATAAGCGATTGTATCAACTTTGATCTCATCATTTGCAATTAATCTTCGGCCAACGAACCATTTATTCAAGTTTGGGAAGAGTAAATGATTACTGGGAGCCAAATCTGCCGAATACGGTGCATGTGGAAGCACTTCGAAACATAGGTTATAGAGTTTTTCTAGCAACAACCTCAGAGGTCTGAACAGGTACATTATCGTCGTGAAAGAGCACTTTTCAATTACTGCATTAATGAAGCGTAATAGATTCGGTGATGGTTCTGTCTTTTCTCAGGTGCCTATAAGCACTACAGTTTCAGAAAAATATATCCACCACTTTCCGTAGTGAATCTATATTTTATCTACTGTTATAAAAGTTAAAGAAACTCTACAGAATTGTGTTTAAATAAATCTAACGCCGGGCCGCTAAAAAAATCTTTAGGGCCGGTTCTACAATGCAAGAATATACAAAGTATAAGCTATAGTTGAAATAAAACGGACGTTTCAAATTTTATTCCAAGTATAGCTTATACCTGGTATATTCTTGCATTGTAGAACCGGGCCTTAGAAGTGTTCATTCGAATGTATCTTTGATCAATTGTTAACAAGCGCGACATCTATAGAGTGGACAGTGTTTTCATAACCAAAATATCGTGCAAAACGTAGTGAACACGATCTATCGATGTTTACAAGCTCGCGCATCTTCAGCCGGCGATCATTTAACACGACATTGTGTATTTTTGTGACGATTTTGTCAATTGTTGTGATTTTTAAGCTTTCCGAGCCTTCATTATTTTGGTTTGATATACGATGACCACGGTTAAATTTAACAGACCACTTTTTTACTCTCGAAAATGAAGGGAAATCCAATAAAGTTAAATCTAACCATTTTTGTATGTTCGTTGGGGTTAAGCCTCCTAAATATTTTTTTTATTTGGGTTAGGATCAAAATATAAAAAGTCAGTACTATGAAACTGTCAACATTTCGCAAAATGTATTTGTTTCTTCAGTACAATTCACTTTGTGATTGTATACATAATTATTAAAGATTTCATTAAAACACATGGTTAAAATAAACTAAAATACACTGAAAATACATGTTTTTGTTGTTGTCGTTGCTTGTTGTTTGCTTTACACGATCGCAATAAACAAGCAACTAAACTGGTACGTCTGAAACTTTACAGCACATTTAACGAACCATATTTGACAAATATCATGGTCAGTTGGTCATACTTTATCTCTATGTCACCCCGAGAACTTTTCGAGCCACTCCCGTAAAAAAATATGAAAATGTTTATTAAGATCTATTTTTGAAACACACCACAATATTTTCATTGAACGAAACACCAAAGTTTTACGAGCGAGTTTTGAAAATTAGGTGCACTTTCAATATATACTGGATAGTATACATATTTCAATAAACTGAAAATTTAACATAAACAGTGTTACCAGGTGTGGCGAAATTTCAGGTAATTTTTAATTTTTTCTTAATTCGAAGAATGCTCCACCGTTAGCTGCATATTTTCCTCATCTCACTTGCAATTTGTGGATGCCTTCCAAGAAAAACCGTACATCTTTTGAGGTGGTTCAGTCATCAAGTCATTTTTGGACATCTCCGTAAATCAATTCTTCTGTTGGAACCTTTGGTGTGAAACACTAAATATGAAGAGATTTACCACTAAACACCAAAACGCTTTTTTGAACTGCTCGACACACGTTTCACTAACCATGTTAGCATCATCAGGAGATGATTTAATCTCAGATTACGAGAAATGGTTCGCCAGCCCTTTGCAGCTCTTGTATGTGTCTTTGCAGCTTCTCTGAGTCTTGCATATATATTTAAAGAATCATTAACCGTCACACCTGATTATGTTAAATGTCGAGAACTTTTTGGACTTTCTGTGTATTGGTTATAAATTCTGCAGCAGACATTTTACAGGTGCATATTAATTGTACCGGAAATATAAACAGAGCGTGACGACCCTTGCTAGGGACCGACGCAGTGCTTTTGTAACGTGTTTGGGAGGATATTATAACGTAGGCTTGGTCAATCATACAAATTCCAAACTTGTTTATGAATATTTTTGAGAAAAAATATTTAAAAAGGGCTTCTCTTTGTCTAGACAGTTTTTTAAGGCTAATTTATTTTTAACAATTCGCTTTAGGGCAATAATATAATGGAAAACCTATTATAGTATAAAAAACCTGTACACCTATACAGGTCGACATGATTTTTCTAACATTGATGAGAATGTTCTTTTTGTGTTTCACTTAGGTAGTTTTTAAAATACTTTTGACAGGAATGGCCTAGCACGTCCCATTTTCAAGTACTTGCTTCTCCTTCATATTATCGGATTATTGAAATTATTTGTACCTGACTTTGGACTGGACAATACAGGAATTATCACAAGACCGTTGATGGGGAATACCCAACCCATGGACAAAGAAAGTACTGGTTTCAAGTACCTAAAAGAAATATTCCCTCAATTAAGTGAGAACGCATATTTATTGGAGTTCAAATAAGGAAGCTTCTAGAATTGGCAGCTTGGAAGTGTTTTGTAAGTGTCGTGAAAGGATTTCTGGGTGACAAGAAAGATGAAAACTATAAAAACCTCATAGATGAACTCTTGAAAGCCGATGAAATACTAGAGTGTTGCATATCCTAAAAAATGCATTTTTATACTCTCATTTGGTTTTTTTCCGGAAAATTTGGGCGCAGTAAGCGACGAACAACGAAAGAGGTTTCACCAGGACATCAGGACGATGGAAGCAGGATACCAGGGATGCTGGAACCCTTCTATATTGGGCGATTACTGCTGGTTTTTGAAAGAGATGATGACGGTTTTTAAAAGGAGAGATGAGATTGAAATCCAGTTTGGCTGGGGAAAAGGATGGAAGGGGATAAATTATATTAATAACGTCGCCGTAAAAAAATCTTTTTTTAGTGACAATGATGATTTGTTTGAGGAGAAACAAATACAAAGACTTGAAATAAGATTAGGATATTTTTAGGGATAGAAAATTTCGTTGAAATCATTATCCTAGTGATATATTATCATCGTTAACTAGGGAATCGAGTCAACAACATTAAGTGGAAACGACATTTTCAAACTTAGATACGGAACAGACCAAATGAAATAAAAATGTTCAAAACCTAGATAATTTAAATGTTTTACCCACGATTTGCGTATGAAATCGTGGTATTTTTACGGGTTTGCGGTTTTTTTCTTATTTTCTACCGCAGCGCGCGATGAAATTATATCTCGGTAATCATTCGTATTGTTGTTGATGTGCTAGTGACCCACTAACGCTTATGGTGGCTCAAACGGATAAGACAGTGCTCAACGTGCAGTGTTGCATGAGTTTGTCGACAAGGACTTTTTTTAAGTTTTAAAATAAAATTTATACTTAAAGTTCTTTATTTAACTCAAACGTCCATCTCTTTTTGCTTAAGAAATTGCCAGACTTTTTGGAAACAGTTTGCAATGATGTCTTCATATAATTGGCTCTTTTAGGCCCTCAACGTAATTCTAGGCCCTTTCTTACTACCTTTGACATATATTTATGAAACAAACTAATATAAACTTAATATTCAAAGTAATTTCCCTCAGTTTCTATATATTTTCGTCACCTTACTTAACTGCCGATTATCCCAGATCGAAAAAACTGGACGGTTTTGATCTGGTAAAGTAATTAAAGTTTTTTTCCACTTGTTTAACCGATGTGAAACGACAATCTACCAGGCGATGTTGCAGGGATCGGAAGGGATGAAAATCTGAAAGGGCCAAATCTGGAGAGCGATAAGATCTCCCAGCCCAACTCGGCCTAATAATTAGCAGAGGAACTGTTCTTAGTCAATATGTGCAAGTTTGCCCAAATCTTATCTTTCAACAAGATAATGCTTGAGATTTAAGAGAGTCTGTGATAACAAGAATTGATTTTCTGACGAAATCCTTATATCGTCGACAGAACATGTATGGAATAGAATTGGTTGAACGTTTGAGCGCCAATAACTTTAAGCGAACTTGAAACATCTGTACTCTTACCACCCGCCTGGTATACTTTACCATAAGTTGATATACTAGCAAAAATGCAAAAGGCTACCTAACATGAAGAAGCAACGAAAGTAAAACAAATCAATGAATCAAAAGTATGAAATATATAAAGAGCAAAGAAATAAAATGAAACAAAGGGTAGATTAAGCAAATTAGCGAACCGTTGTGTCTTATATCCCAAATTGGGTGCCAAATAGATCAGGTGTTTTGGGGTTCGTAGAGGAAACCATTTATAAATAACAGAGAATTTTTCACCCATACTCCACGTGGGTATTGGTTGTTGAGTTTTTGCGTTATTATACACACTGTTATTATTATTATTATTCAAGTATGGGCCCTAGTGGACCACGCGAAGTACAATTAGAGGCGTTTGTTGTTGTTAACCTTCCTTTGTGTCCATACTAATTTCATTCTTTCGCTATGAGCTTTTTTCCTTTCGTCAGACCAAGTTGTTCCAGTCTTCCTACATTTTTCTCTCTGGCCCACCTTCCAAACATTAACCTTGTATCTGAAACAGCCTCTATCCTGAATTTCACTTTGTGTAATATTTGCTGATCTTAGGTCCTCTTTAATTGCAGCAATCCATTTAATTATTTCTACTTTAGCTTTACTTCTATTTTCATAAAATTCGACTATTTGTCTAGTTAACCTGCTGGGATTCATCCGTTTTATGTGTCCGTAAAACTTAAGTCTTCTTTTTCTCATATCGCTATGTATATCTGTGTATTGTTTGATTTATTGGTTTTCTCGAAGTCGGTATGTTGTGTTATTTATTTGTTTGGGGCCTAGGATTTTTCTTATGATTTTTCTTTCCTTCTTTTCAATGTCCTCGATGTCCCTCGTTCTATTCAAAATGAGCGTTTCTGCCCCATATAGACATTCTGGCTTAATAACTGTGTTGTAATGTTTTAGTTTTGTGTTTTTAGATATGCATTTTTTGTTGTAAATATTTTGTGTAAGTCTCAATGCCGTTTCCATTTTTTGACATCTACCCTTATTGGCCGCTTTTTCCAACCCATTTTCCATGATTATTTCACCCAAATATTTGAATTGAGAGACTCGTCTGATGTTACCATATTTTGTTTTTAGAAATGGCGTTCTTAGTCTGTTGCAGGTCATGTATTGTGTCTTTTCAAAGGAAATTTGGAGTCCTACATTTTCTGCTGTTTCTTTTAGGATTTCAATCTGTTTCTGTGCCGTTAATACATCTTGAGCTAAAATTGCTAGATCATCAGCAAATGCCAGACAATCAATTTTGATGTTGGTTCTCCCCAGTTTAATGGGCTGGTCAATATTCAGGGCCGAGTTTTTTTCACGCCACTCCTGTATTACTTTTTCTAGAACACAGTTAAATAAGAGTGGCGAGAGTTCATCCCCTTGTCTCACTCCAGTCCAATATATATATATATATATATATATATATATATATATATATATATATATATATATATATATATATATATATATATATATATTTTTTTTTTTTTTTTTGTTGGTTGCTTGACCGAGAAGGAACCCATCCTTTCAACTGAATGACATATGATTCGTCTCTCGAGGTTCAGACTCTTCAGGGCGCCGACATATACCATACCATCAAGAATAGGGAGACCCCATCCACAGCCAATAACATGGGTTGTTGGCTGTGGATGGGTTGTTGACTGTGGATCGGTTCTTCCTATTCTTGACGAGAGAGAATCTGAACATCAAGAGATGAAACATGTGCCCTCCAATGGAAGGGATGGGTGGGGCCAGTTCAAGCTCTAGTGCGCAGCGACTCCATCATGTTGTAAGTACATGTTTTGTTCACCCCTTCTGGTACTTGTCTCCCAGAGGGGAGTGGTGCGAAGCGCTTGGCCCACCCCGTCCGGAGGTCAAGCAGCGGAAACACCAAGGAAAGAGCAGATAATGGTTTTGTGAGTAGCGTTACGAAGTGAAGTTTCGGGATTATTTTAGAAAATAATCTCGGGTGGATGGAGGGCGCGAAACGCGATAACATGTTTAGTTATACATTAAGTAAAACACTCTCTAACAGGTTTTGCAAATGATTTGGTAGACAATTTAGGTAAACTTCTCATGTGAGATAACCATCGAATATGAATTGACCGATTAATTCATTTTTTAGCATACCATACCACACATTAAGGCCAAATCGATGTTGAAAATTATGTTCAGCCGTTGCGTCAGGGCTTTCATCGGAGCATCGATGTTCATTATGAAGATTATGTATGCCATCACGAGGCAACTGTGTTCGTTCATCCATCGGTGAACAGAACATACTTGTATAACCTCCGATTTGAATTTATCTAGTTACAAAATTGCATCCTTAACGCAACATAACCATCCTGCAAATATTGGATTTTTATGAAATTGGTTTAAATCGGTTTAAATGAAATTGATATAAACACAATTGTTTATATCAATTTCAAGAAGGGTCTTTCTAGCAGACGATTGTGTCACTTGGAAAATATCTGCCAACCGCCTTGTAGATATGCGTGGATCACTTTCAGCGATGTCAAGGATTGCTTCTTTTTGTTCAAGATCAAGCTTCTATTGCCGTTCAGATACAATTCTCGCATTTGAAAATATACCAGATTCTCCAGCAGTGATAAAAACTTGTTCAAAAACCCTTCTATCTGGCAGTCTCCGATTCGGGAAACGACGCTGATATTCAGAAACTGCGCGATTTGAGCCTCCGTTACAAAAGCTATAAACAAATAATATATCAGCATTTTCACGATGACAATCAAATGCTATATTCAATTTTGTAGTGTTAGGATTAAAAGAGGTAAACAACAAGGATACAGATACCTTTTATCAAGGTAGGCAAATCCACAGACGACAAAGAAAATATAATCTCACGATTGAAATAGTATTTTAAGTTACCAAGTTAAGAACTCAAAAATTTTGTGTATTCCCTATCATCGCTGAAGCTTTTTGGATGGCCTTCGTAATGCGTAAACCAACTTGGAAACTATTAGTCCAAGCTTTTCTATTCATGTAAAGACTAATTTTCTCTATTATTTTATAGATGCTAAAGCGCAAGTTCCGGGGGGATGTCGATTTCCTGGATCACCAGCCCATTCTTCAGTCGTATTCTCCGATGAAACTTTGGGTCCTGGAACAGTGGCCACGTATTCTTGTGAGAGAGGTTTCGAATTGCTGGGACCATCGAGAAGAGTGTGTGAAAACAGCGTTTGGTTACCAGAAGGCATACCATTTTGTGGTAAGTTTTTGTCAGTTTTAAAGTAACAATCGTATCTGAAATGATGCGCCAAAATCTCATTTGGCATTTTCAAGTGTTGTCCGCTTCGACTGAAGTTAGACTCTTCCGTCGAAACGGACAACACTGGCGAAACGTCGTGACTCTTCACAGAATCAACGGATCGACACCCGGAATGATTTAGAAACATAGTTTTTAAAACGTACAACGTTTTGCACGGTCAATTAGGTTAACAAATGAATTTTTGAGCTCGGCCAAAGATATGTCCTTCCGGATGGTTGTCGACGCGTTTTGAATGAATTCAATGTCAGTATAACGCTGCCCTTTCATCGGCTAATTAAATTTTTTCGAAGAGGTTGAAGTCGTAGGGAGCCAAATCAGGCGAGAATGGTGAATGGTTGATGGTTAAAATACCATACCGCGTCGAGTGATGGGACGGCGCATTATCGTACAACAAGCACTAATTGCCTTGTTGTCGGTATTATGGGCGCACACGACGAATACACGAACAGTCGCTTCATAACACTATGATAAGACACAGCATTGATCGTTTGACCAGGTGGAACGAACTCATTGTGCAAAATTATCTCCAAATCATAGAAATAAATCAACATTGTTTTTATTTTTGACTTCTTGAGAGGACTTTTCTTCGGATTTGGTTTGAAAGTCAGTGAATGATGTACCTTTCCAACGCTTACACCCGTCAAAAGATGGCGGCACTTGAAATAGTTATTTTTAAAAAGTCCTGTTTCTATCCATATATTTATGGATAGTGATACACAGTGGTGTAGGCAGTACTTAAAAAAAATATTTTTAATTATTCAGAAGTACTTATATTTTCACAACGTTTCCATGAGATAGCACTCGTCATCATTTTCAAGTCTTCAACTTCCCTGATCGAAAGAGGCTAAGTGGTATCCATTTATTCCAGTTAACACGTTCCCAAGGGCTGTTAACTCTGGGTCTATACTGAGCATGTACTTTTGTCGAAAGCCTACCGACTCGTGAGTGATCAACGTTGAAGGGAACTGGCCTTACCCAGCATAGAACTGAACTCTCTTCTGATTTGTTCACTGACTCATTCAAAAGAGTAATCACAATCACTTTCATGTACATGTATTTACTTCCAAAAAGTACTTTTGAGTGATCACTGGGGCAAAACCAAATCCACCAAAAAATACAGTTTCGAGACATTAATAGAAGTGAAAGTTAAAAACTGAAAAATTATACGCCAAGTCTAAGAAAGTATTACTTCGGTAGATTAAGTGGCAAGTGTCTCGTGCAAAATTAGAAGCCACTACTTGGTTTACATTGTCAAAAAAAAAACCAATTTAATGACATTAATTTCATTGTGGAATAACAAAAACGGAAAAATAAAAGATCCGTATTCAGGGCAAATTTAAACATTACTATGAACATTAGAATGTTAAAGAATGAAGTAAGTTTTCGATTAATTTTTTTAAACAGGTTAAATCTTAAAGTCTACTACTAAAGTTTCAAGAGGTAAGTCGTAAGAAATACAAGAATAATCGATAGTAATGTCGTTTTTTAAAATGAACAAAATTTTATATTATTTATAATTTAACGCAGTTTCAATATCATCTCCTTCGTTACTGACAATATTCGCCCATCTCTCTAACAAACTTTCTATTTCCTTTTTGTAAAATTAGAGCGATTTTGAAGTGAAATATTTTTTGAGTGAACTTTTGATAGTGACGACAGGATTTTTTTACCCACTTGGCGAGAGTCCAACGAAATTAAAATGTAATGATTTTAAAGTTAGTCATTCCATACGTTTCAGCATAAATTTGGTTTGCTTTGTTATAGAAAAAAAAAGAAAACTTACTCATTGTTGTCGTTTCATCTCAAAGTTGAATTTATTAGCTACAATTTTATCACACCACATGTTTCAAAGGATTAATTAAATATACAAGCCTGGCACGGTTTTAACTAATTTTCCCGAACACGTTGAAAAAGTCCTGGCATATTTTTAATCTGATCGGGAGCAGAAAAAAATATATTGTTTTCTAATTATTAATTAAATTAAATTAAAAATATATTGTTTTCTAATTATTAATAAACAAATTATTTTTCTATTTCGTTGCATTTCAGATTCGTAAATCATTTTATTGGGCCAAAAGAAAAAAATGACCCCTTTTTCTATAAAAAAAATGGCAACTCACTTTATTTAAATTAAATGTTCCTGCTCATTTAATCTTTGAGGTGAAACAAATGGACCTATACGCTGATATTCCACTATTCCAGCTCATGGATCAATTGAAACTTCATGTTGGGATTTGCTTTTTAGTAAATGCGTAAGGATTTTATCTGCCCAGCTGTGGAAATTATGAAAATTCCAAATCTCGTTTCTCCTGAAAGAAATTTTGTCGGTTGATTATTTTGTCCAATAAACCATTCACAATATTTTTGCTTCAATGGAAAATCAGCTTGTGCTTATACCCTTTGTAGGTGAGACGGGGTAGAGTAATTGCTACTTTCATGTTTTCATGTTTCGTGTTCCAAGTTTTCGCGCAATTCTTCGAATAGAATACTCTTCGTCCGACTTCAAGACTGATCTCCCGCTGCCGTCCACTTTCTTGAACCGTAGTACTCTTATCCAACATTCTTTGAGAAACTTGACCAACTATTTGCCGAGACAGAAACGACCTTTCTGGACATCGCTGACATACATGGAAATATTTTTTGTCGCAGTTTTGAAATAACAGTCTTTGCTCTCGATGTTGCAACATTGTCATATATTTTTTGATGT
This sequence comes from Cosmopolites sordidus, assembly GCA_031761425.1. Classification (NCBI taxonomy): domain Eukaryota; kingdom Metazoa; phylum Arthropoda; class Insecta; order Coleoptera; family Curculionidae; genus Cosmopolites; species Cosmopolites sordidus. The sequence goes on along the minus strand of JARFXV010001052.1, from coordinate 729,385 downwards.
TCAATGTTCATTAGTTTATTTGTGAAGTAATAACCAATTAATATTTGTCAAATATGCCTTTACACATATTTAAATATATATATATATATATATATATATATATATATATATATATATATATATATATATATATATATATATATATATATATATATAAATTGTTATATTATAATTATTTACATTGTAATTAGGTCACATACGACAAAGTTACTTTCCTAATGATTCATTATTTGTAACTCTGTCGCGAGATTTAACATCCTTCCTGGGGACGGCCCGGCCCGCCAATTTCACTTCTCGAAAATGTTTTTAAAACGTTTTTGCCGAATTCAGACGGTGACTAAAGAGATCAAAAGCGTCGTGGTCGTAACGGAATGCGAAAGAAGTGGGTCAGAACCGGCACCGGAGACAGTTTTCTACAGGGGACGCATAAAAAAGACGAATATTATAATTAGCAGTCTGCGTTTGGTTATGGATGGGTTTGGTTCAATTTTTTTTCCGTGATTTTTAACCTGATTAATATTGTTGTTATTGTTATTGCTTGTTTTAATTTGATTATACTGGTAAACAAAAATTAACATGATGTGTCTTATGTAAAGTTTGACCTAAAATCATTCATAATTATCTATAATTTTTTTGCTATAAATATTGTTGTATTGTGAAATATATATATGTTATAGCTTCTTAGAATATTGTTGTTGTTTTACGATGGTATTTCGTTTTTGGGTATATTCAGCAATAATCAGCAGGTAAATTGGGGCTCTATTTACCTTGATATCGCTTTTCCATTACAGAAATGTTTACGTCACCTTAAAGGAGATTCAATTCCTTTAATTAGTATCCTAGAAGTTCTGACAGTGATTTTGGATGGATCGTTTTCGATTTCTTGTAGAAATTATGTGTGATCACATGAAGAATCAACGGATTCAGATTCATCTTCATTCATAATTCAAGCTTTTGATGGTTTTGGAGCAGAAAGTTTCTTGTTTCTTTTTTTTGGGATTTTCACTGCCTTCCTTAATTTCTTCTTCTATCTTAGTAGTCCATTTCGTAATCTAGTTGTTGTTATTTCTAAGCCTTTCTTCTTATTTATTACCATTCTCAGAATTGCAACCGTAGTTTTTCTTTCTTCTTCTAGTATTAGGCTAATTGAAAAGTTCGAGGAGCGTAAACGATAAAACAAGTTTATAGTTAAAAAAATTACTTTATTATTCCGTATATTCTCCTTTAAGTTCAATAAATTATATGTAGCGGTTTGCCAAGTCATTTATTTCATCTCTGAAGTGATTCTCTGGAAGTCCTTCAAAATACTCATCTATGGTTGCTATAATTTCTTCATTTGATGAAAAACGATTGCCACATAGAATTTTTTTGGGGTTTGGTAATAGATGAAAGTCAGAGGAGGCCAGATCTGGTGAATATGGTGGAGGCTCAAACAATTCGTAGTGTAATTCCTTCAATTTGACCATTACAAGAACAGCTCTGTAAGCCCGTGTATTGTAGTTTTACTGGTTTGAAAGTAATCATTTAACAAAATGCATCGCAAAAAATTGATGACATAACATTTTAGGTTGATTCTGACTACTTTGGCTGCTTCGGAGTTGAACAAACGGGCTTAGTTGCTCTGTGATTTGTTGTCGCAGTTCGGGATCATAATGGTAAACCCAAGTCTCATCCATAGTTACATAACGACATTTAAAATCAATTTTATTGTTTCAAAAAAGATCCAAATGTTAGTTAGAAACTTTTCTTCGAAGTCGATTTTGATCAGAATTTAACAAATGCAGCACCCATCTTGCACATAGCTTTCTCAAGCCTAATTTGTTTTTTAAAATATGACACACCCGTTCACCTGAGATATCCGGGGCCCTTGCAATTTCCCTCAAAGTTAATTATCTGTCATCCATAACAATATCATGTATAGAATTAATTATTGGTTCAGTAGTTGCACTTATTGAATGTTCAAAACGAGGATGATCATCCAGGCTTGTACAACCACGCTGAAACTCACCTGCCCACTTACAAACCATTGTTATTGAAGGAGCAGATTCCTGTAATGCATTTACCATTTCACTATGAATTTCCATCACTTCAATTTCTTTTACAAAGAATTTAATCACTGCACGGTTTTCAATATTTCTATTCTAAAAAATAACACTGATATGTTTATACGAACGAATTGACAGATCGACTTGAAACTTCACATATGCTCATATGAAGGATGAAACTTCGAAATGTAGTAGATTATAGAGTTCTTTTACTGCTCTATAGGTGTCGTTCCGAGAACTTTTTAATTAGCCTAGTATATTATATATGGTTAAATTTTTCTCTTTAATACCTCTTTCCAACTGATCGATCTATTTTTCCTATTCTTCCGTTATTTTATTCTCGGTTTTCGATTTTCAGTTTTTGGATCTTTGCAAGCTATTTTCCAATTTTTCATCAACGCTTTCCAGTGTCTTTAGCTTCTCGTTTATTTCCTTTAGTTTTTTTCAGTGTTTCCTCCTACTTTTTAACGCTAGAGATATAAACTGGCGCAAGAAAATAGTTTCCGTCCGCACCCTAGCAAAAAATACCCTCGTAAGGGTAGATTGGTCAAAAATATTTATTACACTGGGGAACAATTTGAAAAATAATTTCTGTTGAGTTCGATATTTAAGCTGTTTTATACGTAAATTGACATGCTAATTCCAAAACTTTATTTAGTTTTTTTTCTATCACGTCAAGTTTTTTCTCTACAGTTGTTGCGCATCCGACTAAGCTTGGCGAATCACAGAAGTCACTACTGCTCTCCTACCGGATAACCTTCTTCGACCTAGGAGTGGGGGCGTGAGTGACGTTGCGTCATCCAAAACTAGTTCGGTCAGTTACGCATGAGATGCTAAAGTATGCGGGTCTGTGTCGCTCTCATATAGTGAAGTCAAAGTATACATACACAACTACAGATTTTCGTTATGTCTGCCTGTGGTAGTTCTCGTCGTAAGTGCTTAAACAGCCCTGATTCGTTTTGTTATGGCAGTTTTACTATCCCCATTCAATGGACTAATATTAGTACATTTGTTAGGCAAGCCTATTTTGCTTATTTTAAAGTGAAAATAGGTGACCAAGATAAATCATGGGCCCCTCATAAAGTGTGCAATGCAGTGTGTAGAGAGTGTACGAATGTGGACGAAATAAACTTTGGTTTGGTATACCAATGGTTTGGCGAGAGCCCAAAGATTACTTAAGTGATTGCTACTTTTGCATAGTGAAAACATTCAAGGATTCAACAAGAAAAACAAACATAAAATTGAGTACCCTAGTTTACCGTCAGCTATACGCCCTGTGCCTTATTCAGCTGAAATTCCAGTGCCAGTTTTTCAAGAATTACCTTCTTTAGAAATACAAGAATGTGAATCAAGTGAAGATCGAAGTGACTCCACCACGAAGAATTCAAAGTTCCCAATGATTCTGTTCGTAAAGGATTCAATCAACATGAATTAAACGATTTAGCATGAGATTTGGGACTATCCAAAAAATAATCGGAATTATTAGCATCAAGACTGCACGAAAAAAATTTGCTTGACAAAGGAGTTAAAGTCACTTACTATCGATCCAGAGAAAGTGAATCTATCATATCATTTCTAACTATAACGCAACTGAATGGCGATTATTTATAGATAGCTCAAAGCGTAGCTTGAAGTGTGTTCTCCTACATAATGGAAATTTATATGGTTCAGCCCCAATAGGTCATTCAGTTTCTTTGCGTGAAGAATATGGCGACATAAAGAAAGTCCTTGACTTGTTGCAATATAACATGGACCAATGGATCATCTGTGTTGACCTTAAAATGGTCTGTTTCCTTCTTGGCCAGCAACGCGGGTATACCAAGTATCCCTGTTTTTTGTGCATGTGGGACAGCAGAGCTCGTGAGAAACATTGGGTGCAATCGAACTGGCCGCCAAGATCTAACCTAAGACCTGGTTATCTAAACATTTTAAATCAGCCACTTGACAGAAAAAACATTGTATTTCCGCCTTTGCATATAAAACTAGGTCTCATAAAGCAATTTGTTAAGGCTTTATCAATTGAAGGAGACTGCTTTAAGCTTTAAGACTGGTGTGTTTGATGGTCCACAGATTCGGCTCGTCAAAGATGAAAATTTCACTGAAACAATGACCGAACATGAAAGGAATGCTTGGTTGGCTTTTAAAAATATTGTTAAAGACTTTCTTAGAAGTACACGAGCCCCGAATTACATCGAAATTGTTCAACAACTCTTGGAGAGCTTTAAAAAGCTGGGTTGTAACATGAGCGTCAAACTGCATTTCTTACATAGTCATCTTGCTAACTTCCCAGAAAATCTTGGTGCTGTTAGTGATGAACAGGGCGAGCGATTCCACCAAGATCTAAACGTTATGGAAGCGCGGTATCAAGGTAGATGGGATGTCAGTATGATGGCTGACTACTGTTGGAGCATCAAGCGAGAATGTCCACAAACAGGACACTCCAGGAAAAGCTATAAGAAGAAATTTTTACCATATCTTTTATTTATTTTTTGTATAAACACAATTTAACTTTTAATAATATGTTAACCTCTGTATGAATAAAATATTCTAATCTATTTGCTCAGATCTTACCTTATTTCCTTTCGTATGTACACTTTTAAGGTAAAATGAGGGGTATGCTGTAGCTTAAGAACTTGACGTGATAGAGAAAAACTGTGAATATTTTTGAATTCAGAGATGAAAAATTAGTCAAAAACAAGTCACAGATCCAAGTCAACAAAATTGCTGTTCCCCAGTGTTATTTTTAGTTCGATATCAACTGAGTCCTGATCTGGCTTAATTTGAATATTTACTGTTTCAGCTGTTGATTCAGTTTATCGTTTTCAGTGGATGGTTTTTTTTGCCACGGTGGACTGTCGTTTACTGTTTGACCGAAATAGAATGTTTTATTAGTGTGTCCGAACTTACAATAGGGGTCGCAATAGCAAATGTTATCTTGGCAATTATCATGGCACATCAAATGTCTGGAAAATCATCATGGAACGTTCGGACACATCAGAGTAACGTTTGCAAAATGTACAAATTTATTATCAAAATCAGTGTCTGTGCGTCAGACTTATAGAGTCTTTTATGGTGCACGTAATAATATATTTGTTTAATTAGCGATAAATTCCGAACGCATTTTACACTGCTTGATATTAAAATACAAACAAGACAAGAACTCTGTGTTTCGAAGAAAATATCGCCGCAGTTTCTGGCAGTGTTGATGAAGATCCAAATTTATCAATTCGTTAATAGGGCAATGTTCAATGATTATTTAATTCTGAATTTGAATGGTACTGATCTGAAAGAGATGTGATTCCAACTGGACGGCTCCGCATATCATACAACAATCGATTTATTGAGGAAACAGTTCGGTGAAAAATTTAAATATTTGACATAACTCGAACAATTGCGGAAAAATTGTAGAGCCGAATTGCTTGAAAAAGTTGTCGGAAATTGGATTGACAAAGTGCGCTTTATTAGATGTAGCCGCGGCGGATATTTGCCCGATATTGTTTTTAAATATTAATGTCATTAAACGTCATTATTTAGCCGACCTAATATTTATAGTTGGAAAGGAGTTAAAATCAACTAATTTTATGCAGGTCGAAAGAAACTTTGTCAGAATGAAGAAATAATTTATTGGTCACACTCACAGGTGGTCAATCTAGCTGACAAGTCTAACAACTTTCTGTAACAGAATATATTAAGATTTAGAAGCTACGTAACGCGCGCAATATTCAACTGTTCTTATGCGTTAGGCAAACAGCTCGATGGTACTACTTAAGACATTTCATTTTTTTCTTAAATAGAAGTTAATGCGGAATTAATTTTCCATAAGACGCGTCGTCTAATTTCTAATAAAAGGTAACGTTTTATACGTTACTGTTAGTTGATAAACAGAATATTTTGTAAACTATCTACAGTGAATAGTTTAAATTCCACTGCATTTATAAGACAGATTTTTTTGTTTTTATTTATTACACATTTTTTGTTATTACAGTTTTTGTTATTACACGGGGCAACAATTTTAAACTTTTTTGAGGTAATATTAATGAAAATAGGTGTTTATGAAGTATGTTGTAGTCCTAAACAGTTGGCGGTTGGTCTATAAGGGCACGTGGACACGTGCCCTATTTTAAAAAAATAAAAAATGAAGTGAAAAAAATTCACTTCCTTTTTTAGAGAAAAAAGTTCTGTGTTCTGCCTATGATCATGATTCTAGCGACTTTTACAGTCTAACATCCATAATGTCATTCGCGGTAACGAAATAGGTCGTGGGTTGCCGAAGCGCACCGATTAAAGAACACGTGCTTTGGGCACAGACAAGTTTGTGCCGCTATTGTTTTTTTTCTATCGCGTACGAAACACAAAGACAGCAATGCATTGCATTGCTAGTAGCCCGGAGATTAAACGCATTTATAACGTCATATCTAGGGCGTTGCCCCATTCTCAATGGTCAGGTGTTTTTTGCCATCGCGCTTGTCGACTTTTCGAGTGGTTGCAAAGTGAATGTTTTCAAGTGCAATATATCAATTAAGTGCAATATATGAATAGAAATAATGCTACATTAACATTCGAGGACCGAACTGTCATCAAAAATCACCAATTACATCTAAAAATTGGACGGTGTTACACAATAGAAAAAGGTATACATGTATTTTTTCCAAATCCGTCTGCATTTTCCGCTTTCTTTTCTCGATCAGCCAAAAAGACAACTGTTCTGGACAGCGTCGTGAAAAAGCGTCTACCCCGTGCGACCCCTACCAGATGGAACTTTAAGTCTAAATGTGTGAATACTGTTTACATTTACAAAGAAGAATTACAAACATGCCTTGAAGAAATTATGGACGTCGAGTCGGATAAAAATTCTATTAATCAAGCTCAGGGGTTAATAAATTATTTAGTGGATGATAATTTTAAATATGGGTTGTTTTTCTTCAATACAATAATGCTTAACTGCGACATTCTCTTTGATCAACTGCAAAGAAGGCAACTAGATGCAATTAATATTAAGAAGAATTTGGTAACTTTTTCAACAGCCATTCAAAATATTAGAGACGATATAGAAATACAAATTAATCAAAAATTTGGTAGTTTAACTGATGAAGAATCTACAACGATCATAGAGAATCGCAGAAAGAAACGGAAATTTACTAACAAGGAGAACCTCAATCTGCCAGGATATGCAAGAAAATCTGAGATACCTTAACCATACAGGATCATAAACGTTTTAGTTTTAAACTGAAAAATTTGGTGAATATCGAGCCGTTTTTCCAAATGAAGGCATTAAATTTGTGTGTAAATTACTTAAAATTTAAAAATGATCTCTCGGTAATGTACGCACGGGAGGATTTTATAAAACCCAGTGGGGCTGTGCCGCGTGCTGTTACAATTTTTTATTCTGTATTTGGAGCCTGTCTTTTATCTTGGTCTCCAATTTGACACTTAAAATATAAAATATATGCTTTTTTGACTTCTTCTTATATAAATCTAGCTGTGAGTTTAAAATAAATCGTACGCATATATAACAAAACATTTCCAAAATCGACGACTGGAGCCTACTATTTTATCCACTTAAACACTTGACTGTACTGTAAACGAGACAGAAACAAACTAAATTATAAAAAACAATAAAACTACCCTTAAAGGTTTATAGAATACTGACGAAATGCCCCCTTTATGATCTTGTGAAAAGGTGTTTTAATAACTACCTAAATGAAATGCAAAAAAACATTCTCATCATGTCGACCTGTGTATCCAACAAATAGTTCGGGAGTTCATGACTAATATAGTGATATATTAATAATAAAACAAAGTTTTCACAAGATAATATCTAAAAGAATATTAAGAAAACTGAATGGCACACAACCAAGAGAACAAGCAGGATTCAGAAGTGGATTCAGAACAATGGATCACATCCAGATTGTACAGCAGGTCATAGAAAGGCACAACGAGTACACCATGCCACTGTGCTTGGCTTTTATCGACTAAGAAAAATAATTGGACTCAATCTCAAAGCAGGGTATAATAGATGCCATTGATATAGCCCATTCTCATTATCTTTGAACCCTTTTTCCTTTTAAACTTTCACGTATTCCTTTACTTTAAATATACTTACAAAATATATAATATATCTTTTATTTGGTGTCTACAACTACTGCGTTCCATTTGGAATGTAATCAAATACTCTTTAATCCAAATTACTTTCATTATACACTTTATCCTCTTAAATATTTACTATATTCAGTTGATTATTAGTTCTTTTTTGATATATACTCTTTATGAGCTGCCAAATAGCCTCAGTTGCTGACGCGGTCCTAAATTGAAAAAGTTAATCAAAAAATGGATCCATTGCTTAGCCAAGATGTAGTCAAAGCCTATGTAAACCCATTAGGATCGATATATGATGAAGGTACAGCGTCAAGGAAGGTTTTCTTCAAGTTGTAATTAATATATAGCAGGGTATATGGCAAGGTGACGCAATATCGCCTGTTCTTTTCTCAGCCTGCTTCGAAGAAGTAATCCATAATCTGGATTGGGAACAGGATGGATAAAGGATAAAGTTCTAGTCGTGGATTTGGATGGATCTGGATAAAGATCAATGGTGCATATTTAAGCCATTTTAGATTGGCAGATGATATTCTCCTTTCACAAGACCCAGAGGAGCTGTAAATACACATACAAGAGCTGCAAAGGGGTGGAGAACCATTAGGTTTGAAACTAAATCTGAAAAAGAGTTAGGTTATGTTCAATAAATTCGCTATGGACAGAAGAATTTATATTTGTCAATCCGCCTACAGGTGGAACGGTGGCTACATAATGTTTAAGAACAAACTCCCACTTTGTCTGAAAAGAAAACACTTTGATCAGTCCGTCCTGCCCGTTATGACATACGGAAGTGAAACCTGGATAATCACATCGCAATCAATTCAAAAACTTCGGGTAACACAGAGGGGAATCGAAAGTTGTATGCTTGGCATTATAAGACGGGATTGAAAGCCCTGCACAGGGATCAGAGAACAAATGAAAGTATGCGATATCATTGGAAGAGTAGACGAATTGAAATGGAGGTGGGCAGGCCGTATAGCTAGGCGATGGGACGACAGGTGGACCAAGGCAATACTGAAGTGAATACCTCTTGATCTCAAACGTCTACGCAGGAGACCGAATGCACGTTGGACTGATGATATCGTTAAATATATTCGACCCGAATGGCATAGGGCAGCTCAGAATCGTGATAGTTGGAAGCATGCTGAAGATATCCGGCAGTTGATAGACAGGGGTTGTTGGTGAAGATGATGATGCTGAAGATATATCTAAATCTGCATTTTAGTTTAGTAAGCAGCTGCTATAATATGAACTCACATAATATACTGGATGGTTAGCTTGTAATGGCCAAGATTTCAAATTTTGGGCCAGTCGCACAGCCAAACATAATATACGCTGATCCGAAAGGATCCTCTTCACGCTGGCCCATAATGGACCAATATAATGGTCGACATGATGGCCACCATGGTCAATGGTATACGAGGTGTGGCTATTAAATAACGAAATTGACGGTGCTACCGAAGAAGTACGCATGCGCCAAACGCCAGCGACCAACAACCATTTAGCGCGAAGCCTTCTCTTTCGAATGCAGCACCTCTCGCTTCTGTAAAGAAATCCATATAACTGTAGCCTTCGTTCGCGTAAAGCTGGGTCCACATCAATACAAATTTGCGTTGTGCGGGCTGTCTGTATTATATGTGGGGTGTCTATGTAGCAATGTAGACGATCTGACAAACAAATTTACACACAAATATTGTCGCCGCACAGCACGCACACGAACCATTTGTTTTTCATCGGATAATTCAAACATATTGTTCCAGAAAATTCAAAACGCACGCAAAATTTTATTGGTGTGTACCCAGCTTTAGAGTTGCTTTTTTGTTTCGCCGGAAAAATGTTAAGTGTAACAATGGAGTAACGAATTGTTGAGAAATTTCACTTGAAACTTCACTAAAATTCTCACGTTTGAACAACAAGAAGTTCGTAAAAAGGTTTGTACTGACACTTTGAATGCCATTGAAAATGATGAATGAAACTTATTGGAAATGATAATAACATGTGACGAATCGTGGTTTTCTACTTCCAATCCATGCACTGGAAGAGCCCAAATTAACCGAAAGCCAAAAAAGCTCGAGTGAGCAAAACAAAATTCAAAGCAATGATGATTGTTTTGTGTTGTTGTGTGATAATAAGTAAATATGTATGAAATTAAAATAAAATGTTTTACAGCGTCAGTATATCAGATAAGTAATGTTATACGATCTATGTAACATATGTTGCAATTTGTTTCTGTTTTTGTGGTGTTTATTAAGAAGAAATCTTACTACGTCAACTTTAATTTTAAAAAATCACGTATTTACTATGAAATTCACGATACAATCTGCAGTATTTCACGTCTACCTGATGCTAGTTTTTTATGCATCGAACATAATCTATGTAACTAGATCACACCACAACAAATTCTTCACGGAATTGCTCAAGACCGAATAAAAACCATCCCCGGTAAAACGTTGATTTAACGTCTTACATAAGACTCCTTTTTTCTTATTCTTCATTTTAAATTACCAGCAGCGCATTTATTTACAGTCATTGTTTGAAAGTAACGCGAATTATATCCGTTTTGTAATATTAAAAATGCTTCTTTTTCTTAATCAGGATATTCAGTTATTAATTTCATCGAAACTGTCACTTCCGTCATTTAACGTTTTGAGATTATTATTATCGGTGGTCGTTACCTTTCTTTTCCTTGCGCAAAATAACCTAGTGGGTATTTTCATTCAGCGCGAGCTTGAGTTTTATGTGTTAAGTGTTCAGATCTGTCGTTCGGATACATGTACAAGGACTGATCAGCAATTATTGTACACAACATAGAAACTTATGATTGATAAATAAAAAGAAATGTAGTAAAGTATCAAGTATCTGTCATAAACTGTCCAGTTTCTGTCATCAGGTGTTAAATAGAGTTTTATTTCGTTGTGTGTGTGCACGCGGGCGTGTGTTTATATCCAAAAGTTAAGACCTGATCAAGAAGAACATTTTTTAAAAGTTTTTCAACGTAGACATCTTGCTAATCAATATATTACCAACTTTCTGCAGTATAAGCGGTTGTCTCAACTTTGATCTCATCACGTGAAGTGAATCTTTATTCAGCGAATCGTTTCTTTAGATTTGTGATAAGGCAGTAATCGCTAGAAGTCAAATCCGATAATTCGGGCACATGTGTAAATATTTAGAAGCGTGAGGCATGGAATTTTGAAGCAATAATTCGAGACATGCGTGCACGAACATTATCATGGTGAAAGAGCATTATCTTTTAGGCCAGAGGTGGTCGTTTAGTAACACTAGTAATTGGTCCAGTAGTAAAAGAGAACACCTTCCACTGATGTAGTCTATGAGCACCACACCCCGGAATTCCAGAATCATGGATTTTCCTACAGATGGAACCGTTTTCGCTTGCTTTGAACTCTTTCTCCCGCTCACGCGCACTATTTGGACTGTTATTTCATCTCTGGGATGGAATTGGGAATCCATATTACATCTACTATTACATAAAGTCGAAAAAAGTCAACAGACACTCAAAAAGGCTCTTGAATGTTCACATGAATGTATCGTTGGTTGAATAACAAACCAACAAACGTAGCAGCGAGTGTAAAGCTTTTTCATACTGAACACATCCTGTAAAAAATTGCACAGTCTATCGAGATGTATACAATGTATCTTCATGTATCTTCACTCGGTGATGATTCGACGATTTTGTGGATCATAGCGGTTTTTAGGCGCCACAAACCGTTCATCATCTTCAATGAATGTATGTGCAAATTTAGCAGACTATTTTTCTCCCATATGAAACGGGGGGGGGGGGGGGGTTAATTCCTAAGAAAATGACGTACTAGTCAAATCAAAAGAAGAAAACTATTGAAGAAAAAAAAAACAAAGTCTAAATCGAAGAACAAACAGAGGAAAAAGGGACTAATGCAAGTGTTCTACAGAAATAAAGAGGGAAATCCAATGAGAATTAGGAAAAAGATATGGTCGTCATTTCTAAATATCTGGATATTTCCGAAATAAAATTATGAAAAGGATACCTTGATGAAATATCGAACGTTTGTGAAAAACATAATTATGAGTGAACTGAGGAAGACATACACAGTGCCTCCATTAAGTATCAGTACAGGTCCGGAAAAAATCATCAAAAATCAAATCAAAATCAGAAGTCATCACGAAATATCTGGCATTTTTTATGAATTATTATTCGAAGTATTCTCCTCTCGCTTGAATACATTTGTTACATCGATTCAATAGTGATTCAAATGTGTACTCCAGCTCATTTTGTGGAATAGCCTCAAAGCACGCGCCGAAGTTGTTTGGATGGTCTGAATATCGAAAAAAAAAATCCTTTCGACTTTGGAAACAAGGAAAAGTCACAAGGGGCTAAATCTGGTGAATACGGTGGGTGGTTGATCACACAGACTTGGTTTCGCACGATTAACGATGTGTGACTTAGCGCAGGGATCGCGATTTTCTGGCCGTATGCGACGAATTATATACATCAATCGTTTCAGGACTTCTAAGTGGTACTGCCCAGTGACAGTTTGACCACTTGCAATGAACTCTTTGGGGATAAACCCTTTGCTATCGAAGAAAACAATGAACATTTTGATTTTGATTGTTGAAGGAGTTTTTCGTGTTTTTTTTGCCTGTGGTTTTTCAACTTCCATTCTGAACTTTGGCGCTTAGTTTCCGGATCGTATTGAAAGCACCATGTTTCATCCGCCATAACAAGAAGCCATAGATTTCAGGTAGTTTTGATCATTTCTGGCGGCTGCGACGACCTCTCTGGAATGATCCCATTGTCCAATTGTCCAATTGTTTCTTTGCTAATATTCAAAATCTCTTCTATCATTTTTAGTGCAGCATTGTGGTCATTTGTTATAAAATCGCGAACTTTTTCGATCATTTCGGGAGTGCGAGCTGAAATGGTACTCCGTCACGTTTGTCATCCTCTAGAGATACTGCGTCATCCAAAGAACGTTTATACCACATAAAAACATTTGTTCTGCTTAAACAATCATCGCTCAACGAACAGTTCGTTGTTACATGACTTTATATGTACATGAAACTTTTTTAGCTTGTAAACAAGACGTCATAAAATCAACAAATGTGAACCGATCGTTGTAAAGTAGGTTTGGTTAGGTCCATGAATGTTCAAGCTTTGTTGAATGTTCAGTTTTAAAACAACACCGCTCGTCAATAGATGGCGTGACTGGTTGCTGAGATATATCTTAAGTTCTGATACTGGACGCACTGTGTATGGCTGGAGAAGACAATGAAAAAGAGTCTGAGAGCTGTTTAGTGGCTTGATATAGTACCTTACTCTTTGGTCATTTCCTTTATCACCCTGTAGGAATTTCCACAAGGCAAGAACACGAGTTTTATAAATATAGCGGTAGTGCAAAGAAAGAAAAACCAGTTTAATGAGACAACACCGCTATATCAACGAAAAAATATTCATGACCTTAGTTACTTACTCAATGAGTGTTACAATTATGATTTCTTTTACATCAAATAAAATTATTTACCCGTTATAACATTCGCGTCGTTAAGGTAGAAGAAAAACAATTAAAAAATATTTATACCAGATTTTCTCAGGTAAGAATCAGCGTAAATTAGCTGGTTAATGAAGTTATTTAAATTTGTGTTATTTAAAAACAAATACAAATAGTAGAATTTTGTAAGAAGAGTGTTTGAACTTGGACACGTAATAGCAGTAACACTGTTTGAAACGTAAATGTCAATTATACACTGCTGTGGTCAGTAGTCTCAATTCACCCTAGAAAAATACAAAATATATGAAATAGGCTCTAGAATTGAACACGACCGCACTTTTCGGAAAAAAATCAGTTCTGACAAAACGCCCTTTTGGCTTAATGGGTTTGTGAACTAACATAACTGCAGGATAATGCCCGATGAAAATCCTCAAATGATTTAGGAGTTACCTCTTCTTTGTGAGAAAGTCTTAGTTTGGCTCGATTTTTGGGATGAAGAAGTGACAGGACAGGACTTTATTTTCTTGAAGACCATGATGGAAATAGTGTTACAGTTAATAGTGAACTCTATAGGCATATACTAATCGAATATTTTGGTCACATATAGTGCGGTAAACGATAATTGAATATGGAGGATCAAGTATAACTTCGAATTCAAGTAATTATACAAAGATTTGGATATGGTAGATTATGTGAAGGCTCAGCAACTCAGATGAGCGGGATACGTGGAGAGAATGCCAGAAAGTAGAAGACCAACGAGAATCATGAAAGCACAAATAGCACGGGCGTAGCCAGGATTTAGTTTTGGGGGGGATTTAGTTTAAAGTAAATAAAACAACAAAAATATACTTACATGAAATTTAATATCTATATATTCATCGGAAAAATTACGACATATTTATAAAGTTCTTAACTTTAAATGAAATGGTTAAATTAATTTCGTTCCTCTGCGCTAAATCTAAAACCATTAATGAAGAAATCTTCGGGCTTTTCTTTTAAATATATCCACTAGTTCATCTTCATGATTCAATATATTCAATTCAAATGTAATAATTTAACTCTCTTCACTCCTGGTATTTTTTCGGTATAAAATTAGGTAATATTTGGCTTATTTCGGGGGGGGGGGGGGTTCTTGGCTACGCCCGTGACAAATAGTGAATAATAGAAAGAGAGATACGGTAACAAGACAATGTAAAAAGATTTGCTGAAGAACCACTGAGAAGATAGCAGGAGATCAGGGCTCACGGACGGGCTATAGCACTATGGGAAGAAGAAAAGAACATTCTGGCAACAAAGAAATACCATTTACGTGACTGTATTCTTTAAAAAATTGAGCACCCTTAAACTTATTCATCACTGAAATCATTATAATTTTTTTTTGTGACAATAAACTCCTTTTTATAAGGACAGTGCATTTTTGAAAATACACAAAATTGTGAGTTCAAAACGTTTAAAGAGATGAACTAACACAGCCAAATAACCATCGCCCAGCAGGAAGACCACCAAAAATATGATACGAATACTGGACATCTTCTTCTTAAGATAGCTACAGCAAAAATTGAAATAACTGGGCGTACTACTAATAAAATTAGAAGAAGAAGAAGAAAAAGAAGAACAAGAAGAACAACCACAAACACCCCTGTAGATTGAAATTAGTGAATCTTAAACGAATTAGCACAGATGCTTGGAACTTTAAAGAGGGCTAAAGCAAACAAAAATGACAAAAAAATTCTAATATAAGAAGAGGAATAATAAAAAGAAGAAGAAAATATACAAACAGCACCTGCAGATTAAAAGTAACATATTTTAAAGAAGTAACAAACAAAACAGCGCATGCGTTTGAAACTTTGTGTACTTCTAATATTTTTTTTGTTCATTAGATCATCATGAGGGCTCGTCTAAAAAAGTGAAAATTCCAATCGAAATCATCAATTTCTCGTATGAAAAAAAAAAAGAAACCATCGTTACAGTCTCGATTAATAAATAAATAAAGTTGTAGGAAATGCGGCAACGATTATTAGTTGCGAAACGAAAGCTTTTGACAAGGATTAAATTGAGAAAGTGATCTAATTGCTAATAAAATCGTTTCAAACTTGTTATAGATCGTCCGGCGTCAAAGTGCCGCTCGTCATGCGAAAATCAAAGTTATTTATAATTTTTTTACAGTCGATTAGTTGTGGTATTATATTTAAATATACAGGTTATACCGGGTGGTACAAACAGAATGTCTGTTTTCTGTCTGACATGCGTTATAGTTGGGAGAGGAGATGTCATCGTCAATCTCATACAGTTTTAGACAAATGTTTCAAATGTTTCAAATGTAGACAAAAAAATTGAAATTTTCCATTTAAATAACACGCAAAAAAAAACGCTATAACATTTGAATCGTTTGAGATAAAAACTTTTCCTAGGCATATCATAGCCCGTAAGTATACGAATTTTTGAGTCTAAAAAATTAACTCTGGGGTAATTTTTTAGAGTATTTAATGCCCTTATCTCAAACGGTTCAAAAGTTATAGCATTTTTAATGAAGAAAATTGTTTTTGGTGTCAAAAGAGTGGTCAAAAGAGTAAGAGTAACGGTTAAAAGAGTAGTGGTTCTCAGTAAATAGGTCCTTTTAAGACCATAAATTCGATAGGTTGGTGTTTTTTTGGCTCACCCTAATATATATCTTGGGGAGAGTTTTTCATTGGAGGGGAATACCGCCCGGGGGGTGGAACTTGGTGGTTTTCTTGACATATTTTTGTTTGATGTTTTTTTTATTAGCAATGCCTTTTTTTAAATATTGCCAAAGATTTTCTATTGGATTTAAATCCGGAGATTGCGACGGCCAGGGCGACACTTCAATCTTATTTGCGAGAAACCATCGTTTCAGTGCTTTTGCGGTATGTTTCCGATCGTTATCCTGCTGGTAGATCCACTTTAGCGGCATATTCATTTCGGCACAAGGGAGCATAATTTCTTCTAATATGTCCATGTAGGTTTCTTTGGTCATGGTATCTTTGATCCAATATAGTGGACTTACACCATTATAGGAAAAGCAACCCCACAGTTTAATATTTCCTCCTCCATGCTTTATTGTTCCTAATGTATTTCGCGGATTTAATTGTTCATTCTTATATCGCCTAACATACCGTTTTCCATCTGATCCAAAGAGATTTATTTCTGTATCATTACTAAATAAATATTTTTCCCATTATGGCTGTAGTTTTCGTTCTGGCAACACTTAATCTATGCTGCATATTTTTTTTACTTCAATGTGGTACCTTCCTTGCAACTCTTTCATGAAGATCCATCTCTACCAATCGTCTACGAATTGTCCGTGTACTGATTTGTAGACCCATTTTCCGTTTAATGTCAAACCAAGTGGAAAATGGGTGTTTCCGCGCCTCTCGTACAATACATTTATCCAATCATTTGCTTGTTTTTCTTGGGCGACCTAGAGGTTTTGGTGGTATCCTTATTAATTTTTGCTCCTTTAAAACTTTAGCAGAAACGCATTCAGATCGCTTTAGTAGATGAGAAATAAATTTACAAGTTTTGTTTTGACTCCGTAACTGCAATATTAGACGCCTCTTTTTGGGAGTACAATGCTTTGCGCGACTCATAGTAACATTTAAAACTGTATGGATGCATGGCCAATGTATACTAAAGATACTAAAATATTTTCGATGACAATGAACGAACAGCAAACAATTTAAAAGCCACTCTTACTCTTTTGTCACCTACAGTTTTTATTATCGTCAAGAAATATTAACCTGATAAAATCAAATAAACAAATAAGTCTCCAACATCACTTCCGCATCGCTTTTCATGGTGTTCACATCGTGTGAAGCGAGGCGGGTGTCATTGCTGATTATTATCCACGTGCATTTGAATCATCTTAAGAGTTTTATTTTGTTAGAACGGAGTTTTAACGAGAGAAAGTGGTGGTGAAAGCCATCGAAGGAGTATTTTGATAACCCGTCTTCAGATTTCATTTTTTTGAGAAAGTTATATTAGTGACTGTGATTGTGCATTTAATTTTTATCGAACAGTATTTGACCCATTGTCACGCCGGTAACCAGGCCGGATGAAGCCGGATGCTTCCAGTGGGGCTCTTTTGCAGAAGTTCATTTTTGACCCATTGTCACGCCGGTAACCAGGCCGGATGCTTCCAGTGGTATTTACATTATATAATAAACTGCTATAGTATATTCAGTGACGAAGTTATGGCTTCGAGCCAGATTAACCTTCGCCACTCCTAATGTGCTGGCTAATTGCCCGCTGTCTGGAGCAGAAGCCAAGTTACTTAAGAAGAAGAAGAAGTCTCCAATATTATATTCAACTGGTAAATGACAAGGCATTGTACTAATAAAAATATAAGATATTTGTATTCGTACAGTAATGATACATTAAATAGCGGTATTTTTTCTGTGATACTTCACACTGTTATTATTTTGACCACAACTGTATACACTAACACATTGTATATACTTGACTGTATCATGTGCGTGTTGGACTCTTTTTGGATGGGTAAAATCTTGTGAGTTCTCGTCACTGACATGCTGTAGTAGCAGTAAGTGAAGTTAAATTGACCACGTGAAAAGTGTAATTTGTCTATACTGTGCACTGTTTAAATTGTGTTTTAGATAATCATTGTTTTAATTGTTTAATTGTAGAATCACTGTGCAGTATAAGAATGAGTCCTTAATACGCTAAAATTTTTATGTAGAAAAATGAATAACAAAAACAAAGTATTTATTTTCGAATATTTCCAGTATTGGTATTGGAATTTAATTATTTAATGAAATTTTAATTATTCATACCATAATTAATTTAAAAATTCAAAAAACAAAACACAGTTATTCCAAAGGTTCAAGTTTTCACTTCTGTCGGCAGTCCCCATGACTGCCTACCTTTTTTTTTATTCCCCAGTGTATTTTTACAAACTGAGGTGCGTTTTACATAGTTTCTGATGCAATAAGTTTATAAAGAGCTATGCTATATTGTTTGTAATTTGGGGCAATTTCTTGCGGTAAGATGTTGTGCTCAAGAAAATATCTGTGTCGAACATTATTTTGCATTGTTCACAGTCAATTTGTTGACGGTAATAGATGATCGTTACGATGTCAGGCAACTGTTTTATAAATAGATCAACAAATATCATGATAGTTACGATAACAACAATGATTTGTTTATGAACATTTTAATTGATTAATTTAAATGATGTAATTTATTGGGTTTAAGACTGTCTTTCGTTTTAAATGAGCAGCGAGTTTTTATTTAGCTAATAAAGGGCGCTCAGAATGTTTTTCGTTTTTGATATTAAAAAAATAAAACATCAGAAATAATTTGTAACGATACGAGAACAAAAAAACGAAAAGGATTTTTTTCTTGAATAAACATATATATATATATATATATATATATATATATATATATATATATATATATATATATATATATATATATATATATATATATATATATATATATAGATATACATATCTCCCTGATATTAACTGGGATGGCTTAAGTAGAATTGCTCTAAGTGGGCGGCTAGTTGGGTACACGAGTTTGACGAGCATGGTGGTTACCTCCAAGCATTCTCCAGTAACTGTCTGTTACTTTAAATTTATCAGATCGATACAAATCAAATTTTAATACTAGACTGTTCACACTCTTAATGAGAGATACTTATTATAACCTCAGTTATAATGCATGATAGCAATCAACATGTATTCAAATAGAGATGTTCTACATAACTTCTACAATGATAATATTATCGGCCAATAATCAAATATCAAACTGGGTACTGTTCCTGACACTGAGGGGAGAACGCGCAACAGTGCCAGCTTCGGGTATGAACGGGGTATCAAGGGAGAGCGCCCGAGATACCCACCCAAGGAGCTAACAAAAACATTATGGATATCCAACCACACCCTACGGTGTAATCTCTAGTACTGAGTTGTGCAATGGGTACAAAGGGAGAGCGCGCGATGTACCCGCTCCAGATACCAGAAAAGCAAAACAGCATTTACCCACTTCATGGTATTGAAGGGAGAGCGCGCGACAACACCATGGAGATCTCTCAATATTTATTAAATTACAGATCATATATTTTCAACAATGATCTCTCAATATTTATTAAATTACAGATCATACATTTTCAACAATGATAATGTTATCAGTTAGTAATAAAATTATCATTCTGGTTACTGTTCCTGACACTGAGGGGAGAACGCGCAACAGTGCCAGCTTCGGGTATGAACGAACGGGAATCAAGGGAGAGTGCACGAGAAACCCACCCAAAGAGCTAACCAAAACATTACGGATATCCAACCACACCCTACGGTGTAATCTCTGGTACTGAGTTGTGTAATGGGTACAAAGGGAGAGCGCGCGATGTACCCGCTCCAGATACCAGAAAAGCAAAACAGCATTTACCCACTTCATGGTATTGAAGGGAGAGCGCGCGACAATATCATCTGAGGGATATCTCCCTCAATTAAATTTTAAATCATATGAATATACTGATGCCAGTACACAAACAAAATTTGGTTATTCACTTAAATAGAAATCATTTAATGTTGATCAAAACATTAATCAAGAACCATTGTCTCAAATATTATATTAAATGAACACTAACAAATTTAATTTAATTGTACTTGAATATTTGATAATAATCAGAACAGCATTCTGTGAGAAAGAGAAACAGAAGTAATCTTCAAATACTTATCAAAAATGCCAAAATCAATAGGATACAAAGTGTTCAGTGAAAAATTCACTTATATAGTAATCTTTTAATATTAATGAAAACATTAAATATAAATAATAGAGCTTTAAATATATCTCAAAACAAATATAAATCGATAGAAACTAAAGTGTTCAGTGACAAACTCACAGCTAATAAAAGTTAATAGGTAACAAAGTGTTACGTCTATCGTTTTGCCTGAGATGGGACAAGAGACTGGAAGATGTAAATTAAGCAAACATATTTCTTACATTTATATGCCAAAAGACCTTCTAAACAAACGACAGACCTATCGTTTCATTTGAGATGAAAGCGATGTCTTAAAAATATATACTAAACCAAAATATTTCTTACAAATTCAAACTTGTTTAATTGATATTAAATTACAGAGTAGTTTTTGGAATTTTTATTTATTAAAAACAACAATCTGTAAATGCGCACCATCGGCTTCTTTACACTCATTTAGACTGGAACTGAAATTTTCAATCACTCGCTGGAGCATCGCTCTTGGAATCGCGTGGATTTGGTCTGTTATTATTTGCTTTAAAACATTTAAGTTGGGTGGTAATGGGTTGAAAATCTTACTTTTTAAGTAGCTCCATAGGAAACAATCAGCAGGTGTTAAATCTGGACTACTCGGTGGCCAGTTGATGTCCCGTCGACGACTACTCACTCTTCTAGGGTATAAATTGTGAAGAGCTGCTAAAGAATCATTCGTGACGTGGAAAGTTGCTCCATCTTGTTGAAAAAATGTTTTGTGGTTGTAGCCAATCGAGTTTTTCATTTCTGAAGCCAAAAAAAACCCGGATCATATGGCAATAACGATCGGAATTAATAGTCTGAGCGCGACCACTGTTATCCTCAAAAAAGTAGGGGCCAATAATTCCTTCGTTTGATACGGCAGCCCAAACGACAACCTTAGGCGTGTGTAATGGTTTCTGGTGCAGTTCCAGAGGATTGTCGGGAGCCCAATATCTGCAATTTTGTTTATTCACGTGGCCTTTGATGTGAAAATTCGATTCATCAGAAAATCATATGTTAGTGAAGCTCCTAAAACGATTTTTCATTGTCCTGCGCAAGTCGACTCGTTTAGCTGGATCATCGGGCTTCATCTCTGGCGTAATAACAATTGTAGAGGTAGAAATGTAAATCTTTGCGAATAATGCGATGAATCGTGGATCTGTGCAAATGTAGAGAAGCTGCGCGGTGTCGCAGAGATTGTGGATCGTCTCTAACAGACTGGCGAACGCGGTAAATATTCGTGCTCGCTCTTTTGCGTCCAATTGATTTTTCCGACATTGTGTTTCCAGTCTCTTCAAACTTGCGCACCCAATGCTTGATTATAAATTCCCACTTGACACATTTCCCGCGCCCGTCAGGCGTTTGACACCGCATTTTTCATTTCCCCCATATCTTATGTGGGTAATATGTTCTTTATATCTGGTTAATATGAATCATTTAGTTTGCCCAATAAATTTTCAATCAAAAAACTTTGACAACTAATTTAATAATTTCTTAATTATATGATAAATTTTGTTAATGTCCATATTTTTCAAAATCTTACCTAACCCTCGCGTTAATTGGAAGTCAAACAAGATTACCAAAATTAGGGCAAAATTAGGGCAAAATTAGCAATCTGTGATATGGTCTTTCATTTCTTTCCAAATCATTGGCACTGCAAACCGTATATTACGACTTGCACCTTTCAATCAATCTATTATCAAGGTTAGACAAGTTTTACAATAAATATGAAGGGCACTGATACACACAACAAATATGAGGTGGTCTAGTCGTGGTCTCCAAATTTAATTAAGGCTCGTAAATAAGACTCGAAATAAGGCTCGTAAGCATTTCACACGGTGAAAAGGTGAGCTATCCGAACACAAAATAAAAACTGTTGTAAAAAATTGCTATAAATACTGTGTTTACTGTGGTTAACTCATAATTTAAGAAAGCCAAATAACAGCCCTGGTATAAAACGCACATGGAAAAAAAGAGTTTGATGACCATATGAAAGATAACAATCGCAGAGCAAACTAGAATATCCATCTTAGATTTAAGGAATTTTGCACAGGATTGTGAACAATGGAAAAAATTATAGTGACTTTACAAGTACAATCACAAATACTGTGTTTATCAGTGAAACTCGTGAGCTATCCTTGTATATTTCTATTAAATCATAGCTAATTGTATTCATTCAAAAACTGTTATTTCCTGGTGAGACGACCTGATTGATAGTCTGTTCGGGTCGTCGAATGTTTTTCTATTCGGAAAACGAAGAAGAAGATGGAAAAAAAATCGCTGCCGAGATGTTAAGTGTTTACAATGCGTATTAAATGAACTGAACAGCAGGAGTCCGAGACGGCTCTACGAGCGGTCAGCGTTAGAACGAAAGAATTCTTAGCCCGGAGGCGTTTTATAAGATCGTTAATAAAAAAGAGGAAAGATGAAAACAAAGAAAACCTTTGTACGTGTCGGGAAAATTACATTTAATTGTTTAGGATCGGTCCTGACAGGATTTTTTTGTCGTAAATATTTTATTACAGGTGAACATATTTGATAAATATACTGGTCGACATAGAAACACGAATGCCTTGTCCTTTTTAAAATATTAAAATATTATATATTTATTCTGGTAACTTTGTCACATCAGTGTGTAAATTGACAACAATCAAAAATTATTTGGCACCCGTTTAGTTGAGATGCTATGGCCTTATCAGTTTCACTCAAAGTCAATTGTCTGTCATCCATAACCATATCATGTGTAGAATTAATAATTTTTTTAGTAGTTGAACTTGTTGCACGTCCACAACGAGGATCATCATCCACGATTTTCAATATCTTCCCTTTTAAAAAATAACACTGATCCGTTTATCTTAAGATGCTGTTTTTGTACGAAGGAATTACCAGACCAACTTGAAACTTCACATATGTTCAAATGAAAGAACTGAAAGTTTCCTCATTACTCTACCATATAGGTTCTTCTGTTGTAAAAGTTGTCTTATACTAATTATTACTACTCTTATACTAATTATACAATTAAGTTGTTCCAGTCTTCCTACATTTTTCTCTCTGGTCAACCTTCCAAACGTTAACTTTGTGTCTGAAACAGCCTCTATCCTTAATTTCACTTTATGTAATATTTGCTGATTTTAGGTCCCCTTTAATTATAGCAATCCATTTAATTATTTCTACTTTAGCTCTACCCCTATTTTCATAACATTCGACTATTTGTCTAGTTAGCGTACTCGGATTCATCCGTTTTATGTGTCCGTAAAACTTAAGTCTTCTTTTTCTCATATCGCTATGTATATCTGTGTATTGTTTGATTTCTTGGTTTTCTCGAAGTCGGTATGTTGTGCTATATATTGGTTTGGGGTCTAAGATTTTTCTCATGCTTTTTTTTCCTTCTTTTCAATGCCCTCGATGTCTCTCTTTCTATTAAAATGAGCGTTTCTGCCCCATATAGACATTCTGGCTTAATAACTGTGTTGTAATGTCTCAGTTTTGTGTTTTTAGATATGCATTTTTTGTTGCAAAAATTTTGTGTAAGTCTCAATGCCGTTTCCATTTTTTGACATCTACCCTTATTGGTCGCTTTTTCCAACCCATTTTCCATGATTATTTTACCCAAATATTTGAAATGAGAGACTCGTCTGATGTTACCATATTTTGTTTATAGAAATGGTCTTCTTAATCTGTTGCAGGTCATGTATTGTATCTTTTCAAAAGAAATTTGGAGTCCTACCTTTTCTGCTGTTTCTTTTAGGATTTCAGTCTGTTTTTTTGCCGTTAATATATCTTAAGCCAAAATTGCTAGATCGTCAGCAAACGCCAGACAATCAATTTTGCTGTTGGTTCTTCTCAGTTTAATGGGCTGGTCAATATTCAGGGCCAACTTTTTTTCACGCCACTCCTGTATTAGTTTTTCTAGAACACAGTTAAATAAGAGTGGTGAGAGTCCATCCCCTTGTCCCACTCCAGTTTTAATTTCGAAGGGCTCTAAGATGTCACCCATGAATTTAACTTTTGAACTTGTGTTAGTTAATGTTGCTTTAATAATTGCCAGCGTTTTCAGATCTAGTTCTTGTTCTTTCAAGATTTGGAATAAAGATTTGCGGTCAATAGAATCATATGCTTTTTTGTATATTGTAATCCACAAATGTACAGACGAGATTTTTATATATATGTTTCTAAATCATTCCGTTGATCCGTCGATCCGTTGATCCTGTGAAGAGTCACGACGTTTCGCCAAAATCGCATTTGGCATTTATTTTCAAGTGTTGTTCGCTTCGACTGACCAGTTGGACTCTTCAGTCCAATAAGTCTCTATATATATATATATATATATATATATATATATATATATATATATATATATATATATATATATATATATATATATATATCCGAGTAGACTATCTAGATAATCGAATTTTATGAAAATAGGAGTAGAGCTAAAGTAGAAATAATTTTAAATGGATTGCTGCAATTAAGGACCTAAAATCAGCAAATATTACACAAAGTGAAATTCAGGATAGAGGCTGTTTCAGACACAAGGTTAACGTTTGAGAGGTTGGCCAGAGAGAAAAATGTAGGAAGAGTGGAACAACTTGGTCTGACGAAAGGAAAAAGGCTCATAGCGAAATAATGAAATCAGTATGGGCGCAAAGGAAGGCGAACAATAACAAACGCTTCTAACTGTACTTCGCGTGGTCCACCAGGGCCTATACGTGAATAATGATAATAATATTAATATATTTTTAGCAGAATTGATAACGATTGCGATAACGTGTATAAAGTTATAATATAAAGCATATAATAAAGCAGCAGTACAATGCTCTGGTTACATTGTAAACAATTAATATTAGTATATTAAATTATTTTTTATGGTAAATAGATTACAAAAAAAAATCGGTTTCTAAAAGTTTTTTCTATCACTTTTATTTTATTGATCACCGTTGTAGTACATGTAATTTTGAATATCAAATTTTTCTTCAATTTTTCTGGAAAATTGGGACGGATTTTTGTATCAACACAATAGTAAACAATTCTTTTTAACCAGCTAGAGTGGGGCAGAGAAAGTATCTATACAATTGCATCATGGGAAAACAGCTATAATTGATGTCCTTCATTTTTCTTACATGGAAGAAATGATATCTACATGAAATTATTCAATTAAAATTGAAGAAAATTGCCATTATTCATTACCAGTGACGACAGATGGCGCTTCGGGAATTTCAACAACTGTTAGTACGTTCGCTATGAACCGCTAGCGAAACATATGGGTATTAATAGCACAATCAATTCCTTGTTCTAACATTTTTTCGTATACAAAAAGTTTATAATGTTCTTTTCTGCTGCTGATGATTAAAGTAAGCGTGACAGTGACAATTTACAGTTGGTTTAATCGCAGATGATTAGTGACGACTTAGAAAATTAATTTACATACACGCGTGGGATTTAAACGTTACCACTTCTGTTAATGGTAAAGAAATTAACAAAAATTCTGATATTTTAAATTATTTTTCATTCACGCATGGACGATATCGGACTTGATTCTAAATTACCTAATATAAATCTGCGATTTATATATTTTAAAGAACGGAAAAAAATGTTATGAGATAATGGAAGAGATCTGACGTCAATATGCCTTACTACTATAATCAAAAAGTAATGCGAATTGTTAAATAAAACAAAAATATTTCCATCTTCAAACGAAGGTTGGTGACCATCATGCAACTATGGCATTCTTGGTGTTCCCACGCTTCTGTCCCCTCTATTTTTCCAGAATCAGTCTCAACAGTTCGTAACGTTCTCCTTTCTTTACGTCTTTATGGTTATGGTTATTTGTGACTATCTCCACCCATGATATTCAGTATTCTTCTGAATTACCACATTGCAAAAGCTTGGAGTCTTTTAATCATGTATTTATTTTGATCAAGCCTCAATAGCGTAAAGAAAAATCGAACATATGTATATATTAAACTTGAAGAGATTTAGCGCTAAAAACCAAATCACTTTTTCTTTGAACAGCTCGACGCACGTTTCGCTAACCATGTTAACATCATCAGATGATTTAATCTCTCAGATGAACTGATCTAATCTGTCAGATTAAATCATCTCCTGATGATGCTAACATGGTTAGCGAAACGTGCGTCGAGCATTTAAAAAAAAGTGATTTGGTGTTTAGTAGTAAATCTCTTCAAGTTTCACACCAAAGGTTCCAATAGAAGAATTGATATATATATATATATATATATATATATATATATATATATATATATATATATATATATATATATATATATATATATATATATTTCTATTTCGTCGGTGTTATCATTCTTTGAATTAACTTAAGTTCCTACATACTTGTATCTCTCCATTCGCTCAGTATTACTGTTGTTTGTTACTAGGAGTGTGATATAATTGGGTAATTTCGAGAAACACGTCCATTTTGATTTCTTCAGGTTTATAGTCAGTCCATAATGTGTGCCTATTTCGTTTATCCTTTACGCCATTCTTTGTAGGTCCTTTATATTTTCAGCCAATAGCACTGTGTCATCAGTATGCCCTATATTATTCAACACAGACAGATTGATGACAGATTAGATCAGTTCATCTGAGAGATTAAATCATCTGATGATGTTAACATGGTTAGCGAAACGTGCGTCGAGCATTTAAAAAAAAAGTGATTTGGTGTTTAGTAGTAAATCTCTTCAAGTTTCACACCAAAGGTTCCAATAGAAGAATTGATATATATATATATATATATATATATATATATATATATATATATATATATATATATATATATATATATATATATATATATATATATATATATATATATTCTATTTCGTCGGTGTTATCATTCTTTGAATTAACCTAAGTTCCTACATACTTGTATCTCTCCATTCGCTCAATATTACTGTTGTTTGTTCCTAGGAGTGTGATATAATTGGGTAATTTCGAGAAACACGTCCATTTTGATTTCTTCAGGTTCATAGTCAGTCCATAATGTGTGCCTATTTCGTTTATCCTTTACGCCATTCTTTGTAGATCCTTTATATTTTCAGCCAATAGCACTGTGTCATCAGTATGCCCTATATTATTAACAGGAACTCCATTTCCTATCACGATGGATGTTTTTCCTCGAGATGACCTCTGAATATATATTGAAGTGTCAGTGAGAGAATGTACCCCTGCCTTACTTGTCGTTTTTTATGTATGCTCTTGTATATTAGATTTTCATTTCCTTGTAAATATTGAATTTTGTTGGACATTAAACATATAACATTTGCAAAGTTCAAGTTCTCGTGTCTCTGCATCAAATTCCATTGCGTACCTCCTTTATTGTTTATAACTGCCTTCGTTACTTCATCCAATACTAATGTGAACAATATTGGTGAAAGGACGCATCCCTACTTTACTCCTGTTTCAATTTCAAACGCTTGTGATAGTTTTCCTTCATGCTTAACTATGTTTTTATAATGATTGTAGTCTTATTTAATTCAATTGATTATTTTCTGTGGGACTTCCCTATTTCAGAGTGTTATCCCTACACAGTATGTTGGAAAAATAACAACACTTTTTAAATTTACTACTGATACCGACACTGATAGATGATATAGACTGATAGAAGCTGATAGATGGCGCTTTCAAATAAGTATCCGACGGGAAAAAAACTGATTCGATTAGGTTCTTCAGTCGACGTAATGTATTCAGTTGAGGACCTAATATAACATTGATCTATTTATTTTGTAACAAAATATATTTTAGAAATTTCAAACTAGAGCACGCTTAACATAACGAAAAAGTTTTATGTACGACTCTGCCCCAATTGATCGATTTTTTTCTGATAGTTTTCATTTCTTTCTAGTGGTATTTCTACGTTATTTCTACATTCCTCTCCATGGTCGATGACCGTTAAAACTGCAATTTTCGCATGGTCAAGATTTAATTGATATAGATAATCCTCGATCGTTGCTTTCGTTCGTTCAACCTGAGAAAAAATATATTGTGTGGTAGTCTTGGTAGATGATCTCGGTTCCAGCTTTAAATTTCTAACGGAACATGCAATTATGTATGATTTCCACACTTGGATTTCAAAATTTGTTTAAATAAATTAGATCGGAAAATACGGTGTACTGAAATACAGGGTGCGACTGGGAAATGGGCAAGTATATCAGGATATACGGACAGCTCGTGGGGATTTTTTAAGAGAAGAACACAAATATTTTATGTAAATATTTATTTAATTTAATTATCATTGTTATTTACAGCTTCTTTATTAGCCATCGTTGTATCTAAAGAATCTCAACAGGTTGTTTTTCACTTCTTCTTTCGTTTTAAAATATTTCCCATTTACCAGGTGTGACAGTTAATTCTTAATATTTTTAAGATATAGCACTGGAAATAAGAGTCACAGTCCAATCTCTTATGTTATATTTTTTTCGTATAGTAAACATATCGAGTTTCGCAGCAGTTTTCCAAACCGCAGAAGTCATAATGATACCAAAACCAGAAATGCTAAATTGTTTGAAAAATTGTTTTTTAGAAGGCTGAAGAAAACAAATGAAAATAAGCAGTTGGTTCTCGACCACCAGTTTGGTTTTCTTAATAAATATGCAACATTTAAGTGCACCGAATAACAGATTGCATAGAAAAATGCCTAGAAGGAAAGAAAATATGCTCAGCCATTTTTCTGGATGTGGCCCAAGCATATGTTAAAGTATGGCATCAAGGATGAATTACAAAATTAAAAAGATGCTTACCAGTGCGGTATCTGCAGCTTGTTGAATCATATATAATTCCGCGAATTTTCAGAATTAAGCAAGAAAATGAATATTCAAAACTAAAATCAATAAATGCAGTGGTGCCCCAAGGCAGCCTACTGAGACCTGTGCTTTATCTGTTAAATACATGCGACAATCCAGTAACAGTTTTTGATGATGATACTGCAGTCTTGCAAACACCATATAAGAAACAACTGTCAATCTCCAAGGCGCAATAAACGACATACGTGCTTGAACAATGGCGTATAAAATTAAGCGAAAATAAATCTATTCATATTAATTTCACGAATAGAAAAATAAATTACTACCCATTGGAACTGAATAATAATACAATTCCATGCAAAAATCAAATCAATGCATCAAATACTTGTCTTTTAACATGGATGCCAAACTAAAATACAAAGAGCATGTTAAAATGAAAACAGAACAATTAAAATTCAAATATAAAAATATGTATTGACTGTTGGGAAAAAATGCCCAGCTGTCTATCAAAAATAAAGTACTGGTCTACCAGCAAGTTCTTAAACCGGTATACGGCCTTCAGCTATGGGGTACAAAAGAAAGCAATGACAACAAATATTTCAGAACCGAGTGCTAAGGAGTATCGTCAATGTTCCTTGGTATGTTCGGAATGAAGATCATCGTGAACTTCAGGCCAGGACAGTTAAAGAAGAAATTAAGAAAATTGCCAAGAGTCATGAGGAGAGACTCTACAAACACCCAAACGTTGCAGTACTTTAACTCTTAAACCATCAAGACCCAGTGCGACGGCTCAAAAGAATGAAATCTTTTGAGCTTGCTTAAAAGTGTAGTGATCAGTGAAAAGCAGAGCACAGTGCAGTGTCGCCACATCAGATAAGTGCGCAAGATATGTCAAAAACTGTGATGAACCAATGGGAATATCTAGACTCAAGTAACTGTAGCAATTTAAGTTATATTTAAAATGCATATTAATCTTAAGACTAGACTAGGTGCATTGTCCAAGGGAGCGATATCCGGCGACTAAGGTGGAAGGAAGCTCAACAATTTTTTTCCGCGCCCCCTAAATTGTAAACGTGTGGTCATGCATTGTCACTTTTGGGATTGTGTTAGCTTCTACTTGATGTAAATTCATTATAAATGTTTAATGAAAGATTGTTTTGTATATATTCCACTTTATCATTAAAATTCAGTGGCGGCTTTTCCAGCATTTATCAGAGTAAACAATTTTTCAAAGCGAAACATCACAGGTTTATCTCCTGTATAGGGTTTCAATAGCACGAAAAGTAAAAAGCAGGAAGGGGAAAGCAAAAAAAAAATCTTCAGCAGCACTATTTTCTTCTACGCCCTCCCACTTTAAACACCAACTGTTAAAATTGGGCACGTTTCGCTAACACTGTAGCTTCTTCAGAACTGGCTATTTTCGATGTTAAAATAGCTAACATACAAACAGTTTTTACAATACATTGTACATTTTTTAAGAAATCCACTCAGATGCTATTTATTCTCTGTACAAATTCAGTAAAGGGGATTTGTTCAGGTCTTTTAGAAGGGTTTTTGCATCTTTGAGACGGTTTATTTCTAAACTCACCAGATGGTTTAGTT
Source organism: Cosmopolites sordidus (assembly GCA_031761425.1). Classification (NCBI taxonomy): domain Eukaryota; kingdom Metazoa; phylum Arthropoda; class Insecta; order Coleoptera; family Curculionidae; genus Cosmopolites; species Cosmopolites sordidus. Next base: position 698,640 of record JARFXV010001052.1, on the reverse strand, counting down.
TTTTGCTTTCGTTAGGTACATGTGGCATTTTAAATTTACTATTAAAACGATGATTCTCATTTAACAGATGTGAGACATAGTTCGAATTATGCTTGTAATTGAGAACACTTCTTTCGTATTCTTTAATTCTTTTCTTCAAAGCTCTGCCTATTTTTCCTATATAAGTTTTTGCACACGACCCACAATACAGTTGATATATCCCTGATTTATCTTTTTTATTTGTTTTTGCTTTGCAATTTTCGATATATTTTCCAAGGCTTGGAAAAGGGTTATAATATTAGAAATATTCTACGTTACCAAAAACACTTTATTTATTAAAAGTAACATCCGATATGTGTCCTCCGGTTTTTTGTAAAAACTCTTCCACTTTTAACTACGCCATTACTCATTAGTAAAGACCGGGTTTTATGCATTTTACATATATATGCAAATTCTGTATATTTTGTGATTTTTAAAGAAAAATGAATATTTTAGGAACTATTGCATATCTAAGCATGTTTTGGGATTTCTGTCTTCTTTTCTTACGTTTTATGGTCGCCCGGCGCCGTGTCTGGGCGGTCCCGGTCTGCAGATTGACTTAACTTATATTTATTCTGTAAACTTTGCTGTTTGTCAATATTATTCAGATTGTCGTTTGTTGTAGTCGCAGTTATTGTGCAGTTAGTAAGTGCAAACAAAGTTAAAGTGAAAGCAGTGATTATGTCGAAAATACTATGTACTTCTTGGATTAAGCCTTACCCAGAACTTGCTTTGGACGGCGACCAGGTTTTTTGCAAATCTTGTTCAAAAATTGTTTCCTGCTCAAAGAAATTTCAAATAGACCAACATATTAAGACGCCGTCTCACGTAGCTAAGGTTACAAACATGAAGAAGTCTGGGCCCATACAGTCAACGTCTCAGCCTTCTGAGATTTTTAAAAACGGAAACCTTGACCAGTCAGAATTTAACGTAGATCTATATAAAACGTTCTTGGCAGCTAATATTCCTTTAAACAAGTTAACCAACCCGCAAGTTAAGGCCTTTCTGCAAAAATATACAAAATTTAATGCTCCAGATGAATCAACATTAAGAAAAAACGTCGTTGGAAAGGTATTTGGTACCGTGATAGATGAAATAAAAAAAGAAATTGGAGGTAACTGTATGTATATTGTTGTCGACGAAACAACTGATTCGACGAAACAACTGATTCGTGTGGTCGTTACATAGTTAATTTAATGATCGGAAAACTCACAGAAGAAAAACCTGGAAAAGCTTACCTTATAGCCGTAAAAAAAGTGGAAGAAACAAACAATCTTACAGTTACACGTTTTATTCAAGAAACCTTAACACATTTCTTTTTGCTGAACTCAGTTCCTACAGATAAAATTCATGTCCTGTTGTCCGATGCTGCGCCATATATGATAAAGGCAGGAAAGAATTTAAAAATATTTTATGAAAATTTGATTCATGTAACTTGTCTAGCTCACGGATTAAATAGGGTTACGGAAACTATTAGAGTTTCTTTTCCGTTGGTCAATGACCTAATAGCAAATGTCAAAAAGATATTCATAAAGGCCCCATTGAGAGTGCAGTTTTACAAAGAGAATTTGCCCGGAGTACCATTACCACCAGATGGGGCACCTGGATTCGTGCGGCATAATTTTATGCAGATAATTTTCAAAAATTGAAAGACTTAATCTCACAAATGTCTGGTGATGATTCACAGTGAATCCAAAAATCGAAAGAAATATTTCAAAGTACTGTAGTGGAACAACAGTTAATGCATATTAAGTGTAACTATGTATTTATAGCAGACAGTATTTTGCAACTAGAGGAATCGTGCACAAGTTTACCAGAGTCGATGGATATAATAGAGACATGTGTACAAAATTGCAAAAATATACGAGGTGAGGTAGGGAAAACAATAGTGGCAAAATTAGAAAATTTGATAGAAAAAAACACAGGTTTCAAGATTTTAAGGTAGGTCGTAGACATAATGTCAGGGAAAACTGTAAATAATTTAGCTATTGAGCCTGCCTTAGTTCCGAAATTAAAATTTTGCCCTATAACATCAGTAGATGTAGAAAGATCGTTTTCTTTGTATAAACATTTCCTTAGTGATAGACGCCACAATTTTCTAGTTCAGAACCTTGAAGCACACATTATAACTAGTGCGTTTTATAATTTTTCGAGTTAATATTAATATTTAGTATAAGTTTCATATAAAACATTGTATTAGGTGTTAACTGAATGAATAAAGTATATTATATTATAACTTGAATTTATCTTTATTCAATACTCAATCACCTAATTAAATGAAAATGTAAGTTAGGAAATCAAAATTTAGTTGCATATTCACTGCATATTTACGGATTTTTTGCATATATCCTACATAAATTTTAAAAAAATATGTGCATATATATCCGCATATTCTTAAGGTTTTTGGTTGCATATAATCCGGTCTTTACTTATTAGAAAGCCGAACAATTCTGCCCCATTTCGAGTTATTTTTTGTAGAGTGAGCCGGACTCTAGCTGAACGGTTCAGGGAGACACTTACTGACGCTATGGTGACAGCTATAATGCTTGCAGTTTGTCTGTGTGAATTCCTTGTTCCTTGTGAAAAATCCTTGTTGAAATTATGAATATTTTACATGTAATATGACGTCATCCAACTTTTTCTCCACACACATCACAAATTAATTCGATGATATTAGCAACAATTTTCTTTAGATGAAATCCAAACTGGATGGAAAATCCGATATGCCCTTTAGTTATTGTGATCTTGTCACCTGATCCTACACTACTATCAAAAAAAAACACTGTGAAACCTAGCACTCATCCTTATTTGCAATTACCCTGTATTCTGGCAACGAATTATTTTATGATGTACTTGTAGATAAACTAAAATCGATCTCAACTTTCCCACTGTTGGAAATATTGCCACCAAAAATCAAATTTCATGTCATTTTAAAAAGCCAAAATTATTAATTAAAAATCTCAAAAGGGCGGGAAATTTAAATTGTGGTCGCATTAATTTGAAATACCAGTTTTATAGTTCGTCTAATGCAAAAGTTGATTTAAAAAAATGACTTAAAAATTGCGACGTTTTCAGTTTCCAATTTGAAGGATAGGCGAAGCGCTGATAAAAATCGTGAAATGCGCAGATTAAGCCAGTTGGAATGTGAGGATGGGTCAAGTACCTGTTTCATCCTGGCCTCGACCTAGTGCCTGGCCGGGTCTAACCTTGGCCTTGGTACCTGTGTGGAGCGATCATGAATATATTATCGAAAGAAATCATTAAGAGTCCTTATACTTTCTTTGTAATTTTAATAAAATAACAACAAATAATGATGTATGTAAAAAGAATGAGATGACAATCAGTATTAACGTCTTTAAAAATACATTCTACTATGGTCAAAAAATAAGATGACTTTACTTTTATTTCAGAAATTTGCTTTTTTTGGAGTCTTGATATCATCGACACATCGAATGTGAAAAATCAACACTTTTCAGGAAACTACAAAAACAATTGTAATGCTCATGTCAAATCAGCTGATAAAGTCAGGATATTCTCATTGCTACATCAATCTCACCGCCACGAGTGGGGCCCCACAGGGCAGTAATCTTGCTCCCCTTATTTTTGCACTATTTATTAATGATATAGTAACAAATGTTTCAAGCAATATTTTAATGTACGCAGATGATCTGAAACTATATAGTAATATAAATAGCAACGCTGATTGCTTTATGTTGCAGAACGATATTGAGGTTATTGAAGAATGGTGCAACATCAACAACTTGCCGCTGAATTTTGGCAAGTGTTATATCATGTCATTTGCGAATATCCAGAATGTCACGCATTTTGATTACAACCTGAATGGTGCAATTATTGAGAGGGTCGGGATGTTCAGGGACTTGGGAATTGTTTTTGATACTAAAATGTCTTTTTCATCTCACATTAGCCACATTCGGAGTGAGGCAATGAGAATGTTAGGATTCATCTTTCGGAACTCGGCAGATTTCGTGAACATAAATACACTCAAAACTCTGTATCACAGTTATGTGAGATCAAAGTTGGAGTATGGTGCTGTAGTATGGAACCCTTTGTATAACAGATACAAATTGCAACTAGAAGGTGTCCAGAGAAAATTCGCTAAGTTTTTAGCATTCAGACATGATGGAAGATATCCGACGAGACATATGGATCAGAATAGTCTCCTGTTGAAATTTCAAATATCATCGTTAGTTAGTCGCCGAAAATATTTACTTCTTCAGTTCATCTATAAATTGTGTAGATCCCTCATTGACTGCCCTGAACTTCTATCTGTGGTGGGCTTCCACGTGCCTTCGAGGTGTATCAGATCCTGCCCCACCTTTCATTTACCCTATGCTAGAACCAACTTCATGGTCAGGACACCTCTGTTTCAGGCCATGAAGCTCTTCAATGATCTGTGCTGTGATGTTGACATTAATAACGTATCTGCAGATCGGTTCACGAGGTTTGTCGCCTTGAGGCTGTTGCAATAATCGATAATAAATTGTAGGGATCATTGTTGTAGCTTTATTTAAGTCGCATTGATTTTGTCTTGATTTTGTTTTTTTTTCTTCTTTTTTTGTTGCTTTTTTTTATAAATTGTCTCAAATGGATTTATTCTGTCAAACAATAAAGGTTATTATTATTATTATTATCTAAGTCTGTTATTATATAAGCATTGTTTTTGACTTGATTTTCTTTTTTTTATCTTTGGTCAAAATCATTTATTCTTAAAAAAGTTTACATTACTTACGTAATTATTCATCATCATTCTTATTGGTAAGTTCATCAAAAAACAATGTCAAATGTCGATTGACTATTTTATCGATTTTAACTAACAGTAAGTGTGAAAACTTCTTTATAAAACAATGTTCTTTATAAAAAAATAATGAACAAGGAAATAAAATAAGAAAAAAATAATTAAAAAGATTCAAGCTCTAAAAAAAGTAAGTACGTAATAAATGAATAAGAAATCAATAAAAAAAGTGAAAAAAAGCAAGCTTGATGACACATTCTTCAAGGTTCTTTTTCAGTATTATCAGGTTCGGGAAGGCAGTCTCTTTCTGCAGTTGACGCTGGAAGATTGTCATAATAATCATGATATTCCTTGGGTATTAGACTTTGTTTGCATAGAAGCATGAGCTTTTCCAACATCCCCATTCCCGAGATTATAAACCGTCAATTTATAAATTGCCAACTTTCTAACATAAAAGAACGGGCCTGCAGCCCCCTTTGGAGTTGATAGCACGCACTCCAAATCCAAATTTAAAGACAATATTTTTTCATTTTAAATCCCACTTTCTTTGTCTTTATTTCTTCTCTCTCTAGCTGCCTAACTAACTCAAAATAATCAACTGAGTAAACATGTGTCGTTGCAAAGTAACGAATATGATTCAAGAGTCAGCTACATTATACGCTTTATAGAACTAAAAATAAAATCATGTCAAACAATCGGAAATGACACATTCAATATTTTACAATTGAAAGGATTGATCTTTTTTTTCGATTTAATAAAGATCAAAGTAACGAATACACATAACGACATATAACGAATACACACGTAACGAACGACAGTTGGATCGAAAAAATAGACAAACATTTGTAACGCAGACTCGCTAAATGTTTATTCAATACTACATTTTCGAGACATTATTTGTGTAGTTTGTAAAGGGGATTCAGATTCAAGAATTTGCCACTGTCGAATTTTTAAAATGAATTAATTTATCGAACAAAGAATTTGTTTTAAATTTTGTCTAAAAAACAAAATTTCTCCTGCCAAACCTAAGCCAAAAAAAAAACACGTCAAAGTATATCAAAAATCAAAGTCATGTTGTTTTCTTCGATTAGTGTGGTAGTGTTCATAAAGAATTCCTTCTGACTGGTTAATAAACAGTTAATAAAGAATATGATTCATGGCATACGTCTTATTTGAGTGAATCCATTAAAAAAACACCTCCAGATTTATGGCAATTCATGATTTTTACATCACGATAACATACCTTCGTACACCGCAATAACTCTGTCAACATTTTTCGCTAAAAATCAGCTAAATACCGTATCGAAAGCACCATATTTACCAGATATGACACCGTGTGACTTTTTCGTGTTCTCTAAATGAAAGAAATCACCTCCGGAACACCGTTTTGCGTCCATAGAAGCCGTTCAGGGTGTTCGCTGGCTGCTGAATACGAGGAAAACTATTAAATCATCTCCTAATGATGCTAACATGTTTAGCGAAACGTGCGTCGAGAAATTTTAAAAAGTGATTTGGTGTTTAGTAGTAAATCTCTTCGAGTTTAACCAGAAAAACTGTTTCGAAGACTGGAAAAACGTTTAAATAAGTATTGCACTGAGTGGGGATGTTTCATCCTCAGGTTTTATCCGAAATTAACATTGCGCATCACCTACTGGTTTTCTTAAAAATATCTCTTTACTTATTAATTATAGATTTGAACCACACGGAGTTAAATCAGGTGAGGATGACGGATCATCGAACTTAATTACTTGAAACAACTTTTCCTCTAATATGAGATGTACAATGTATTCAGATTACTTTAAAATTTATGGTGATCAGCTTAAGTGTTTTTATTCAAGAGAGAGAGAATTTTGGATTAGTGTCGCGTCAACAACAAAGGCCATTTAGGGACGATAGATATGATAGATATTAGACAATTAGGGAGATAGATATGACTTCTCTGCGGAAAAGAGATAATAATATTTACTATTAAAAAAAAACGCACGAACTTTGGTTTGATACAAAGCTGTCTAAAAGAACGGCATTAATTTTTATTAGATTTGATCTTAATCTCATTTTAATAAATAGATATGCAATCTCATTGGAAGAATACTAAAGAAACAGTTACACTGATTTACGCAGCGTGCCCCGAATAACAGTAAAAAAAGTTGAAGGTGAAAGATTAATAAAAAATAAATGAAAACAATTAATAATACTTAAGGCTCTCACGAAGGATAAATGTGTAAACTAAAAACAATGTGTTGGAATAAGACGAATCGTTCGTAAACTGTTACGTTGAAATTCCAGCCTGTTAGAGATAATTTGATATTTATTATGGGGGATCTGATCACTTTCTCTGTATTTCCTTGTAAATTTCCTGCTTTCATATAAAAATGTTTTTTAGAAAGTATCGATACGTAGATGATCGATACATAGTTCCGTTATGAAAGATGACTGATTCCAAATAAAATACAAAAATGTTCTTGTGAGTCAATGCATCGTTGGAAATCTCATTGAGCTAAATCAGGCCGGAGGAATAAAAGAAAGACATCACGTAATACCTTCTACAAGGCAAGCGCGGACATTGTTCTATTACAATAGGATAACCAAAGCTTTGATGTTCCGCTTAACGCAAGATTTGTTTGACAAATGTCTGGAACTAATTTCTGAATAAGCTATCAACATCATTAATAGTACATACTACTAGGGTCAAAAAGTAAGGTGACTTTTGTTTTAAAACTTCGCGTGTTTTAAATTTCGATACAACCATTCGTGTTTTTCGTTGATAAAATTGTCCATGACATCTCACAGAAGTTTCTTGTTATTTTGTTTGTTAAGTTAGAAATTATAGCGTCTTTATAATTGATCTCTCTTATAATAACCAAGCACAGTGTCATGGTCTATTTCTACGGCCTTCTGTACAACCTCGATGTGATCCTTTGTAGTGAGTCCATACATTAGTCCATTTTTGAATCCTGCTTGTTCTTTTGGTTGTGCGTCATTAAGTTTTCCTAATATTCTTTTAGATATTATCTCAGTGAAAACTTTGTACATTACTGATAGTAGGCTTATTGGACGGCAGTTCTTTAAATCTTCCTGTGCTGCTTTTTTCATGTAAAAGGATCACTTCTGCATTTTTCCATAAGTCAGGTACTCTTTGTTCTTTGTGGTATTTTGAATATAATTTTGCCAGTGTTTTATGTACCATCCGACCACCAGCTTTTAGCATTTCGGCAGTTCCTAGAGCCTTATCGTTTTTCATCGATTCAGTAGCATTTGTTACTTCCTCCACTAGGATATCTGGCATTTTTTCTTCCGTGGGTATTGTTGTCTTTGATTTGTTCTGATCTTCATATAACTGGGAATAAAATTTTCTGATAACCTCTAACACTGGCGTACGCGCACTGTACACTGTTCCATCCTCACTCATTGACATATAAATTTGCATTCTTTTGTTTCTCAGCTTCTGTTTAGCCTTGTTAATTAATTTGTTTTCTTCCAGGGTTTTTGCATTAGCTGCATGTTGAATCGACGCAGGTCCTCTCTGTTACGTTTTCTTATAGTTTTTGCAGAGCTCAGTGTACTTGACTCTGCAAAAAGCCCTGTCATGACATGTAACCTGACAAAATGACCTGTCATGAAATGGTCATTGGCGTTTTTGGTGATTTCACATTGTTGGTGGTTCACATTTCTTCATATTGAACTGATATTTTCATTTCCTCCGAATCTTGTAACCCAGCAAAAAGATTTGACAAAGCAATCTCAAAATCGCTGCGTCTCTCCAGCAGTTTCCCAGTATCCACTTTGCCCTTCTTTGGCCTTACCATTCTTTCGCGCCCTCTTCGACAGTTAATCCTAACTTTTGCTCGTACCATTCTGTGGTGACTTCGATCATTAAAATTGTTAAAGATAATACAATTGCAAAATATTGCTTTATCGTTGGTCATAATTTATTATATTTTATATACATTTATATATACACATATATATATATATATATATATATATATATATATATATATATATATGTATATATATATATATATATATATATATATATATATATATATATATATATATATATATGTATATATGAACACTTTTGTTGGTTGCTTGACTGAGGAGGAGCCCCACCCATCCCTTCAACTGGATGACATATGTTTCGTCTCTCGAGGTTCAGACTCTTCAGGGCGCCGACATATACCATACCATCAAGAAGAGGGAGATCCTATCCACAGCCAACAACCCATGTTTTCGCCGACCTCCCGTCGGATGGCGTATATATGTAGTGTTAGATTTTCTTCGCCTAAAGGCGGAGACGCAGGTTGTTGTGTGTTCCACATGAGATTGTGGAACCCAACGGTTGAGTGTGTAATGACAATCAGCTACTGCAGTCTCATTGGACGCAGTCCAAGAAAATCTAACACTACATATGTATATATATATATATATATATATATATATATATATATATATATATATATATATATATATATATATATATATATATATATATATATAATTTTATGTTTTTTTTGGATTTTCGGTTAATTATATTAATAAATTATAATTTTTTACTATTTTATTAACATTTGGGTTTATTTTATCAAACTATCCTCACAACAATTCTACAATATAGTATATTATTTTTATAAACAATACAAATTTTACATTTGAAAACACACCAGCTATATCTTGTTGAATAATTAATTTTTACATAAAATATGGAATTTTTTGTTTAATTTTCAATTGACATATTCTTGACTTTGATACATTTTATAAATTTGTTATATAATAAGTCATTTCTTTTGTACTGGATTTTTTATATTGTTTTTCAAAAATCTCAATTTTTTATGTTATTAAAATTAAAGTTGTGGTCATTATTTATGGCGTTAAACAAAAAATTAAAAATTTGTATTGTTTATAAAAATATAAAAATAAGCCGGTCGCGTTGGTGCGGCGGTAAGAGCGTCTGCTTTGCCGAATCCGCGCTGGAGCGGTAGCTGGTTCGATTCCAGCGCTCGGATGGTTATTTTTCTTTCTTCTGTCCGTTTATCTTTCCTAAATGTTTGTGATTGTTTCTAGGCAAGAGTGTAAAATCCGACTACGAATTACCCCTCAGTCACGCCAGTTAAAGGCTGGGTAAGGCCGGATGCCTTCTGAGAAGTGTTCTACGTTGGTCACTCGCCAGTCGGTAGGTTTCCTGATAGACTTATGGGTAGGCACATAACCAAGGGTTTATAGCCCGAGGGGGTGCTGGCCTGGGTTTGTCGGAAGCTGATGACCGTGGTTCGGAACCCACGTTAAGCTGTAGGTCCAGTCGCTAAATAGCCTAGTTGCTGATGCGCCTCTAACTCAAACACTTTACTTTACTTTACTTTATAAAAATAATATATATTGTATAGGATGTTGTATTGTTCTGAGGAAGGTTTTATAAAATAAACCTCAACGTTAATAAAACAGCAAAAAAAAATATAAGTTACTAATATAACTGATCGAAAATCCCAAAAAAAAAACAAAAAATAATATTAAATGATCGGGAAAATACATATAATAAAATAAAGAGTTTAGTGATGAGAGAGAAGCAGAACTTCGTTCCACAAGCACCATATTCAGCAGATATGGCGCCGTGTGACTTTTTCCTGTTCCCTAAAGAGTTATTCTTGATTTTGCATCAATTTTATGCAGATAAATTCTGTTTTCTCTGAGTGAGTTAACACATACCATGATTAAACCATGTGTGGAATAGTTAGTCAGCTTAAACAGTTAATGAATATTTGAATTGAAAGCTACACAACAATGACTAAGACCCACCTACTACCATAAATTGAAAATTAATAACATATTCTTTTCGATGATAAACAGGCATCATTCCGAAAACGAAACCGTAACTGTTTATGATGCCATATGTGTTCTCTGTCGATTCACAATCTATTTGGCCATTGTAGGTCACATACGTCCACTTCGGTACACTTTTTGGGTTATAAATATCAACTTATGTACAGGGTTGTTCAGGAAATACGTTCTATGAAATAAAACCAGAAATTGTGCAACAAAACGTAAAATATTGGTTTAATTATCCAAATTTATTTTGTTGCCTTCAAAATAAGGCCCTATTTGATGCGATACATTTATGCCAATGACTACCTTTCCAATGACCCAGAACGATCAACATCGATCGCATTTGGTGGGATCAGAACGTTGTCGTGTACCATGAGCTTCTACAAGCTGGTGAAACACTTAATACCATTTGCTACCGTTAACAAATGATCAATTTAAACCATGCATTGATCGAAAAGCGACTAGAGTGTCACACACAACGAAAGCAGTCAGAGATACCATTTCTGCTTTTTGCCAGGCCCACCATACTCACCAAGCTCACCTTGGCTCCTTTCGACTACCAGCTGTTTGTAACTATTTCTCACGAATTTTCCGTAAAACACTTCAACAATTAAGGTGATGTCGAAAAAATGACTTGGTAACTGGTCCATCTCAAAAAATTTACGGTTTTTCGGCGAGGGTATCTAGAAATTGCCAGAGAGATGAGCAAAATGTGCAGTCAGCAATGGCGCATATTTCGAATAAACCAATTTTTACATTTCTTCCAAGTTAAAACTGTTTTTTTTAATATAAAATTAAGACTGACGATGGTTGCGACATTTTCTTAATGAAAATTCATACTAAATTGTATAAATAAAATTATGAATAAATAACGATTTCAGATTTTTTTTTCACCCATAATTTGATTGCAATAAAGCATGATTGAATTGTAACAAATTATTGCGATAAGCGTGATTATTAATAATCATAATATTTTTTCTTTATTTGGATTTTTCGCCACGATCTAAAAGTCAAAAAATATCAAAAATATCTGTTCTTATGTAAATAAAGAATCATTGGGTTAAAAACAAACGAAGACAAATTTCTCAGTGATTCTTTTCTGTGATAAATTTGCCTAACAAACAAAATTAAAAAAAAAATATAAACATTTTCTGAAATAACTACAAACTTTTGAACGTTAACGTTTCAGGAGGTCTTCTCCCCCCGTTTTCAAAACGAATCTAAAAAAATAAATTATATTATTTTCTTTAATAATGATAAGATAGGAAGTAAATATATTATGTGTATGTCAATGATATTTATATTGAAATACAACCAAAAAAATATATAGGTGAAGTTTACTGTGCCATTAGTGTGTACTGAAATACTTAAATGGTCTTAATTGTATTCTTTAGAATCGGGAATCATATTGAATTTAAATCTACCAAAGGCATTTTATTTCAATTAATTATAGAGGTTTCTTTTAATCTTCTGTATTTTGTTACCGATTTTTTTAATACCGTTTTGGAGTTGTTCCAATTGATTTTATGTCCTTATTCCCATGAGTGTTGACAAACTCTAGATTTATTAAAATCGCCCTTTCTAAGAAATAAATAATAAATCATAAAAATAAATAATATAATATTATATTAATAATATAAGAAATAAATAATAAGTAATAAATAAATAATCATTATTTCACATTAAAATGTTGTTGATGTTTTTCGATGGTATTTTGTTTCTGGAGATTCCCTTATTAATGTCAACATTAATAAGGGAATTTAATAAAACATTAAATAAACCGTGTTTATTGATTTGTTTGCAGCGTATTAAATTACAACATAAACACCCAAAAATTACAGTCACAAATACTGCATTTATGAGAGTAATATTCAAAGAAAATTTAAGTTTAGACTGGATGCCTTTGTGTTAAAATTTATTCCCACTTAGGTACGTTAAAAATCAGTACTTCCTCAAAAATGCGTGTCTTTAATTAAAAAAAAAACAATTTCCGCTTCTGGTTGGGACACCCGGTGGTTACCAACATTTTCTTGTTCAGCTTAAAACATCCTTGTAGCAGTTACTTCCTTGCAATCAACCATATTGCATACATTCCACCTAATGTTGTTTATTAATAAACAGCACTTGTCATTCGAGCTAAATTAACCTACATTCATCATTTAATATGTACAAAAACACTCTGTGCAGAAAAAAAACAACCGCTATAGTTAGAAAGAAAGATGAAGAAAAACCTCATCTTTACTTGATCTTGCACACTTAATAATCTTTAATAAGTTGTTATAATTATTTTAATTAATGCTGCAGAGCTCGTCATTTGGTTAATTTTTAATATACCGACTGACATGTGATTATTGTTGTCTTATTTTTGTGTGTAAAAAGTTTTCTAATAAGAGTGTTTGAACTTGAAAACGTAATCGCGTCAACACTGTTTCAAATATAAATGTGACGCTTCGACAGCTGTGTTCACTACATGTCCTGTTCACTACATCACCACAGTCCTGTTTCTTCAAGATAAAATAAAAATTACGTAAAATCTACCATTGTACTTCATTTTAAAGTTCTGGCGTTTATTATCTTATTAGATAACCCTTTATAAGGTACCTACATTGAAAAATAATAATTGATTTTGGGGTATTATATCCTATTCAAGGGGTCTCCTCCTGTGTTAATCATATTCCTGTAAAGAGCTCGTAATAAATACACCACGTACCTGTAAAAACCTTCAGATAATTAAGAACGTCTTCAGCTTCCCCTGATCTTACAACTCAACTTACAACAACAAGGAAGTTTATCTCGAAGGTTAAATAGAATAAAAACTGTTTTTTTTGCAACGATCTAAAACCTAAAAAATATCAAAAATATCTGTACTTATGTAAATAAAAGAATCACTGGGTAAAAAACCAAAACGGAGACTAATTTCTCAGTGATCCTTTTTCTGTCATAAATTTGCCTAACGAACAGTCGCGGCTCGTGGGTGTTTAAAGTTGGGAGGGTATAGAAGAAAACAGTGCTGCTAAAGATTTTTTTTGCTTTCCCCTTCCTTCTTTAAACTTTTCATGCTATTAAAACCTTATAGTGAAGTGAACCCGGAAAATGAGTTAAAGGAAAGAAACTGAATGGAAATAAAATATGCTGTTCTGCTCTGAAAAATTATTTACGCCCTACCTCACGAGCCGCCACTGCGAACGAACAAAAATTTAAAAAATACAAAATTTTCTAAAATAAATACAAACTTTTGAACGTTGACGTTTCGGGAGGTCTTCTCTATCCGTTTTCAAAACGAAGCTAAAAATAATTTATATTAATTTCTATATTATACTCTAGAAAATAGCAAGTAAATATATTTCGTATATGTCAATGATACTTACATTGACAATAATATTTTTTACCGACACTGACATACCACCAAAAAAGAAAAAAAAAAAAAATATATATATATATATATATATATATATGTATATATATATATATATATATATATATATATATATATATATATATATATATATATATATATATATATATATATATATATTATATCTACATATTTTGGAGATTATCATCTTTGTTAGGCGAAATTTTGTAGCATTCGTAAAAAATAGTGATTTTCATCACTATAACACATGAGGCTCTGGTGAACTTGTTTTACCAATACATTCATGTAAGATAGTTGAACATAATGTTTACTATAGGGGTGTGAAGCTGTATAATAAGTTGCCACAACGATTTAAGCATGTTCAGAATGACAACGAATTTAAAAAATTAGTCCGCGAATTTCTTATAAGTCAAAGTTTTTTTAGTTTAGAAGAATATATGTCGTATCAATAATTAGATTCAATGCTTATTTATGTATAAAATGTTTATTTGTGCAAGATTATCATTTCATGTATTATTTCTGAGGTCGTGTCACTGAACATTCTGCCAATTCTGTCAATCCGACTTAATCATGGATATTTTTATTGTTGTGGGGATTGAATAAATACTTTATTAAATTATATACCTTATCAAGAATAAAATATTTATATGTAGGTTTAAATGTTATATATTCTTTGTATGCACAGAAGTGTGGCAATGTTCATGCTCTTGTTTTGACTTGATCCATGCATATTTGTATTGTCTTGAGGATTCAATAAATTATTATTATATATATATATATATATATATATATATATATATATATATATATATATATATATATATATATATATACCGTGTTTTAAATATATTTTAAATTTATTATAAATATATTTTATTAATTTTATTTTCAGTGTTAAATGTTGCTGCTGGGAAAGCTCCAATGCAGGTCTCCACTGAGGGTATGGGGATCCCCCAAAAAGCCATAGATGCTAGTACCAGTGCTTTCTTCAATAGTGAAACCTGCACCCTGACTAAGTTAGAGAAAGCTCCATGGTGGTATGTCAATTTGTTGGAGCCATACATGGTCCAGTTGGTGAGATTAGATTTTGGAAAACCCTGTTGTGGTAAGTTTCACTTTTATCTTATAGGTATTTGGTAGTGTATATAGTAGTGTTTGGTAGTGTGTATAGTGTATATATATTTAATTTTTTCCTTCTCCTTAGAATTGAGATGTTTAATGTTGAATTGCTGTGGTAATGAATTTTATTAACCTCAAACTTTATTGCACCTTGATAACAAATAAATAACATATTTTGAAGAAAACGACAAAAAAAACATACAAAAATAATGCAAAAAATAACCATTAAAAATCCACATCGACACCAAAAAAACACTGCTCGTGTTAAAAAAAACACTAATAAAAATCTAACTGTACTCATAAAATTATAAACACACAAACGTTAAGATATTATAGAACTTGAAAAAGACAGAAAAATGTCGATAAGTTATTCCAAATAAATGATAATAAAATTCTTTACCACAACAATTCAACATTAGAGACCTAAATTTCCAAAGAAGAAAAAAATATAAACACAAAGGTCAAGAAAAACTTCAATATATATATATATATATATATATATATATATATATATATATATATATATATATATATATATATATATATATATATATATATATATATATATATATATATATATATATATATATATATATATATATATATATATATATATATATATATATATATATATATATGTATTTAATTTTTTCTTCTCTGATAATTTAGATGTTTAATGTTGAATTGCCGTGGTAATGAATTTTATTAACCTCAAAGTTTATTGCACCTTGTTAACAAATAAATAACATATTTTTAAGAAAACGACAAAAAAAACATACAAAAAGAATGTAAAAAATAACCATTAAAAATCCACATCGACACCAAAAAACACTGCTCGTGGTAAAAAAACACTAATAAAAATCTACACCCATAAAAATATATCGTCAAGGTGAATTTGCAGTTTTATAAAAGTAATATGTTCCATGGTAAGTCAAACTGTACAGAGAAAATTATAAACACACAAACATTAAGATATTATAGAACTTGAAAAAGACAGAAAAATGTCGATAAGTTATTCCAAATAAATGATACTAAAATTCTTTACCACAACAATTCATTATTAGAGACCTAAATTTCCAAAGACGAAAAAAATATAAACACAAAGGTCAAGAAAAACTTCAATATATATATATATATATATATATATATATATATATATATATATATATATATATATATATATATATATATATATATATATATATATATATATAGTATTAGATTTTCTTGGACTGCGTCCAATGAGACAACAGTAGCTGAGTGTCATTACACACCCAACCGTTGGGTTCCACAATCTCATGTGGAACACACAACAACCTGCGTCTCCGCCTAAATGAACATTTTTGTTGGTTGCTTGACCGATATATATATATATATATATATATATATATATATATATATATATATATATATATATATATATATATATATTATATATATGCTTAGTGCATTGTATATGCACAATAATAAGAATGTTTCTTAGGTAGTGATATAGATTAAATATATACGATGCTATGGGAAAATTTGCCAAATTGGACAAAGTCATTTATACCGACAAATTTGTATTTGCAGAAAGTTTTGCACTGACCTAAGTAGATTTAACAGCTGTATGAACGGGAAACACTCCATAAAACAGCAATAAAAACTAATTAGAGAGTATTTCAGCATTCCTGGCGTATAATAAAAGTACTTCCATATCACGAAATCGTATATTTCGTTTCATTTATATTTATCTGTTTGTTTTTCAAGTTTTTGTACATACACTGTTGTTCAAAGATTTGAAACTATATCGTGATAATGTATTATTGGTCTTAATTCGGTTAAATAGTTGATTGAGGTGAACGTGGTATATTGGAAACGTTCCAGAATGTACATTCTGTCAAATAAATATTAGAAATTGTTTCATAAAGTACAAAACATTGGTCTAATCATTCAAATATATTTTACGGCTATCAAAATTGACTTCATCTAAATATAATTATGCCGGCGAGAAATTCAGCCGTTGTGTTGTTTCTTATGTTCGTCAAATCAGGAAATCTGACGACACTCGTTTATTATTGTTTGTAAAGCCGAGAAAGAGATGTTTACGGCGGGAGAGTCTCCCTACATACATCATCCATCTCGGCTTTAATTTACGTCGCCTTATACAGGAATCAATTCCTTCAAATACAGGAATTTAATGACGGCTTGATATTTCATTTTTTCCATCTTTACAGAAACACTAACATTGCCTGACATAAATGACTATGAAACAACTGAGCATCTAATCTGACCGATATTTTGAAGGATATCTTTCAACGCATGCGCAATAGTACCAATAGTACCAGAATCTTTTTGACGAGTAACGCCATCTGCATGTTGAGGTTGAAAACTTTTCTGTCTACCTTCGTATTTGCACGTTTATTCTACATAACACCCATATCGAAACTGTCATAAATATCGTCAAAAAATAACATCTAGACTTAATGGTAGCGTGATATTTGCCCTTTATTTAATTATTTATCTAATCATTTTTATAGAATACTAAATGCAACGAAATTACATGATTTTGTGCTAAGATTTTTGAACAACAGCGTAAAAGATAATTATCGTGTGGTTGCTTCAAGATGCAACAGTTCCGTATTATCATTCACGCTAAAGCATTATATAAGGTTACTTTTCACTCGGTGTTAAACAAAAATAATAAAAGTAATTCTTCAGGTGAAGGATGGATAATTGCTCTTTAAAGAAAGTGTGTCGTCCAATACAGAACATATTGTGGTTTTGCGTGAAAACTATCCTATATGCTTCAGTTAAAATCGTTAATTTCCTTGTCGCCTTTCAAATCAAATTAATACCGGTTTGTTAGAAATTTTTTTTCGGTTTTCACCAATAGAGGTGAATTTATCGTCGCTGGCTTTTTATAACTTTTTTTATTCAATTGAACTTACAATTTCCACGTTGTCTTCTACAGTAGACTTGTCTTGTCTTCTTCAGTAGACAGAAGTAGATCAATTTTTGTATTGGAGCCTTCGGTGTGAAACACTAAACTCGAAGCGATTTACCAGTCAACACCGAATCACTTTTTTTAAGGTTCTTGACGCACGTTTCTCTAACCATGTTAGCATCATCAGGAGATGATACAAGAAAAACGAAAAAAGGCGAAAAAGAGAACAAAAGAAAGAAAAATAAACCGTAAAGTTTACTAACGCTTACATTAATAATTGATAAAGTTGACTGAACGGAATAGGTCCTTTATTCCGGTTCATGATTTTCTTGCATTTTTCTATTTGAATGCTTTCATATGCATCCAAAGCACTATTGTTATTTACACTTTTAACCAGTCTTAAATTACTAATGTCTATATTGTGGTCATGTTCGAGTGCATGCTGGGCAGCACTAAATTTTTTATTTCTCAATATACCTTCGATTACAGCCCAATCGTTTGCCCAATATAGCTTCGATCACAATCTTGACAGCTAATTTCGTAAATCCCCGACTTTTCATGTTGCTCTACTTTGTCCTTTGGATTACCCAGGACTTCTCTTAATTTATTATATGGTTTGTACAAAACCTTAATGTCTATATTTTTCAAAATTATGTCTAGTCCTCATGTTAATTTGCCGTCAAATGGTATTACCATGAATTTATTTTTGTTCTGATCCTTTTGGAAAGTCGAAGATTATTCTCTAGATAATTTTCTTTAGATTGTTTCTAAATCATTCCGGGTGTCGATCCGTTCATTCTGTGAAGTCACGACATTTCGCAAAAATCTCATTTGGCATTTTCAAGTGTTGTTCGCTTCGATTGAAGACTCCAACTGACGTGCACGGGTCGTTGCGTTCGTTCTTATAGGCGGCCGGCGACTGCGGAGATTGTATCGGGGTAGTTCGGGACTACTTGCGGCGCTCGGCAACGCTATCGGGCGTCCGTTTATTGATTTTTCTACCTCGTCGCCACGTTGCCGTGTTTCTTCTTTTTTTGGAAGCGATTTCCCAACTTTTGGAATGTTGCGAGCATCGTATCGCGCATTTAACTCACCCCTTTCTTCTATTTCAAGGGCTTCTCTGATTGTATATATATATATATAAAACCCCCACTACCAAATTTCGTTAAAAAAAGATACTATTTAAGAAAGTTATTGACGAAAATTGAAAATAAAATTATAACTATATCACAATTACCGAGTTTCCAGTCTCATATCTTTTTAATATGTTTTTCTCAATATGTACCACTTTTTTAAGCCTGTAAAATCATAGCGTTAAAAACATTTTTCAGGTAGAGAATTAAAAGGTTTTTTATTTGCAGGTGCTAACAAACCAGCTACCATTGTAGTACGAGTTGGTAACAACCGTCCAGATTTAGGTACCAATCCGATATGCAATCGTTTCACCGGTTTCTTAGAGGAAGGTCAACCTTTATTTTTACCCTGCAACCCGCCAATGCCGGGCGCTTTCGTCAGTGTGCACTTGGAAGTGCCCAGTCCCACTCAACTTTCCATATGTGAAGCTTTCGTTTACACAGATCAGGCGTTACCAATTGAACGGTACATCAACCAACTCTACATCAAGCTACATTATTTATAATGGTATTTTTTTTTGTAGATGTCCACAATTTAGAGATCAACCACCAGGAAATACTGCAACCTACAATGGTAAATGTTACGTCTTCAACAACAGGCAGCCTATGAAGTTCAGAGATGCTTTACAGTTCTGCAGGAGTCGTGGAGGAACTTTGGTGGATGAAAGTAATCCTGCTCTTCAAGGTGAGATTTTTATACTGCTGCAGGATATTTTTAAACAGAGGATTTTCTGATTACGTGCAGGTTTCATCAGTTGGGAATTATGGAGAAGACACCGTAGTGACTCACAAGGACAATATTGGATGGGTGCTGTGAGAGATAAACAAATTGGTAAAATTTTAGTTTGTGCTAAAATGTCATTTTCCACTGTAACTATAACAGGAACTAAAGCTAGGAAAAGAAGCAAGAATGGTTGCGAAAATGCTGTATGAAAGAGTAATAAGACCAGCGATTTTGTATGGGGCAGAAATCTGGGGTAGAGGAGCAAATGATGCGAGAGTGAGGAAAGTGGTACGAATGAAGGACTGAATGTGGAAGATGAAGGAGAGAATGATGTGAGAATGATAAGGATTTGGGTAGATGGATCGGTAAAGGAAGAAAAAGGAGGAATAGGAATGGTCGTGAGAGAAAATGGGAACGAGCGAGAATATAAAGAGAGAACGAGCGACGGATTAACATCCAGAGAATATGAATATTATGCAGCGAAAAGAGGAATAGAATGGTTTAGGGATAGAGGGGAGGAAATAGCAATTCTAATAACAGATAGCAGATAGGTAGTAAGCGAAATAGAGGATAGAAGGATAGCTGGAAAGGGAGTTAGTCTCTTACAGACACAAATAAGCAAGATAATGAGAGAAGGGAAGTTAATAAAAGTGAGATGGATGGCGAGAACTGAGAAGAGCGGACGAGTTGGCAATGGAGGAAAGAAAAGGTGAGCAAGTAACGATTGAATGTGAGAAGAGGTGGAGGAAAGAATGGATGAGGAAGAAGAGGAAAGGGAATATAATAAGAGAGTGGCAAAAGGAATGGGATGAGAGTAAAAAGAGAAGAAAGATGTATGAATGGTGTAAGCGAGTGGGAGTAGAGAGAATGGGAATATCCTGGAAAGGTATGCAACTGGTAACAGGACATGGCAACCTAGCAGGATATAGAGAAAGGTTCAAGATTAAGAATGACAGCGGGAATTGCGAATGCGGAAATGGGAAGGAAGATGTAGAACATGTTTGGTTTAGTTGTATGAGTGCAGAGAGGAAGGAAGGAAGAGAAGAATTTTTGAGAAAATTGAATGGAAGAGAAATTGAATTGAGGAATAAAGAGAATAGAGTGAATGATGAAATGATATGTATGGTGAATGAATGGGCAGAAAGGGTAATAAAAAACGATGATTATGAGGGAGAGTAAATAAAGAGAAAAGAGGCTGCCTAAACCGGGGCGGGGTTTTTCTTTCCCCGATAATTTGGAGAGTGCAGGGTGTTGGGTGTTGCTCTTGGCAGTGGTCTCGCTAGATAGTTGGTGTATGCTAGGTTGAAGCCGTGAGATAAAAACCGAAAAGGCAAACGACAATTCTGTAACTATAACAACAGCTTCCAAATTTTGGTCAAAAAATATTTCTTGTTGTAAACAAATTAATTAAATATATAATTGAAATTTTGATTATGCCATGTCGGGATAATAAGCTGGATGTATCGTGTAGTGTGTTTCATTTTTAAGGAGGTTGGCAATGGCTGAAAGGAGATGAAGTTACAGTATCATTTTGGAACCTACCCGTTGGTAATGGTGACTGTGCCAGATACGATGGAACAAAAGGATGGCTTTGGTCAGACACCGATTGCAACATGCACTTAAATTACATCTGTCAACATCGTAAGTGTATATTCTTCTTTCTAACAAGCCCATAAATAAAACACAACATTTTCAGAACCCAAAGCTTGTGGTCGACCTGAACAACCACCAAACTCCACTATGGAAGCGCCAAATTTCAATGTTGGTTCAGTGGTGGAGTATTCCTGTGATGAGGGGCATCTTTTAGTGGGTCCCTCCACGAGAACCTGCTTGGAAACTGGTTTTTACAATGAGTTTCCTCCAGTGTGCAAACGTAAGATCGTCAAAATGTCTTAGATATTCTCCTGCAGTAATTATGATGACGTTTTAGGAATTCAGTGTGGATATCCAGCAGATATACCTAATGGGGAATATACTTTGGTGAATGATTCAGTTGGATACTTGAGCAGGGTTATTTACTCTTGCTATGAAGGGTACGAGATGATTGGAAGGGCTCAGTTGGCTTGTGACATTGATGAGAGATGGAACGGACCACCACCTCGATGTGAACGTGAGTCACTTCATTATTCCATAAGACAATTGGTGATACATAACTTTTTTCAGCTGTACAATGTGAACCTCCTCAGGAAATTTCAAACGGAGTTCTAGAACTACCAAATAACGATACCTACTTTGGTTCTATGGTAAACTATATATGCAATCCGGGTTTTAGGTTGGTGGGACCTAGTAAGATAACTTGCATGGCTAATGGTCAATTCGATTTTCTTTCGCCAACTTGTGAAGGTACATCGTTGATTTAGTTGGTTTATCAGTTGATAGAGTGCAATTTTTGGTATTTTTAGAAGATCCAGCTTTAACATCGACAACTCAAGAGATAACTAAACTAACCAAACCGACTACCACTACGACCACAACCACAACAACCTCGAGAACGAGGAGTCGAACACCAAGACCACCACCAACAACAATAAAAGCTGCAAACGATGTAATCAAAGTATGTTATTGTTGATATTAAACTCGTCCAGGATATTTTAATTTATATCTTTTGTAATATAGTTGACATCAAGAACCAGAAAGCCTGTTGCAACAACTACTATAGCCAGTACAACAGAAAGACCTTCAATAATCATAGCAGGACATCCCCAAGATAACGAAATAGCAGGTTTGAATTTGAGACATTGTAACTACGACCATATAAAGGCGGCTAATGTATTTTTTTATGAAACAGGTAGTTCAAATATCCAACATGGTGAAGCACCAAATGTCAACGTACCTTTGTCAGTTGATGGTGATAGGCGTGAACCGTTTGGTGCCAGATTGAACGTGGGAGCTATTATCGCTCTTGGATCATTTGGAGCTTTCATTTTCCTCGCAGCAATTATTACTACTGTGGTGATTTTAGTCAGAAGGTAAATGATTCAGTTTAATATAGTTATGGTGAAATTTACCCTACAAGGGTGTTTTGAAAAGTTCTCGGTTTTATAATTTTAGGAAACATTTTCTTTGTGGCGTGGACGAACTTTTGATTTATTGTTTTGTTTCGATTATTATTATTATTATTATTTACGTATGGGCTCTAGTGGACCACGCGAAGTACAATTAGAGGCGTTTGTTGTTGTTAGCCTTGCTTTGCGCCCATACTAGTTTCATTCTTTCGTTATGAGCTTTTTTCCTTTCGTCAGACCAAGTTGTTCCAGTCTTCCTACATTTTTCTCTCTGGCCCACCTCCCAAAAGTTAACCTTGTGTCTGAAACAGCCTCCATCCTGAATTTCATTTTGTGTAATATTTGCTGATCTTAGGTCCTCTTTAATTGCAGCAATTCATTTAATTATTTCTACTTTAGCTCTACTCCTATTTTCATAAAATTCGACTACTTGTCTAGTTAACCTACTCGGATTCATCCGTTTTATGTGTCCGTAAAACTTAAGTCTTCTTTTTCTCATATCGTTATGTATATCTGTGTATTGTTTGATTTCTTGGTTTTCTCGAAGTCGGTATGTTGTGCTATTTATTTGTTTGGGGCCTACGATTTTTCTTATGATTTTTCTTTCCTTCTTTTCAATGTCCTCGATGTCCCTCTTTCTATTCAAAATGAGCGTTTCTGCAGCATATAGACATTCTGGTTTAAAACTGTGTTGTAATGTCTCAGTTTTGTGTTTTCAGATAGGCATTTTTTGTTGTAAATATGTTTTGTAAGTCTTAATGCCGTTTCCATTTTTTGACATCTACCCTTATTGGCCGCTTTTTCCAACCCATTTTCCATGATTATTTCACCCAAATATTTGAATTGAGAGATTAGTTTGATGTTACCATATTTTGTTTTTAGAAATGGTGTTCTTAGTCTGTTGCAGGTCATGTATTGTGTCTTTTCAAAGGAAATTTGGACTCCTACATTTTCTGCTGTTTCTTTTAGAATTTCAATCTGTTTCTGTGCCGTTAATACATCTTGAGCTCAAATTGCTAGATCATCAGCAAATGCCAGACAATCAATTTTGATGTTGGTTCTCCCCAGTTTAATGGGCTGATCAATATTCAGGGCCGACTTTTTTTCACGCCACTCCTGTATTACTTTTTCTAGAACACAGTTAAATAAGAGTGGCGAGAGTCCATCCTCTTGTTTCACTCCAGTTTTAATTTCGAAGGGCTCTGAGATGTCATCCATGAATTTAACTTTTGACCTTGTGTTAGTTAACGTTGCTTTAATAATTGCCAGCGTTCTCAGATCTAGTCTTTGTTCTTTCAAGATTCGGAATAAAGATTCGCGGTCAATAGAATCATTGCTTTTTTAACCACAAATGTACAGACGAGATTTTTATTGTACAGTTTTTGATGTCTTAGAATCAACTTGAGATTCAGGATCTGTTCAGGACAGGATCTGCCCGGTCGAAAACCTGCTTGATATTCACCAATGTTAGGTTCTAATTGTCCCTGTGCTCTGTCTAGTAGACATTGAGATAGAATCTTGTGACAAACTGGGAGAAGAGATATCCCTCTATAGTTGTTTACATCCGTTCTATCTCCTTTCTTATGTAGTGGATGGATTAGAGTATCTTTTTGTTTTGATATTATACAAAAAAATACAAATCCAAAAAATCACATTTGTAACACGAGACCACAGGAGTTATACCAATGTTCCCATGAACCAAGGTTGTTGTGCGTTCCACATGACATTGTGGAACCCAACGGTCGGGGGTGTATAGTGCCTGACTACTGCTGTCTTATTGGACGCAGTCCAAAGAAGCCAAAAAACTTCATGTATAAGCCATCTGACGAGAAGTCGGCGAAAATATGGGTTGTTTGATTGTGGAGAGGGACTTGGGACTATTCTTGGCGAGAGAGCATATGTCGGAACCCTGATGAGTCTAACCACCAACAGACGAAACATGTGCCCTCCAATCTAAGGGATGGGTGGGGCTTCCTCCCGATCAAGCAACTAACCAATGTTCATTATGGCGGAGACGCAGGTTGTTGTGAGTTCCATATGAGATTGTGGAACCCAACGGTCGGGGGTGTATAACTTCTAACTACTGTTGTCTCATTGGACCCAGTCCAAGGAGTCAAAAAAACTCCTTATATATATGCAAGATTTTAAGTAATATCTTATGTATTTTGTAGACGTAACATTGAACCATCTTGCTTTAGTAAACTCAAAAAGATTTGCTACTAAAAACTAAATCACTTGTTTTGAATTTCTCGAGGTCTGTTTCGCTAGGCATGTTAGCATTATCAGCAGATTATTCAATTAAATTGACTCAAATTGGATTTTCTGATAATGCTTAAAAAATAATAATGATTTAGAGAAAATAACTAGGATTATTAGTCGCAATGTTTTTATGATTATGACCGAGAACTTTTTATCTTACTCTCGCACATCAAATTTGTGTTTATAGGAGAATTGAGATGTCATTGTATACACTATCGTTTTCACAAATATATCTTAAGTATTTAACTAATGTCAATATCATGAATATTTTGTTATAAAGCTATATATGTATTAAAAATTGCATAGTGGATAATAATATTTGTTAGCAAAGAAAATTCACTCATCATCCACGTGAGCAAGTGTCTCTCAAGATCAGTTTTTGGCTTTATAGCCGTCATCACATGGTCTCGAGCTGCGATACCTGAGAAACGTCTGAAGGATTAATCAAAACCACAGACCATATAAATTAGCTATGTCGGATGGTGGCGGGTGTAATCTCATATATCTCACGCCATCCTACGGCGGATGATAGCAGTGTGCGAAAATTCTTTTTTAGCATTTCAAAAGTAATACTGTTTCATGGGGCCTTGCCATTTTTCATCGATTCTATACCATTTGTAACTTTATCTTCCAGAATATCTAGCATTTACACTTCCGTGGGTATTGTGGTATTTGATTCTGATCTATATATAAGTTTGAATAAACAAACATTTGCATCCTTATATCTTAGCTTGTGTTTAGTTTTGTTTATTCCTCACTTTTTCCAGTGTTTTTTTTTAACTAGCTGGACGTTGGATCGACGCGTCTCCTTTCGAATACGTTTCCTTATAGTCTTGCAAAGCTCGACGTACTCCACCTCGCCTAAAAGACGCCCCTCGTTCTTCATTGTCCGCCGTTTTTTCATTAACCCAATAGTCTCATTGGAGATTTTGGATTGTTTGAAACATTTGTCTGCTAGTGATATAGAAGCCCCCGTTTCAAACACATTGTTGATAACTTCTTCATAATGCTGTTATTTCCATCTCTTCCGGGTCTTGCGATATAGCAAAGCACTTCGACAAGGCAATCTCAAAATTGCTGCACCTCTCCAGCGGCCTTCTAGAATCTGCTTTGCCTTTCCTCGACAGTTTATCCTAACCTTTGCTCTTACCATTCTATGATCACTTCCAACATTGAAATGGTTAAGGACGGTCAATTTAATTTATAAGTCAGGCCAGTCACCACTTTTCCATGTGTATTTTCTACTGATTTTTTCTTATAAACAGAATTCATAATATAAAGTTCTTGTCCTTCAGCAAAATCAACTAATCTGCCACCCTTATTATCCTGCTTAGTACTTCCACATTGACAAGTTGCACTTTCACCAATTATTGCTTTTCCAATTCTAGCATTAGTCATTCATCACAATTTTGCATCTATATCATCATAAAAGTTATCGGTCCCCTCATCCCTACAGCTTATAGTTGGTGTATTAGTTTGAACGATTTGAAGCTTATATTTTTTTTTCAGCTGAATGAGGCTTTGTGTTAGTCTGACTGAGCCTTCAGCTTCCGTTTAATGTGCAATTTAATTCCACCACATCGTCCATTTTCCACACCCCGAGTGTACAATACGCCACCTGCTGCATCCATTTTGATTAGTTCTTAGCTTTAGCGTTGCCAATGTTCAAAGTCCAATGAGAGCCTTAATCATTTAACCTCGCGATTCTTAACACCTTCTGTCTTAGGACAGGTTTTCCGACTGCCGTAGGGAGTTTACCTTTGGCCTTGAAAGCCGTTTTTGAAGCTGTGATGAAGCCATGTTGAAAGTATGGACCGTATCTGCCTCGCTGGTCTACTGAGGCTTGGAAGATTTTGGGTCATGTTAATCTGAGGTCTCTGCCTCAACCTGTATGCTCTTGGTGATCCTTCCATAGAGCATACGCTCCAGGCCGCATAGCTCAAGCTTCATTGACCTACTCAAGTCCTTTTACCACGCCAAGGTCTGATCCACAGAGGGGTATCTAATATATTTTTTTAAATATGCATAATCTAGGAAATA
Organism: Cosmopolites sordidus; assembly: GCA_031761425.1. Classification (NCBI taxonomy): domain Eukaryota; kingdom Metazoa; phylum Arthropoda; class Insecta; order Coleoptera; family Curculionidae; genus Cosmopolites; species Cosmopolites sordidus. The sequence continues at coordinate 671,467 of JARFXV010001052.1, read as the reverse complement.
GTTGTGAAAGATAGTGTATATTATTGATGATTAACGATGATCATTCATTCGGGTAACACCACTGATGATCAATATAGAATGTTGTTTACCTGAGTGAAAATTTCGTTGTTTTTGTGCAGTGCGGGTGCGTCGAATCGCTCGTCCCATCGACTCCCATCACCCTCCAATATGCCATCGCGTTGGTATACCCTCTTGGCCTTACCATTTCCTGATCAGCAAATTGGCAGACGCGAATTCTGCCGAAGTTATCGATCTCACCGTGCTGGGTATTTTAGTAATCCCATGTGAACTTAGTGCCATTCTTTCATTTACGTAAGCCATCTTGATATGTCTTCAGCCTTTTTTACAATATAAGAAATTAGATTTACTCTAGAAACCGCGTTTTTTGTGTCTTTTTTAACAAAGTACTCAGCATCAAATTTTATCTGGACTGGTTTATTTGTGTTGTAGGCATTTCTTAAAAGTTATTTATGTAACGCTGCAGAAATTGTTTTCCAAACATGAATTAATTATGTAATAATTTATGTAATGAACGCCCTTTTAACCTACGATTAGATCCATTACAGTTCCAACCGAAGAAAATGTCCAAATAGTGACTGAAATTATCGGTGTTTGTCTTCCAAACTCATCAATGAGGTATTTGGGTGGGATTTTTCGACAAACAGAGGGGGCTGCTGGGCAAGAATCCATCAGCACACAAAAGGAAGATTATATCTACGCGCTCTTGGTTAAATAAAATATTTTGGGTTTCGGCCATCCATTATATTCACCAGATTTCGCTCCGTGCGACTTTCAGCTATTCGTTTCGACATTATTTCGAACGAGACTATCAAAATAATCACACAAATGGGCCAAATGATACCCTCTCTTCTTGGTCACTGTTCATTTCAGCTGCTTTGCTTCTGCTCAGATCTCCTGCGATTTCGAGGCTTAAATTTAATTAACAGTTTTCGATAAGCACCATATTCCCCGGATACGGTGCCGCGTGATTTTTTTGTAATTCCTGATTTGTAAATATAATATAAATGATTCGATAAATAGATAACTGACAATTGATGCTTTGGAGAAGAACATTGCAAAAAATTTAAATTATTTTGAAGGAGACATTTAAAAAATATATTACAGGGTGTCCGAAGATAACGTCGAAATATTTTGGAAAGTGACTCTAGGGGTTAAAACATAAAAAAAGTTCTTAAAAACATGCCACAAAAATTGTTTCTTAAAAGGTCTAGAGCCCCTTAAAGGGGGAACTCTGAAGATTATTTTTTTCGCAATATTTTTGAAACGGTTTATGCTAAAGTCGTGAAACTCGGTATTGTTTTATAAGTTGGAATGGAAAAAACGTTTTTTGTATTAATAATTGAATATTTTAGTGCAACGATTTGGAAAAAGTCTCCTAACGAGATGAAATAAGAGGACCTTTTTTATATAAAAATCTTTGCGATTCAATAATTTGATTTAAAAAATTAAAAAATATTACAAACAAAAATGTTATGGCAGCATTTACCAAGGAGACGCCCCAATATGAAGCCCCTGACTAGAACATTCAATTACTAACACAAAAAACGTTTTTCCATTCCAACTTATTGAAGTATACCGAGTTTTACGACTTTAGCATAAACCGTTTCGAAAATATTACGAAAAACCATCTTCAGAGTTTCCCCTTTATTGGGCTCTGGCCCATTTATGAAGCAAATTTTTCGGGTGTGTTTATAGGAACTTTTTTTATGTTTTAATCCCTAAAGTTACCTCCCAAAATATTTCGACGTTATTTCCGGGACACCCTGTATATTCATTGTTGTTGTATTTCTCAACCAGTCCTGATACATTTTGATTCAAGTACAAGTATTAAATAACAAATTGTCGTTCGTATTGAAGAAGGATAAACTTAAAAAATCACAGTATTTATACTAATTATTAATGCCTGTTTCGTGAACATAATGCAATATTATCACGGATTTTATATTCATATATATATATATATATATATATATATATATATATATATATATATATATATATATATATATATATATATATATATATATATATTGTGGTATAGAGGGAAAAACGCATGAGAAATAATTATTAACAATGACAATAAATATTACTTTCTAATCTGATCTTTAATGTTATTTAAAGATGTCTATACAAACAAATTATATGGAGTTCTTCGGCAAAATGACTTAGAGTAAACTGAGTTTTTACTGGATCCTCGTCCAAAATAAAAATTCTACTCTTTTTTACGTCTTTGTCTTCAAAGATGGAAGTAAGGCAATTTCTTTCAATTTTGCTTGGAGTTTTCCAATAAGACGTTTTTTTTTCAATTTAAATTAAATTTAAACAAACCAAATGCCATTTTTACAATTTGCTTTGAATGGTTTTTTTTTCCCGCGTTTCATTTCAACCTCCCCATTATGTGATGGGACAATAAGTAATTCGAATCAGAACTTGAATTTGTTTTGTAGTTCTTCCTGCGAAGTTTCTCCTTAATGTTAATTATTAAAATGTTCATGGCCTGCCTTTTGGACCTTGCAGTTCGCCCGTTCACCTGTTCACTGTTCATCTTCAATTCTGAAATCAATTTGATGGTACATATAATACCACCATTTGTTTGCATTCGTTCAGGTGAAACGTTTTAAAAATTCAAAAAGGCAGGAAAATAATTCTCAATTTAAATTGTGATATTGGTCGGATGAAATTTAACTCAGAGCTGTTTGCTCATCTAGTACGTATAAATTACTTATCAAAAAAAGCATTGTTGAAAGAATTGATGTCATATACTATCAATATGTATAGTTTTATTGAAATCTATACAGTGAACAGGTCGGTTAAAGTTGTTTAAACTCTCTTAAGTCATTATATATGAATAATTATTGCATCAAAACAAATTTTATACTTTGACTTAAGTCATCGGTAGCCGAAGGCCTTGTATTGTAGACTAGGCTTAAAGAAATCAAGACCCAACTGGTTGGATGTATTCAACACCCGCACTGCATGTTCTGAATAATGAATGCTTGCTTATAGCACAGTGTTTCAGCACTCTAATGGACTTGGTACGGGAAAATAAAACTGATGCTCCTCTTCAATAGCACATGCATGAATTTTATAACCGGAAGGAAGGGCTTGATGTGTATGAAATGGACTTATTTTCAAGTATTGGGTTGGAGATAAAGTATTTGTGTTTTCTTTTTAATTATATCTTTTTTTATTCATCAATTCCCGATACCCGTTGAGAAAATTATTAAAAAGCCAAGAAAGTTCACCCCTGCTCCACGTCGTGCTTTGCCACTCCATCATCCACCATCAAGCTTCTCCCAAGACCAGTTTCTGGTCTTAAGCCGTCATCAGTTGGGCTCAAGCTGGACACCTGACACCTTGACACCGGATGAAGGAACGACTAAAGTCATGGCCATTTAAACTGGTCAAACGGTTTCGCACAGTCTGACAGCTGCGGCTGTTTACCGCAGGATGGTGTGGCTGCTTGTGATTGCAGCCTCCATTCATCATGGCCAATTTAAATGGTCATGGCTTTAGTCGTTCCTTCATCCGCCTTTCAGGTGTCCAGCGTGAGCCCAACTGATGACGGCTTAAGACCAGAAACCGGTCTTGGGAGACGCTTGCTGGCGCTTTGGATGGCGGATGATGGAATGGCAAAGCACGACGTGGAGCACGGATGATCGTTCTAGGCTTTTTAATATATATATATATATATATATATATATATATATATATATATATATATATATATATATATATATATATATATATATATATATATATATATATATATATATATTATTTGGTAACTCCTCAGCCTCCATGAAGCATTATTGGACCCAGAGGTTTTTTTATGTTAATTTTTAAATCATTTTTTGAAAAATTCCAAAAATCAGTAGACTTTAATTTAAAATAATTATTGGTATAACCTCCAAATTATTTTTTTATTTTAATGTTCTAACATCTACTTTTTTTATAGACTCGCAAAGTTTTTGGAAGAAGTAAAAATAAATTTAAAGCTCAACTTTCAGGTATCATGTTCTTCGAATTCTTTTAAAAAAATATCTGGTTTGTCCTCTTTTTTAACGTTATGTATTAGGCTGATATTCGATATTACTTATTTGCGTAAATAATCTAGGCTAAAAAAGGTAAAGTGTTTGGGTTAGAGGCGCGTCAGCAACTAGGCTATTTAGCGACAGGACCTACAGCTTAACGTGGGTTCCGAACCACGGTCATTAGCTTCCGACAAACCCAGGCCAGCAATCCCCCCCCCCCCCCCCCCCTCGGACTATGAACCTTAAGTGCCTACCCATAAGTCTATTAGAAAACCTACCGACTGGCGAGTGACCAACGTTGAACACCTCTCAGAAGGCATCCGGCCTTAACCAGTCTTTAACTGGCGTGACTGGGGGGTAATTCGTAGCCGGATTTTACGCTCCTGCCTAGAAACAATCACAAACATTTAGGAAGTAAACAGGCAGAAGAAAGAAAGAAAAACAACCATCCGAGCACTGGAATCGAACCAACTACCGCTCCAGTACGGTTTTCGGCTCTTACCGTCCGCACCAACGCGACCGGCAATCTAGGCTAACTAGGTAGAAAATGCTATCTCACTCTTGCGCAGTGAAGTAGTCTGGTTGCTATCCCTTTCTTACATAGTGTACACAAATCAAAAAAGTAATCACAAAACTTGCTCGAATTGCTGACCTCGTCGGTACCTTGTCGGTAAGTGTTTTGGAACGTGTGGCGGGATGGTAAGCGTTCTTGATAGATTCTTTGCGCTTCTCGTGCAACACCATTGGAGCTTCAATATATCATCAAAATGTCCGCGTATTCTTTATCAGAGAATGCAGCCATCATCAGATCAACAAAATTTCACCAAAGCACCAACAAAACGATACAAAAACCAATACAACTCAACAAATTAAAAGATTTGCGGCGCTCAATCAGCAAAGATAGCCAAATCTCGACTAAAAAAACTGAAACCACGGTTCGCGTTAAATACAATAATATATATTAAGAAATAATTTGGAAAATATACCAATAACTTTTTTTTTTAATTCAAGTTTCAATGCTGACTTTTAGAATTTTTCAAAAAAAGAATTTTTACATCTTTTTTTGTAATATAAAAAAAACCTGTGGGCCAAATAATGCTTTATGGAGGCCGAAAAGATAGCAAAAGATCGCCTCCTATCGGCCATTTTAATTTGGCAAACAATGCATCAAACACCCTGTATATACCAGTTAGTTAAACAGTCTAATATATTAGGAAAAAAAACACAGAACCAATTAATTAAAAGACAATCTAAGGAAGTACACTTGTAGATAAGGAAAATATAGGTATTAATAGAAATAATGCAGGTAGTAAAATGCTTAAGACCAACTTTAGGCACAATCATGCCTATGTCAATAAAAAAGCCGAAATGGAAACAGAAACACCTCAAAAGAAAGGCCTCAAAGAAACACCGTAATCTCCTCATAATTTCGATTTGAAACCATTGGTCTATTATACTCTTACGATCAAAAATGTGACCTCCATCCCTTCGTACATGCTCTTCCAATCTCAAGTTTTACATTGACACCAACATGTGCGTCAATGTAAACCTTGTTCCCCACTTTATCAACTTTATTTCGTTGTCTATAAAAAATAGAATGCAAATACTTTTTGTCCAATACGATATGTGATAATTTCGTAAGTGTTAAAATCATTTGTTCTGACTTTCATCACTTGAGCCATCGTAGCTTCTGATTGATTTTAACACTCAGCAGTGTTTTCTTACAATAAAAAAACCGATTTTTAATATGTTTCTGTTATTATTCCTTTAGAAATCGCAGTGCCAAACATTACCGCCACAGAGCATCACCAGATTGCAATACCGTAGCCTCCTTCGATTCCTCCAGTTCTGGATCCAGAAATGGCGGTCTGAATCGTTATTACCGTCAAGCCTGGCAAAATCTTCACGAATCAGCCGGCACGAAATCCGCCACCGCCCAGGCAGCACCCGGCAATCACTCGCCACTTCGACGCAAAGAGACAATGGACGAACCAATCCGAGCACGCGAAGGAACCGAACGTCAACGAGACGGTTCGGAAATGGTCGTGAATGACGTTTACGGGGCGAAAGGAGCTGAGCGGAAACGACACCATCACCACCACCATCACCACAAGGATGGGAGGGAGTGGGGGGCCAATAGGCCGCCACCTGGTGGTCATAAACGATACTGACAACCGTGTATGGTGATAACGGTGCAGTTCGAGGAGAAGGATCATTAGTGACATTGTTGACAGTGACAAATTAAATTATTTATTGAATTTAATTCTTATATGAGTTTCTTCGGTATGGAGTAATTTACAATCTATTTGTTTGTTTTTATCTTCATTTTTATTGCACATATTTGAGGGTGCCCTTCAACAAGTATAGAGAAAAAGTAGAGACGTTTTTTTTTTTGACATAACGCTGATTTTCGTGAAGACATTTGAACTGCAGTAACTAACCACGATATATATATATATATATATATATATATATATATATATATATATATATATAATGTGTGTGTGTGTGTGTATGCTAGACTATTAGTCTGGGAGTAGACAAGCATTGAGAATACCAAGTGTGACCTTGCCGAAACGTCTGCACGTTCCCAATAAACGGGACACAAACGATCGGATGTACTCCCGGACTAATAGTCTAGCGTATTCTTCCATCTGCAAAACACTATGAACTAACATACATATGAAATGCCTGTTCTTATTTAAAGAAAGAATCACTGGGTAAAAACAAAAAACCAAACGGAGACAAATTTCTCAGTGATTCTTTTTTGTAATAAATTTGCCTAACGAACAAAATTTTATAGATATAAAAATGTTATAAAAAATTTTACAAACTTTTAACGTTAACGTTTCGGAGGGTACTCTCCCCCCGTTCTCAAAACTAAACTAAAAAATAAATTATATTAATTTGTAATATATAAAGTAAAGAGTGAAAGTAAATATATTTTTTTATGTATGTCAACGATACTTACATTGACAACAATAAGTATCGTTGACATATACAAAAAAATATATTTACTTTCACTCTTTACTTTATATATTACAAATTAATATAATTTATTTTTTAGTTTAGTTAACAGTGCTAAACGATAAAAAATATTCGATTATTAAAAAATAAAGGGATGAAATTTGTTGAAGGTCATTCTGATTTTTAATTACTTCTTTTTTTCGACTGATTGACCAAATAATATTATTTTAATAATATTAATAAATAAATACTTTTTTTATAATTATTCTTTTCACCACTTTTAGAGTGCCATTGTAAAAAGGCAACCATTCAAGATTTAGATATTTACATTTCACCTTCTACAGGGAGTTTGAAAAATTGTGACACTTTTTCTTTTTAAATAGTTTATATGCAGAGTGATGAAAAAATTCAGTGACTCTTTTTCACCATTCTGTCAACTAATAAAAACTGTCGCAATTTTTAACGTAAAAAATCGTTCTTTTTCGGATTAGTGTTATTTTTATAGAGTTATATATCGTCATTTATATTTTGTTATATGTATCAAAGATAATAACTTTTGTAAGATAGTTTTCAACAATACTGTTAAGTAAAAGTATTCGTTTTGTTTTTTTTTCTTTCCTTTCGCTGATTTCAGGAAGATAAAGGAGCGAAATGTTTAAAAAAAAACATTAGTTGGATGCATTATATGTTTTATTGATAAGCAGATGCCCTAAAAACCTTTTTTATAGACCAGAATGAACAAATTAATCGATAATATCGTTCTCGTGGCAGTATCTTTCTGGAGGAGGTAATGGAGCTAAAATAGATGGTAATGCTGCATTTTCCCAATAACCTAGAGAGGAACACAGTTTTTATTTAGTGATTATGAAAACAATCTACGATAATCACACTAAAGCTTTTGGTGTACAGTGACTACAGAAACTACTAAACTTTAAACTACTACTTTAGTGGCTACTAAAGTTGCTTTTGTCTGATTTACGTCGATAAGTAAGTTTCGAAGATTTTTAATTGTTGCTTGAGTGTTGTTCATGGTAAATTGCATATTATTTGTGAAGGGCACAGTAGTGAGTGTTTACTTATCTATCACAGCTGTAACAACCGCCCTTGTGTATTGCCAATGGCGTCAAGACAGTGTAAACAGGATGTTGATTCATTCTGTTTTATTTGCGGTGAATTTATTAAAGTAAGAAGCAAAAAATTTGCTTTGCTAATAAATTTGAAGCTTTGAGAAGCTTATGAAGCCTATTTAACCTCAAAATCCGGAATCAAGATTAAAATTGGGTACCTCACTTTTTTTTCAACTAAAATTTCAAATTTTAAAAAATGTCGAACATTAATATTCTATTTTAGTATTTCTTAATTTTTTATGCATAAAACTTAAATTACAGTAGTTTTTTCCATTATTTCTAGCCTGGTATCGATGAGAAAAACGTCACGTGAAGTTGTCACTATTATTTTTGTATCGTTAACAAAAATGCCGAAAAGATTTTTTATCCTGATCTTCCTTCAACGTCTTCTCCGATACCTCATGGTGAATATCTTCCCGTTCCATCTCGTTCAGAATTAGATAAATTCGTAATTTAATCGTCGCAAAGTTAAACAGAATCCGGTAAACCGCTTACCAACACCGATGGAAGTGAATTCATGATAAAGTCACAGAGTTTTGGACCACATTTCGTCAGCTCAACAGAATTCAGTGACTTAGTACGAGACCTAAATCTATCCACGAATAAAGCAGAGATTTTGGGTTCACGATTAAAACAGTGGAATTTGTTTGAAGATGATGTGAAAATAACTACGTCATAAAATTTTTTCACGTTTTTTCACCAAAGAAGCTGGACTTTGTTACTGTAATAGCGTGACTGATTTGTTCGAGGAAATCGAAATACCACGCATACCTTCTAACTGGCGGCTTTTCATCGATATCTCTTCAAAAAGCTTAAAAACAACTGTTCCTCACAATGGAAACCTATTCCCTAGTCTTCCCGTATCACATTCTGTGATCAATTCTTCTAATGGAACCTTTGGTGTGAAACACTAAACTTGAAGAGATTTACCACTAAACACCAAAACAATTTTTTTAACTGCTCGACGCACGTTTCGCTCACCATGTTAGCATCATCAGGAGATGACTTAATCTAATTCTAAAACTAAACTATGTTCTATTTATATGAAAACCATACCTAACGAAGCGAGAAATAGAACATTGTTTAGTTTTAGAATTAGATTAAATCATCTCCTGATGACGCTGACATGGTTAGCGAAACGTGCGTCGAGCAGTTCGAAAAACGTGTTTTGGTGTTTAGTGGTAAATCTCTTCAAGTTTAACATTCTGTGATGTTTAAGGAAAGTTATATTAGTATGAAAATGGTACTGGAAAAGCTAAAATATACAGAATACCATTGGCCAGTAATAGGGGATTTTAAGATGGTTGGTTTTCTGATGCGAATGAATGGGTATACTAGATACTATACTAGATAGATAGGTGGGTATACTAAATACCTTAGTCACCTTTGCTTGTGGGATAGCAGAGCAGATTCAGTACATTACCAACGGCGTATATGGCCTGATCGAGTCGAATTTCAGATAAGAAAATATAATGTGAAGTCGAAACCAATTGTAGAGCCTAAGAATATATTGATGCCGCCGATACAAATAAAATTAGACATAATAAAGCAATTTGTAAAAGCTCTGGATCCAAATTCTGAAGCCTTTGAATACTTAAAGGGATTTTTTCCCCAAATTATCTGAAGCTAAAGTTAAAGCGGACCATAAATAAAACAAATAATGAGCAGTGATAATTTCACAGAATTCCTCGATGCTCATGAAAAACAAGCCTGGGAGAGTCTTAAAGCAGTTGTTAATGATTTTCTTGGAAACCACACAGCTGATAATTATGAAGAATTGATTGAAACTATGCTTGAAAGCTTTAAAATTATGGGCTGCAGAATGTACCATAAACTTCGTATGCTACATTCTCACCTCGACGATTTAAAGCTAATATGGGTGCCTACTCAGAGGAGCAAGGAGATCGCCTTCACCAAAATGTGATGAACTTTGAACGACGTTACAACGAAAATAAGATGCGAGATTATATTTGGGGTTTAATAAAAGAAAACCCCATACAAACATAAGAGAACCATTAAAATAAATCATTTTTAAACTTGATTTTTTGTTGTGCTACTGTTTATCACAATTCTTGAACTAAAAAAAAATATCTGATGTTCAGCAAAAACTTTTCTAATCGTAAGTCAGTCATTTTTATTGAAAATTCGAAAAATTGCTCTAGTTTCAACAAAAGCAAACTTTGATCGGATTTTTTTTTCCTTTAAATTATATCAAACTATAAAAAAACAAAAAAAATAAATTATATCAAACCTGGAAATCTATCTCCGCTGGACATGTTGCACTGCATACTCAAAGGTGCCTCATGGTACACCTCATCCAGCAACTGCACTCTCATTTTGTTCCACTCGATAGACTGATAGTTGTACGATATACCCTCTGACGAAGAAGTGGGTTGGTTCTCCCATCTAAACATTCAAGAACTCATTACTGGAAAGCTGCAAAGGGTAATTCTCTTCCACTCACTCATTCATGTAATGGAAGAACGTGTCCAATGCTTGATCAGATATGGAACTTTTACACACCTCCAGAGCAGTGTGTGGATAATAATGGATATAATTCACGCACATCTCTTCTCTTATCGAAAATCCACCCAATGTTACATTTTCTCTGTCTAGGGTATTGAAATCGCACCTAGTTACAAGACTATCTCCCTGTAGATATAAAATGATTATAACTCAAGGTGGTCTACACTATAATGGGCGAAGAAGTACCGGCAAAACTTTAACAGGAAGTTTGAGGCGTCTTATTTCTTGGAAATGGGTACTGAAATGGTTATCTCTGTTGAGTTCTGGCAGTTCCCTTCCAAAAGCATCGAAATGTCTTGTATACACTTTAGTACCAGTTAAATGAGTGTGTAATTGGGAACCAAAAATCACTATGCCTTCTGTAGGAAGTCCCTAAATAAATAAAATGTGTATATATATATATATATATATATATATATATATATATATATATATATATATATATATATATATATATGTGTATATATATATATATATATATATATATATATATATATATATATATATATATATATATATATATATATATATATATATACATATATACATATATATATACATATATATATATACATATATATATATATATATATATATATATATACATATATATATATATATATATATATATATATATATATATATATATATATATATATATATATATATATATATATATATATATATATTTTTTTTAATTTATTGGGACTTTCGGTCAGTAATTAAGTTTTAATTTTAATTTTTTTTTATTAACGTTTCGGTTCAAACAATGAACCATCCTCAGAATAATTCTACAATACATATAACTTTTATAAAAAACACAAACTTACATTTAAAAACCTACCAATATTAAATTAAACAATTAATTTTTAATTTTTTTTTAAAATAATATGTGCTAATTTTGAATAAAATTTTTAAATGACATGTTTGACTTTGACATAATTAACAATTCTTTCACCTTTAAATTTTTGTTTTTTATTATGACCTAATTGTTTTGAATTTGTTATGTGGAATATTAGATGCAAAAATAAAAAATTATGAAAATTTATTATTTAATAATGTTATTATATATACAACTTAAGTTATCTGTATAATTTCTGAAATTAATGGTATTATATGTTTTTTATATATAAATCATTTCTTTTATATTTCTTTTTTTATATTGTTTTTCAAAATCTAAGATTTTTATGTCGTTAAAATTAAAGTTGTGTTCATTATCTATAGCATGCCTTGAAAGGGCAGTTACGTTTGGTTCAAAGATTCTAATGCTTTTTTTATGTTCATTAATTCTGTTTTTTAAATATTGTTTACTTTGCCCAATATCTGAGCTTGGGCAGTTTAAGCAATCAATTTTGTAAATTAAATTTGTTTGTTCCATTTTGGTTGTTTGTGGTTTTAATTTTATAAATATTTGTTTAGTGTTATTATTGGGTATTTCTGTTATATTTATATTATATGGTTTAAGAACTTTTTTTATTTTATTATTTATTTCTGGTATGTATGGTAAAGGTATGTAATTTTCATTTTTAGTTTTATTTAAAATATTTTGAAAAGATGGCACTGCAGAGCGCTGACCTCAAACCTAAACTGTGGGTCCGATACGTCGACGACATTTTTGTCATCTGGTCCTTTGGTAAAAACGAACTTGCCAAATTTCACAGCCATTTAAATTCCGCCCACCAAAAAATACAGTTCACTTCAGAAATCGAAGAAGACAAAAAACTCCCCTTCCTAGATGTCCTAATAACCAAGTCTCAAGATGGACGCTTACAACACGCAGTTTACCGGAAACCAACCCACACGAACAGATACCTGAATGCAAGGTCCCATCACCATCCAGCACAACTTCAAGGGGTTGTCAACACCTTGATTTCTCGGTCTCTCCGACTATCCGACGACATTAACCGAGAAAAAGAGCTCAAAACAATCACCGATGCTCTAGGCTATTAACCCTCAAAACAACCAACACAAGCCAAATGAATATGAAAATAGGCTCGTAACAGTTCTGTCGTACATCAAAGGTGTCACAGACCGCATTGGACGACTGCTTCGACGACATAATATATCAGTAGCATACAAGCCACATAAAACAATAAAATGAGCCATTAAAAGTCCCAAAGATCACATCATTCTAGAAAATCCGGGCGTATACAGCATATCGTGCGGGACTTGTAACACGGCATACGTCGGACAAACCAACAGAAGAATATCAGCCCGGCTCGAAGAACACAAATTGGCGGTTAGAAATAAACAAACCACATCGTCTCTGTTCCAACACCATCTACAAACAGGACACAAAATCGACTTCGACAGTTGCCGACAAATTGCAAATATCCCTAACTACAAAATAAGAATCATACGAGAAACAATAGAAAAAATCGGACGCCTAAACAGAAGAGATGATGCCCTCAACCTGGGAGACACCAATAATAAACCAACAGACCGAACCTCACCGGCTGCAGTCGGGAGAGCAACTGACTACCACTGTGACACCCCCAAACATAGTCCGAGGGGGCGGAGCCAACTCCAGAACCAATAAGAAGTACGCACCATCACAATCTGCGACCCAGAAGAATATAAATATTAAGAGACAGTTTCCACAGATTTTAAAGGTCAGCTAGAGACCTCAAAACTTTAAAAAGCGCCCATCTTAGGGTTTGAATATCATTGTAAACTAGTAAGAGCCTCCGGGCTAACTAAAAAACCTGGCTGAATAAGTCGAAGTCGAAGTCCACAGATTTCAGTCTTCAGACAAGCATTGGGAATGCCAAGTGTAACCTTGGCGAAACGCTTGCACGTTCCCAACAAACGGGACATAAACGATCGGATGTACTCCCGGACTAATAGTCTAGCATATAGATATATATATATATATATATATATATATATATATATATATATATATATATATATATATATATATATATATATATATATAATTACAGAAATCTTTCACCCTTTCTCCACGTGGTGCCACCGATCGCCTTCGCCGAACTGTCAACCATGCGACGTCACGTGTCTCTCGGGACCGGGTTTCTAGCCTTGCAGCCGTCATCAGCCGATACCTTGTGGGCATATATATATATATATATATATATATATATATATATATATATATATATATATATATATATATATGTATATATATATATATATATATATATATATACTTCTTTTTTTATTTACTGGTACTTTCGGTCAGTAATAAAATGTCATTTAAGAAATTTTAAAAATTAATTGTTTAATTTAATATTGAATTATTCTGAGGATGGTTCATTGTCAGGGAACTTCAATATCTTTAGGGAACCGACACATGCTTTCTCATCAAGAATAGGGAGACTTGGCTATCCACATCCAACAAACTTTCGCCGACTTCCCATCGGATGGCGTATATATGCAGTGTCAGATTTCCTTGGACTGCATCCAATGATACAATAATATCCAAGTGTCATATACCCAACTGCTGGGATCCACAATCTTATGTATAACCCACAACAACCTGTCTGTATGCCTAAATTAACATTTTGTTAGTTGCTTGACTGGGGACAAGCCTCACCCATCCCTTATATAAATATATATGATATTATATATGACTGTATATACTAGTAACTATTATATAGTGGTATTATCTAATATTATGTACTTACGTTATATATAATATTATATACTGATATTATATACAATATTATATACTGATAATCTATATAATATTATATACTGAGATAAAAGAAAAAGAAATAAAACAAAAAGAAAATTTTTCACAAATTAAACAAAACAATATAAAAGAGAAAATGTAAACCTGTTTGAGATGGTCTAAAATCACGATAACGCAAAAAAATACTTTTTAAATAAAGAGGAATAAAGAGGAAATAAATATTAAGAGGTTAATATATATATATATATATATATATATATATATATATATATATATATATATATATATATATATATATATATATATATTGATAAGAAAACATATTGAGCTCAGAAGTGAAATAGAAAGAAACATATAGTGAAGAACACAAAACTGTCAAGATTAAGATTGTTTGGTGTATATAGAGAACAGAAACATATACTACAATATGTTTAAAATGGTAAAACGAAAATCACATAATAAAAAAAGAAGAAAGTGAAGCTCCATCGAATTTGCAAATATAAAGCAGATATAAACAAAATAGAAATAAAAATAAATAAGTAAAGTGAATATACTAAATGATTAGGCAAGCAAATGTATCATTAAAACCATATTCAAAGCATCAAAATAACTTACAACAGATGTACAAGAGCTGATACAATATCCTGTTAGTGAAAATGATTCCTGTCCAGGAGGAATGGCCATTTTATCAGTGTATTCCAATCCCAGTTCAATTATTCCAGCATCCATTTCTCTTAGATGATCTGATACATGAAACTTAACCCCAGAGCTATCAATGTATCCTGTAAAATACACATGTATTTATTGTTGATTGATTTGATGATTATCGATGTATTAATTTTTTTTTTATATCGTTAAATATGATTCGAGAAATATAATTAGATTAATTTTAAGTCAGAGACCCACCGGAGTTATTTAACAGCTGGATCAACAGCTTAATTAGGGATTCATAATCACGGTCAACAGCTCCCCTAGGGGTTATCAAACCTAGATTGAAAGAGGGATGTTATAATTTGCCAAGAATGTGAGCCAACATTACTCAGAGGATTGGTTATTGGGGGTAAAATTGAAACAGGCCTTCCGAATTATTTAAATACTCCAATATAACTTTCCAACAAGATAAAGGTTAAGAGTTCAACATCAAATAATCTAGTATGGCCTGTACGATCATCCGATCCATCCTTTATGAACCTGTTTGAACCTGCTTGGTTTATTGAGCGCCTTAAATTTGAATGAGTCCTGAGAAACCCATATACATCAGATTTATTTGTGAAGGGTGAAAGATGTCATCAGAAGAACTGCAAGTTTGAATTGGGGCTGGATAGATCATGTTGCTCGCCAGGACAATTGGATAGAAAACATTGTGTAATGTACGCCCAGAACACATAAAATAAGTTGTAGGAAGGGATTGCCATCAGATAGCTTAAAGCTGAACAGCTTGGAAAATTCAAATGGAGGCCATATCCAGAGGTGTACACAAAAAGAAGAAGAAAAAGGAGAAGAAATTCATTATTATTCACACAACCTGAAAAAAACAAACGTAAATTGTTTACCATCAAAAAGACTTTTATTGATGAGAATTTTCACGTACTTATTTATCATCATGATGATGTTAACATAGCTTGCAAAACTTGCGTTGAGAAACCGTTTGATGACAATCTCCATATATTAAAATCATTAAACTGAGTCTGTAAAATGTAGGTCACTGCAAAAGTGTCTGCAATCAAGTAATTCTTATGTTTTAGACATTGTACTAATGCCATAATCGTAAAACTGCCAGCAGCAACACAAAATCGCTTTTTTAAACTGCTCGACGCGCGTTTCGCTAACCATGTTAGCATCATCAAGAAATGGCTCAATCTCGAATCTTAGATTGAATTATCTCCTGATAGAATCTTAGATTGAATTATCTCCTGATGATGTTAACATGGTTAATAAAACGTGCGTCGAGAAGTGCCTTGAAAAAAGTGATTTGGTGTTTAGTAATAAATCCCTTCGAGTTTGGAGTTTTAGGCTGGAGATTCCAATAGAAGAATTGAGATTCCAAGTAGTCTCGTTTAAATTGTGTCAAAAAAATTAATTATCGCGTGAACTTTTTCGTATCATAATGTTTACAAATTTTAACATGTTTTAACTCAAGAACAATGTATCGAATGTCTTCATTTGTCTCTTGCTGTTGAAGCACTATCCAAAAGAAGCGTTTATAGCTGGTTTAAGTATTAACTCAACATCTATTGAACAAAACAACAAAAAAATTGCTTCATTCGCCATACAGTCCTGATTTGTCGTCTTGTGATTTATTTTTTTTGCGAATGTTTTACTAATTGTTCCAACCGAATGCAAATTAAGAATATTTTGACAAAACCATGAAGCCATTTCTACCTATCAAGAGAATTTATTTTTATTCTTTTGCAGACCCTTTTGCAGTGGTGTGCTTTCAATACCTGATTTTAGTTCTGGATTGTTGTAGTGAATTTCCAACATAAGATATGGATTGAAGTCTTTCCCTCCTATGGGTAATGCAGCTTCCTAAAATAAACAGATATGATAATAATTAAAGCACTTGGTATTTGTTTCACAATATATTCAAGATATTCTCTAACATGTTTCGGCCTCGCGACCATTCTCAAAGAGAGTTATGTATAAACTCCTTCTTTGAGAATGGTCGCGAGGCCGAAACATGTTAGAGAATATCTTGAATATATTGTGAAACAAATACCAAGTGTTTTAATTATTATCATTGTTACTATGTTTCACCAAGAGCCAACCGCGCAATCAATCAAAACTATTGTTAATGCAAGCATAAACAGATATACAGCAGTTTGCCGCAAAGGTTCATTCCAGATTTGATGTTATTACTAATTATTTTCTTTCAACACAAGTTCTTGGAGTATCCAATCTTAACCAAAGGCAAATATGAGAGAATAGGTATACATACAGTAAAACTCTCTTGTAACGTACTTATCTTCTTCCTTTGGTACTTCAGCCTCGACCTCCTTCAACATACGCCTCCAAAGGGATAAATTGAATCAATCCAATATGAGGCTGTATACGATGTATGCAAACCAATAAATAGAACTAGAATAAATAGAGTTTAATGAACTAAATCAAAAGTATACTGATTTGCTTTTTGATACCCAGGGAATCGCCTAAAAATAATTTGTTCCTCAATGCCTAACCGTTATGAAGAGTTGACAAACCGTCTTCGCGCTGAGTGGATTCCCAAGGCAACTACTTTGAAAGAAGACAACAGCAGAGCCTCGCTAATGTAGTAAAGCTTAGCAGAATCAGAGGGCGCCAGTTTAAAAGAGATCGTCATATAAAATGTGATTCAATTTTTTCTACATAAAGATGTTAAAAAAGAACACTGAGAAATTGAAAAATATAAAAAATATTTATTTACCCTTTCAGGTTATTCATTACAATTATGCATGAAAGGTGTATTCTTGCAGACTCTGCTCTTCAGATTCCCTCAAAGCCAAATGATGTTGCCGTTACGTGAAATAATGCGACCTGGAAACTTTCTCCGCAGTAATTGTATCAAAACAAGTCTGTACGCTTCAACATCCTCTATATTTGCCTGATTTATCTCCGTGTTACTATTTCCTCGTCTCGAAACTCAAACGGGCCATGAGAGGAACATTTTATGACAATGTAACAAAAGTCTAAAGATCGTTTTATTTTTATTTAGAGAAGTGAAAACTTCGAGGAGCGAACGTAAGTGAACCGTCAGGCTCGGGTCGGTGACGCTGAACCGGGTTTACTCGGCTCCACTCGACATCAAGCGAGCTCGGGTCGGTAACGCACTGAATCGTGTATATTCGGCTCCAGTCGTTATCAGCCACGTTTTGCAGGTAATAAGTGTAGTATTTTAATATAATACGCGTGTCCCATTGCATATGATCTGTGTACTATTTAAAATGCTTACAATTTGTACAGCAGATGTGCTTACCATTTGTATAGAGATAAGAATAAATCATTTTATATAACAATATTAATATAACCTTGTTGTTGATTCACCGAACTAATCCATTATATAAGATAAATGTAATTATGTATAACATAAATGAAATTAAAACATCTCCTGGTGATGCTAACATGGTTAGCGAAATGTGCGTCGAGAAGTTTCAAAAAGTGATTTGGTTTTAGTGGTAAATCTCTTCGAGTTTAGTGTTTCACACCGAAGGTTCCATAGAAGAATTGCTGAATTTGCTGAAGGACAAGAATTCTATATTATGAATTCGTTTTATAAGAAAAAGATCAACAGAAAATGGACATGGAAAAGTCCTTCTGGACTCACAAGTGAAATTGATTACATCATGTCAGACCGAATGGTACCAGCAAAGATTAGGATAAACTGTCGAAAAGAACGCGAAAAAATGTTAAGATCAAAAGGTGGCAAAGTGGATTCTGGGAAGCTACTGGAGAGGGGCAGAGATTTTGAAATTACTTTGTCGAACCGCTTTGCTGAGTTACAAGACCCAGAGGAGATGGAAATTACAGACCAATATAAAGAAATCGCCAGCAATGTGCTTAAAACAGCGGCTTCAATAGCACCAGAAGATAAATGTTTCAAAGAGTCAAAAATTTCCAATGAGACCATTAATTTAATGAAAAAACGCCGGACAATGAAGAAT